>JBBBDQ010001448.1:1277500-1805000 GCA_037127315.1 Ascarosepion bandense
AGCACCAATGCAGTTGGTTGTCAGCGATATACAAAATCCTTTAAGACTTGTTGACCCTGCAGCCATGAAGGTTATGTCAACTGCTGAGAAAAAGTTACAGCAAACAATTTTATTGTAATTTTATAAAACAATGAAAGACAAGTTTTTCCTTTTCTGAAGTGTGTATACATTTTGTGATGAACTTTGTGTGTGTATATATATATTTTAGCTAACCTGGTTGGAAGGTGAAAAGGGCAAGTTATTGCATGTGCTTTCACTCATGTACGAATATATATATATATAGTAATTTTGTTATTACAATGGTTTATAAAATTTATATATATCACTACACAAACATTTTCATGTTTCAGAACGATACTGTTCTTCAGGTGATATGTTAAAATAATAGTGAAAATGATTGTTTTTGAAAATATAAGATGAATTCATGGTTATTTAGAAAATTAGGGAGTGGTAGTTGGAAAAAATGCTTTAGGTGTGTCAATATTGTTCAATCAAAATTGAGAATTAGGTAACTATGGAGCTTTAAGATCTGGGTCACAAGAGGAAGCAGGATGGTGTGGTGTCTAGACATGTCACTTTTTAATTTTGCCTGGATAAGATACATAGTGAGACCATAGATTATTTAAATGGGTAGACAATAATTTTTAGCAGCAGGTTGGATTTTTTTTTTTTTTAATTCATGTGGTAGTAAAAAAGAAAAACCCTAAAATTCAACCTGCTTTATTTACATTATTCAGGCTATTGTCCTCATCTTTGTTGCCATTTGTATGCTGTTCCAGCTGTTGTAGACTCCAGTCTTCTTCAGGTGCTAGGAATTTCAAACTGAACCCTTTATTACGATCACTGGGGTATATCATTCTCATTCCTTTGTGTGAAGTATTGAACTTGCAACTCCTTGAGTCAAGTCACTGAAACTAACTAATGTTTATATCCACTGGCTACAGCAGTGGTGTTTACGGTCATATCACGTTGAATACACTGGTTCTCGTTTGATCACTGAAGTTAAGCAACATTGAGCCTGGTCAGTACTTAGATGTGTGAATTCTTGTCAATACCAGGTGCTGTAAGTGTATATTGATGGATGTGCGTTGTAGTGCTGTGGATATCGACTTGGAAAGAGAAATCAGTGAGCAGAGTTCGAATTCCAGTTGAATGCCCTGCATTCACTTACGCGCTAATACTCTTGGGAAAGGTATTAATCCGTCCTTTCCCTCCAGTTATAGGTTAAATAACAGGACAGATTGGGTTCTGTAGCCTTGGCTGGCAACCAGTCTATCACAGCAGGTATTGGCAACTTGTTGCAGGATAATTAAAAATGCCTGAGGTCTATACAGGGTAGGACTTGGGACCCTGCCCTTAAACAAATCCCAGTAAATCTTTTTCCATCGCTTTGGGGGAAGCCGGCTCAACCCGACTAGGGTGAATGCAGCTTGCACACAGCAGTGGTGAACAAGTAACTTAGAGTTAGGGGAGAGGGAGATAACTCATGACTACCAAAGGGGCTTTGAGAACTGATGACATCAGGAAGATCATTGATATATAAAGTGAAGATAATTTATTCATCACACCTTATATATATATATACACACACACACACAGAGTAAAAAGAACCTTTAGATATTGGAGGCCATGTACATTAAATCCAAACAACCAACACTTAATAAAATCACATTTAAATCTGGCCATAACACATTACACTGCATTTGAATACATGGTTCTGTTGTCATTTCGCGTTATCACGCGGTGTGACATCATAGAACTGCATTGCAAATTTGCAAACTGCGTTTATTTTTGCTAACTATTGCTGTTGCCTAGCAGAGTTTTATGTCAACACAAAATAAAATCATCGGTGATGGGGGATGTTATTGTGTTACTGTCTTAATAACCTCTCTGAAGATGGCTCATGTGAGCTGAAAGCTTAGAACCAAATTAATAAAAGATTATCCAAATGTTGGGGAATTTTTGTCTTTATTTTCAACTGAAATTAAAGACAAAATATGACGTTTAGAATGGCTCATGATTAAACATAATAGATAGTCATTGTATCTTATATTTAACAGTGTATGCTTAGAAAAATATATGCGTGCGTGTGTGTGTGTGTATATTACAGAACTTTACTCCAAAATTTATTTCATGTACACATCTAAAGACTATTCTTGACTCCACTGTAATTTTATTATTATTATTATATATCTCATACTAGTGATGTACAGGTGGTGTCATGGTTATTATCTTGAAATGAAATATGAGTGAGCATATTTCAAATTACAGCTAAATTTATTACATTCACTTTTGCACAAATACCCTGTGAAAGGTCTGTATCCATCTTCTTTCTCCCAAGCTATGGGTTAAATAACAGGACAGATTGGGCTCTCTCACCATGATTGGCAATCTGTCTTGGTGAAGATCTCAGATTCAAAACTGTATATACCCCTAGTCTAGCACCTACTATGTAGCTAGCATCTAGAGCATGGTATGTACAATAAGTTTGTAATCTCAACTCTATCAATGTATTATTATTATTATTATTATTATATTTCATATTGTAAGTATTATGCAGTGGTACTTTTCTTTTAATCATTTCACCCCAAGCAAGATCGGAAGGCCACTAAGAGTTACAGAGAGTCAAAATGAGAGAAAAACCTGAGTATAGGAAGATAAAAGATGAATGGGATTCAAGAAGATAGAAGATGGCAATTAACATTCATTTAAATTTTTGAAGATTGTATTTATCAGATTGTATGTAAATAGTAGGGAATTCCAGAAGCAGGAAGTGTGAAAAAAGAAACTATTGAGGTAGAAGTCGCAGTTGCATTTAGCTATTTCAACAGTAAATGGGTTGGACCTACATGCCAATATTGTAGCATGCTCAAGTTCATGTAGTCGGTGCACCAGGAAAAAAAGCTTGTCAGAGAAGTTGCCATAAAAAAATATTTGTAGAAAAAAACAGAAGGAAGAGACACCATGTTAGTGAGAAAGTGACTACTGTTGAGATGCCAGGTCAAGATTGATTTTTTTGCAGATTCTTCTTTGGATTTTGTCAAGAACCTCAAGATGAATAGTAGAAGCACCAGGCCAAATATGCATGGATGATTGGTAGGTTTGTAAATATGCAAAATAGACACTGATGAGAAACAATTTTCTAGCTTGATGCAGGGAACCAACTTTACTTGCAGTAGTTGCAGCTATTGGTTTGATCTAGTCACTCCACTTTAGGTCAGTAGAATATGTGAGGCCAAGAATTTAAGTCATATTTTATAACTGTGGATGGAAATGCTGTGAGTGTGGTGATTTTAAGGCATTATTTTAAACAGTGCTGTAAAGCTGCCATCACAATTGATAGAAAAGAATTATGTGACAATACTACTAAAAAAATTGGTTCAAGTGTTTGAAGTGTTATGATTTGCTCTTTTAAATAAAGTGTAGAAGTGAACAAACTGCAGTCTCCCATTATGGGTTTTTTTAAAAATCAAGGTCAGAAGAGAAATGAACTCCTTGGCAGGTTAGAGTAGAACCGGACTCCTTGCACTAATAAAAAAAATATATATATATATATAGAACATTAAATCAGTTTTAAAATGTTTATGCAGTCTTTTCTGTTGTTAATAAGCAAAAAATTTTTTATACATTCCAATACATATCATTTGCATTCATGTTCACCTCGACATGGTGTAACTGTTAACAAACTTGTTTTACTAGATCAATTACAACTGAATAATGAGTTTGATCCTCACTTTGTGCCTCATGCTTGTGCCATGTCTAAGCTACACTTAGAAAATCACCTTAACATTTGTATCCCTTCTGTGGACACAAAACTTGCTAATTCCATCTTCATGATGACTGAAGTTAGTTCCAGTGATCGGCAGTTTTAGTTGAAAATTTGATTATAGTAATTCTTTCATTTTTCTTAACCAGGCTGTGACTTACTATGAAGCAGCACTCAGAGCAGGTGGACAAAGTTTTTTGGGGTAAGATATCCGTTATTCCTTTTCCTTTAATTTGTTTTTTTTGTTTTTGTTTTCCTGCCTTTCATTGCTTTCTATGTTTTTCACCTGCTTTTTTTCTTCCCTCCTCCTCATATGTCCAGAATCTTATACTTGGTCATTGCTCCCACATTTCCAGTCTTCCATGTTAAATATTTTTTGATTCCTTTCTTTCATTGTCTCTTCATTTTTATTTCCTTCACTCTTTCTGTTTCTTTCTTGTTTTTTCTTCTCTTGTCTGATGTTTCCATTTTCTGTTCTGCCTTTCAACCTTCTTCTTATTCACCTCTGCCTTCTTTTTCAATCCTTTCTCTTCATTTATATCTTATTTCCTTTTCTGTTCTTGTTCTTCTCCCTCTTACATTTTTTTCTTTTCTCATTGCCGTTCTCTTATTTCCCTCTTGTTTAACACCCCCTTTCCACTTCTCTCTATTCTTTCCAGCCTGTGTGATATCATCACGGATCTATAATGTACATTGTGTCAGATTTTGAGATGCCTTTTCTTTGTTTTAAGCAATACCACCTCAAAGTGTTTAGATCTGAAGTTATAAATCTTTGATTTCTTCTTTTTTTTTTCTTTTAATAAAGTTGTCAGTTTTATCAAATTGAAGAGATGCATTTAGAACTTTTGTGCCAAAATTCCAGCTACTTAAAGTCACATAAGTAATCATTTGATGATGGTATCTGGGTGGGGAAAAAAATCTTACTTTCAATGATGTCTTCCTTCTTGGATCATGTCGATAATATTACCCAGAATTCAATTATTGTAAATCTTACATGCTTGCTGACATCTTTCAGAGTTCATATATCAAAAATACAGTGCTTGCATCTCACATTATCTTATTGTTGATAATTTTGTTGGTTCATCTTCAAAAGCAAAATTGAGCTTTGTTGCATATTTAGTTTTTGCTTTTGAATTAATAGTTATTGCAGATCCCTGGAATTTAATTGACAAAGCAGTTATTGGCAAAAGCAGCTGGTGTTATCAAAATTCAAATAAACTTCTGAAATGACAAGCTTTCTTTTAACTATATTGTTTGATTAAACACCTGTTTCTTGTTATATCAAGCAATGTTTATTTTTGTTGTCTGTAGGAAAGTGTAGCATCTTCGATATTCCTCTTGGCCAAAATCAACGTAAGCGGTTCATCTGCTAGAAGAAGCCTTTAATTAGAATTCCTTGCAAATTTAAAGAAGACTTGTTGTTCTTAATGTTTTAGTTTGTTTTTCTGCATTGTTTTTGGTTAACTGTCATCATATTATCTTTCATCTGATGCAGAATTTTATAGCAAGTGGGTGATGGAACCAATTTGTTTATTGGTCTATAAGGATAGTTGAAGGTAATTAATTTGTTATGACAGCACCCAGAGAGCTAAATTTTTGTACCTGCTTGATAATGATTTCTTCAGTTTGAAGCTCTCACCATGAGTTATTTCATTTGCTGATGATAATACATTCTGTCTTCTTACAGCTAATAGTTATTCCTTTCTTTTTGCTATCCTTTATTATTTTATGTAGGAGATCTTGTAGTGTCATCTGCATATCATATATTGTTAGATTAAATTATAACTTTTTATTAAACAATCACTTTTATTGATATAATACTTACTTGATTTTCTGGTCCACTTGGGAAAGGGGATTAAAAAATGTTTGGATGCGTTTGTTTCAGTGGTAGATTGGTTGCCAACCAAGGCTATAGAATCCAGTTTGTCATACTATTCAACCCTCAGCTGTAGGGAGAAGAGATAGATTTATACTTTTCCCAAGGGTATTTGTGTATAAGTGAATGCAACAAATTCAACTGGAATTGAAACTCAGCTCTCCGATTTCTCATTTGGAGCCAGTATCTCTTGCACCACAGTGAATGTCAATATAGTACTTTCTTCATTATTTAGTTCCTTTGAGAGAAGGAGTTGGAAAAAAATGTTCAGATAATTAAAAATTCCAGATAACTGAATATCTAAATTATTGAAAAAGGATGAAGGAAAAAGAAAGAAATTTTTAAATTCTTTCATCAAATAACATTTTCAAACACTTTATTTAAGGCTTATTATTATTTTTGTATCAATTTTTTTGTCTGTTTCTGGTTGCAACAATTTGCTTTTTATGTGTTTTTTTATGAAAACGAGGAAATTAAAAAGAATTAATTTGATATTATCAGTGTTTTTAACAAACATTGAATATGGTTTTTTAAATTTTTGAAATGCTTGTCCAAGATAAAATATTAGAATGGATTTAATACAGATAATTGAAAAATATTTGAATGACTTCAATTTTTTTCATTTCATGTCCAGATCATTGAAATTAAAGAAGTCCTGCAGTAGATTTCTTGAATCTGGTTTTATATAAAATTAAATTTAAAAAAAAAATGCCATTTGTAAACTGTCATGAATGAGATGATTCACTTAAAGAGAAAAATGTCACTATAACTTAATACAATATTTCTGCATATATTTTAAAGAACCAATCATATCTTTCAGCTATTCTCATTTCTCTTCTAAGCATATTACCTGGCTGTTGTTAATATATAGAAAGAATGAGACATTTGGATTTTGGCAACATATGTTCTAAACTTTGTTTCCTTGCAATTTAAACATTTTTTTCTTCAACTAGATTGATAAGCTAATAAGCTTAATGATGCTGTTACATTTGAGTAAGATGCGTTTTTTTGTTTTTTTTTTTTAGTTATTTGACATTAGCTTGAATGTTTATAGGTTCGAGATACAAGAAATACACACATGTTCAGTAAATTGGTCTGTTGCTTTTGGCAGGATTGACTTGGCTGAATTACTTCTCCATCTTAAACAACATGAAAAGGCAGAGAAAATCCTCAGGCAGACTTTGGAACAAGATGTTAAATGTAAGAGTTTTTTTTTCTTTTTTGCACCTTCTAAAATTTTTGAAGAAGAAAAAAAAGACATTCAATACTGTTTTTTTTTTTCTTTATTTTCATTTTCTTTATTTATTTAAAAAAAAACAACAACAGCTTAAACTTTCTTAAACTTGCTATGTTCCGTGGCATACTGTCAGCTGCTGAAATAAGAACCGAAGGAACCGTGTTTTTGCTGGATCAAATGTATATTTTATTTGACATCATCTAGGTTACTTTTCTTTCAGTGTCTGCTTGACAGTTGAGATTGTTGTACATTTCATTGGTGGCAGTAATTTATTGCGAACAGGTAAATTTCCAGAACTTTAAGTACTGATTACCAACACATGCCTTAATTCTTTGAATGAATAGTAAATGTGTCTAATCTTCTAAAGAAACAAAAAAAGGTACAAATCTAAAATATTTACTTATTATTTTATTTGAAGTATTATTAAATATTATTGTTAAAATTTAAAAAAATGTGTTCTTTAAAAATTCTGAATTTGAAAAAAAAGCAATAAAAAGAATATGTTGTTGAAATCAATATTTCACTGACCAAACATGAGAATACTGATTTTGCAAAGTGCTTTGGGCTGAATTTTTAAGCATCTCATGTATCTATCTATCTATCTATCTATCTATCTATATCTATATATATATATATATATATATATTGGAGTAGATAGACTAAACTATCGCCTGGTTCACACTCCATCCATGTCTATTGAACAGGTGAAGAGGCTCATCCCTTGTTTCCTGTTTAGGATGCGGTTTCCGGTTTTCTCTTTTCCAATCTTTTCGCACACTTTTTTTTTTTCAATTGGAGTAGATAGACTAAACTATCACCCGGTTCACACTCCGCCCAGGTCTATTGAACAGGTGAAGAGGCTCATCCCTTGTTTCCTGTTTTCTCTTTTCCAATCTCTTCAATCTTGTGTAGCCCTCTGGACATCAATGGCATTACCGCCTTGCTTGGGGTGATATGATTAAAAAAGAAAAAAATATACACACATGCTAGTTACTTAATTGAGTACACATGAACAAATAATCTTATTTTTAATCAACCAATGAAATGTCAGTAATATAATAGATTTTTCATCTACACGTGGTTCTGAGATTTTGCTGAATTTCATTTAATGCCTTAGTATGGGGAAGAAAGGTGCTTTAAGTGACTTTGACATGGCATAGACAGGTGGATCTAAAGATTTCAAAAACTGATCTACTAGAATTTTTATGCATGACCATCTCTAGAGTTTATAGAGAATGGTTAGAAAAAGAAGAAAAAAATGTCAAATGAGAGGTAGTTCTGTTGGTGGAAATCTCTTGTTGATGAAAGTGATCACACAAGAATGGCCAAATTAGTTCTAGCTGATAGAGGGGTAACATTAACTCAAATACTACAGCAACAGAAAATTATGCAGGGTGCCACGCTTGTCAGATAAGGACAACCTGGGGTTACAATCTGGTAAAGATGAAAAGATTAAACAACAGAAGATTGGAAAGATGTTGCCTGTCCTGGTGAGTTTTGATTTCTACAGCAACACTGACGGTGGGGCTAGACTTTAGCTTAATCACCATGAAAATATAGATCCATCCTGCCTTGTATTAATGGTTCAGGCTGGTGGTGGGGTATATTGGTATGTGGAATATTTTCTCAACATACATTGGAACACTTAATATCAATAAAAAATCATTTAAAAGTTGAAGACTCTATACGTATAGTAGCTGACCACCTAACTCAAATTATGCCAAAGACATGCCCATCTCTTGGTGGCCCCTTCCATGTTGCTAATTGAATATAATGGTAGATTGGTTTGTCATACAAAACAATGTGTATTCTGTGATGAAAAGTGTCCTCCTTATTCAGCAGGTTTCAATTCTATAAAGCATCTTTGATATGTGTTGGAAAAAGATTTGAATCTTGGATGTGCAGTCAACCAATCTGGAAGAACCTTTGGATGTTATAATAATAGCAGGGACTCAAATTTTGAAAGTGGGTTTCAAGAACATCATTGAATCCATGCCAAGAAGAATTTAGGGGATACTAAAGGCAAAAGAGGCTCTAACCTTCTTCAAGAAAACTATACCTAATAAAATAACTGGTGAAAGTATATATATATATATATATATATATATATAACAATAAATTTATTTTTAAACCCATCTGGAAAAACCCACTGAGTATAAATACGGAGGGGAAAAAAATGGAAACAAAAAAAAGAAATGAACTAAGTACTTGAACATTAGTCAAAGTACTCGTCGAAAGAAAAAAACCCGAGACAAGAACCCTAACATGTAAAGCGCTCAATACAATAGCAGAGCAAACAAATAAGTATAAATCTAACCAAGAGCCAACGGACCTACCTAGGTATATATATATTTATTTATATATATATATATATATATATATATATATATATAACCTAGGTAGGTTATATATATCTGTAGAGAGGAACAGTATGAATACAAAAAAGAGATGAGAAAAGCTATTTAGTTTTAGCTGATGTGTTTCATCCACTGATTATACACAGAAATAAATTTAGCCACAATTTCGATCTAATAAATGACATACTCATCAAAAGAGAAAATGATTTACTTAGAAAAAAAAATCCTCAAAAGTGCTGTCATTAAATATTACCAAAATTATGAATCTGTGCCACAGTTTTTTCCCCTATCTCACCATTCCCAATAGAACCAAATAATTTTCTGAACCAACATAGACAAGGAACATATAAAAAAATCAAAAGACAACAGTTAATTTCCATCATTTCATCTTATAACAAAATACTTCACATGAAAAAAATTTCTTTGTGTATGATGTATTTAAATATAGATAAAAAAATGATGTATTTAAATATTTTTCAGTTGACCTGATGAATATTTGTGTATATTTTATAATTTTTCAGTAACCAACAACATTTTTGTTTTTTGTTTATAGATACTTTATTTTAAATTAATTTCATTATTTTACATTGACAAAGTCCATCAGTGAATAAAACGCATTAGCTAAAACTAAATACAGTTTTCCCCTTGTCTCCATTTTAGTTACACACACACACACACACACACACCTGATGTAATTTCATGTCTAATAAATGAAACTGAATAAATGACGATTGTTTTTATGCAGTTAATATTTCAACTGCTGCCATATATGGTCAGGTGCCCCTGCTGTTCATCTCAGTGTATATCCTTTCCTTTCTCTCCACCTTTGCAACTGCAATTATTATACTATGGGATAAATTTATGTATCATATACTTATCCTATACTACAACATTTTAAATACTAATCGAATAAAAATAGTCAACAACATTTACTCACTTTTATTTATTAAACTTTAAATTATGTCACTTAGCATCCTCCATAATTTGCTGAGACTTTTCAATTAAGCTAATGAATATTTATGAGCATCTCTTAAATTTATAAATTTTGTAAAACTAACATTTTTACTTTTGTTTATAAATATTTGTTGCAAAATAAAATCTTTACACTTGCCTTGATAAAGTTCATCACAGAACAAAACACATTGGTTAAGATGAGTTTTCCTTTTGTCTCTATTCTTGTTATCCTTTGACAGATCTATTGTAGTTATATCTTAAATTTTTACATACAAACATGCATATTTCTTTTCTTTTTTTTAATCGTTTCATCCCAAGCAAGACAGGACTGCTACTAATGTGCAGAGGGTTACAGTAAGAGAAAAGACCGGGTACAGAGTGTATTGAAGAGAGGGTAAAAGATGAATGGGATTCAAGAAGAAACAAGTAAATGGAAGGGAGTTTCACAGGCGGAGAGTGTGAGAAAAGAACCTGTTAGAGTAGAAGTGAAAGTTACATTTAACTATTTCAACATTGAAAGGGTAGGACCTAGATGCCTGTTGCAAAAAAATTGGTTGGAAGCACACACAGGAAAAGAAAAGTAATACGAGTTCAATAAGTTTACTAGGCAAAACAAATCCACACATCTCGTCTCGATCTTCAATATGCCACTCACTCTCATGAACAAAAAACTCAACCTCTTTTAAATGAGCATACCATGTTTTTATACACTTAACCCAACCAGTACTCAGCCAATGAGTGCCCAGAAGCAGCTAATAAAAATGGCTACAAGTGACACAACCACCTCTATCAGCACAAAGTGCTGTCCGATTAACCATCTGTCTGAAGCTCGTTGATTTGCAGTCTCCACACTTCTTTGCAAAACATACATGTGACTTTGACCCTTTTGGGTTGACGAGGTAAGTCACTGCTACAATGACAAACTAGTAGCATGCTTAAATACATGTGGAGAGGGCACCAACGTTAAAAGCTCATCAGAGAAGTTGCTAGGAGAATATTTTGATATATAATATTTGATGCTGAAACTCTTTGAAAAAACATTTTCATGTGAGGTCATTTGGTCAAATGTTTTGAAAATGGTTGGGTTTGGAACTTTTTCTCACTACTATGTAGCTCATTTTAAACAAGGAAATAAGGATTCATTACAAACAACAAAAAAAAATCTTTTTTTTTTCTCAGGGGAGTCCCATTTTGTACAAGAGTAGCTATATTTTTTTGTTACACCATTTTTTCTGGTGATGTCTTCTAATGATGCCATCTCATTTGTGCACTTGCAAAAATCTTTATATGTTTTTATACATAAGTTAGTCTTTGATGCCTGTCATTTTTTTTCCACAAATTGGTGAAAAAAAAAATGGCTAAGGGGTGGGAATAAAACTTTGATGTAATGTTCAGCATTTTTTTCTTTTTTGCTGCTGATACAAATGTATCTGCACTTAGTTTATGTAAATTGAATTTGGGACGGTTTAAAACTGTATCTCACATCTTTTTTTAAACAAATCTTAATATGTTTGCAAGCAAAATTCTTCTGCATATATTTCTGGAAGAGCCAATTCCAGTGAATTTTCATTAAATTATTAGGACCTTGAATAAGTTCTTGCTGATTTTTCATGAAAAGTAATGTTTTATTTGCAAAAATTAGTAAGAAATATATCACTGGAAGTATTGTCCATTGCTAGTCTATTGTTTTCCTCATCCTTCATTTGAATTCCATGTTTGAAAAATGACATGAGTCAACCTATTTTTTTAGCATCTTCATAAGAAAGAAAGTGCTGCTCAGCCATACCATGTGCCATCAATCGAATCAAGTGATAATCAGATGGGGCAGTGTCTGGTGAATGCAGTGGGTGGGATAGGACTTTCCATTTAAGTGTTTCCAAATAGATTTTAACCTGTTTTGAAAAATGTGGTGTAGTGTTGTCATTCTGCAAAATCACTTTGTTGTGTCTCTGCTTGTATAGTGGTTGTTTTTTTTTCTCAATGCTCGGCTCAAATGCATCAGTTGTAGTCGATAGTGACTTCTCATGATGATCTTGGTCTATTCGAGTAGCTCATCATAAACTACTCTCAGCTGATCTAAACAAATGCAGAGCAGATGCTTCAAACAATGAATATTCAGCCTTGTCGTTGATGTTGATGAATGGCTGGGCTTACCCCACAATCTTCCATGCTTAGGGTGATTGTAGTGTATTTACTTTTAATTGCCAGTCAAGACACGATAAAAAAAAACATTACATTTTCCACCTTTGAAGATGTTCACTCATGACAAAACACTGTCCGACATCTCTTGGCTTCAACTTATATGGAACCCAATGTCCTTGCTTTTGAATCATTCCTCATGCTTTCAAACATTTTGAAATGTTGTGTGATCAACTCCTAATGATTCTGCAAGTTCAGCTTGCAGCTGACATCAGTCTTCATGAAGTAATGCCTCTAATGCTTCATCTTCAAAACTTTTTGGTGCACCAGAGCCTTTATCTTTAGCATCACAAACATTATTTTTGAAGCATCTCAACCAATATGTGTATGTTGTTTCTAACAGATCATGGTTGTCGTGAGTCTCAACAAGAATTCTGTGTGCTTCATCAGCAGATTTCTTTGGATTAAAGTAGTGCAATAAAATTCCCTGCAAATATACTTTTTTGGGAATGAATTTCAATGTTTTACACTATAAAAAAAACAGTTGTTCACACTTTGACGAATTGACATACACTGAATTTCTAGCTTGCTTATAGTACTTATACATATATTATCATTTGAAACTACACGCTTGCAATTCTGGGCACGCCAGCTGTTGGAAAGCAGCAAGAACTTATTCAAGGTCCTAATAATTTGGTTAACAGCTATGTTTTTGGTTGGTGAAAAAAATTTTTTAATTAAGTAAAAATATGACATTATTTGTTATTCCTGACATTAACTTCATCAAATTTAAACACGTTTAATATTTGGCTCTATTACTGTTTGCCATCATTCAAGAAACTTCATAATTCCTTCCTTTCATGACTTTTTGCCTCACACAGCAAAAAAAAAAAAAAAAAATGCACTAGATATTTTTTGCATTTTATCTTTTTTCCATCAGCCCAATCCTTTTATGATTTGGATAAATTTTAATCTGATTAATATGGAAGATCCAGGAAAACTGAGCAAGCTATAATAATGTCTGATTGCTCTTTTTCTGATTATACTTGTTTGCTAAGTTGCCAATCTAATCTTTGTTGCAGACACTTGATCTGGCACATTTGTATTTCTTCGCTACTTACAAAACCAACCTGTGGTTCATACTGTAACTATGCTGAGCAAACTTTGGTTACAGTTTTTAGGAAAGTGTGCATAATCTGATGTGATCAATAGTTTGAACATGACCAGCATGCTCAAACCCTCAGTCACAATGACTGGTGACTTTGAGCTAGCACAACCATTGATGTCTTCTGAACAGATGTCTGTCCATTTTCTCTGACAAAATGGTGTTGACTTTTTTATCATAACAATGCTGCATGCTGTGAACATTCTCCTCGACAGATTTTATCTAGAAGTCACCTCCTTGATCGACCATGGAGAGATTCAAAACCAGGTCTCGTGGTTGGAATGCAAATGTTCTAATCATTAAGCAATGTACCCATGTCAAGTTATAAAATGTTTACCAAAGATTGTAATTGTTTAGTGTTATCTTGATGAAATAGTCTTGTCTTTTTTTTTTTCTGAATTAATTGGCAATATATTTTTGCATTTGACTGATCTAAATGTTTCTGATGTCTTTTAATGACAAATCGAATCTATTTAGGTAACCCAGTAATTTGGTAATACAGAGATAGAACAGTAATGAAAATATAAGCTGTCTCCCTATAAAGAAACATCTGGCATTCAGTGACGGAGCAGCCAGTTCTTCTTTCAACTGAAATTTATAAATTCTTTCTCTTAAAACAACTTGTCAGGTTTCTCAAGTCCAGTAGCTAATATTGCTCTTTACACTATTGATGGATCTTTCCTTTAGAACCTTCTCTTTAAAATGGTGAGGAATGTTAATAACATATGTCATTATTTTTTTTATTCGAGTTACATACACTATCCATTTTAGTTGTTGCTGCTATTGGCAGTTCACAAGGGATGTGGTTTTTGTTATTTTGTAAAGTTCTTTGTGGACTGGCACTACAGATTCACAATGTTCAAACGGGGGATGATCTTTGCCAAGGCCCTCTGTATCCTCCTGCTAAAATGCTTTTTTTATCATTAATCTTAGAAAATAGTTTTTTTTTTTGTTTTTTTGTTTAATCATATTATCCCAAGCAATGCAATAATGTCACAAGGATGTAAGTAGGTTACTGTGTGTAGTGTTAAGTGTAACAAAAGGAAAAAAATAATGATTGACCAAAAGTCAGAGTTAAAAAAAATCACATACAAATATTTAAGTTACAAAAACATTAAATAAAAATATTTACAAATATACAGTTTTTGCATTCAAATAGAAAACATTTTACTACTGGCAGAGTGACGGGTAAGTGTTATGAAGGGGAAGGAAGGTATCCAATATCTTTACCCAGTTGAGATAGCAAAGAAGTTTAAGTGCTATACTTTTAGGAAATCCTTAAATGTGTATATAAAGAATAATTATTAGTTTCATCAATCAAAAAGTCAAAAATATCTATTTACCTTTTTTAGTCCTATGTGGTTCACTTTCAGGTTTTAGTTGGTCAGCAGCTTTTCTTAGAGATTCTTTCGGCTGGATGCACAGATCCACGAATCAGGCCGGAGTTGATAATGTCAGCAAATCTTGTTAACAACTAAGTACTTTCTTCCCAAAACTTATTTTTATAGGGGCTAACACCTAATTTGCATATTCTAGAATTCTTTAGAATTCTCTAGATTTTACTTGAATTTTCTCGGACATTCTAGCATCTTCCAAACGTTCTATTTCTAATTTCCTTATTTTTACGGCTACTTCACAAATTAAAACTTTTTTGTAACAACAAGTAGGACTCAATAGAATTCCTTACTATAACCTTTTAGACATTATTAATAATTTTTTTTATATATAAATGCATCATCATAACAGTATATGAAAAAGATTACTGAGAGAAAAGAACAAAAATTAAGAAGACAGGAGATAATGATTGACATACAGCTGAGGTTTTAGATATTTTTAAATGGATGCTATGCATGACATCCATTTTTTTTTTTTAATTGTTTTGCCCAAAGCAAATATAGTACTGCCACTGGTGTGCAGGGGGTTACAGTGAGAGAAGAGGAAAGACAGAAAAGAAAAAAAAGCAATGCTACGGCAATGTTGAAGAAATGGTAAAAGAGAAGTGGGAGTCAAGGAAGTAGAAGATTGTAGTTGACATTGCATTTAAACTTTTGAAGATTGTAGCCATCAGGGAAGCAAGCATGGGGAAGAGTTTTACAGGCTGGAAGTGTGAGAAAAGAAACTACTAGAGAAGAAATGGCAGTTACATTTGCCTATTTTGACAGTAAAAGTGTGGGACCTAGTTGCCAATCTAGTTGCACGAGTAAATTCATGAGGACGGGGCATCAGGGAATGAAATTCATCAGAGTAGAAGCCATGAAAATACTTTGAGAAAAGACAGGGAAGCCACATGCTATCAGTGAGAAAGTGGCTGAAGGTGAGCAGCCAAAACAGGGTAAATTACATTGCAGATCCTCCTTTTGGATTTTGTCCAGAATCTCAAGATGAGCAGCAGGAGCAACTGACTAGATATGGCAACAGTATTTAATCCACAGATGAATGGTAGATATATAAATGTACAAAATGGATTCTGAAAGTCTTAATCCGACAAGTCTATTTAATAACATGACTTGAGTTTTCAGAGTGATGTTGTAGTTTTGTAGCAATTTGAATTATGGAGAATGGGTACGCTACACTTAGCACTCTAGATAATCTATCATCTAATAATTCATGATATTATTTGTAAACTCTCACTTTTTATTTGTTTTATCCAGACACAGACCTTGATGTAATGAAGGAGCAGGCGAAATGTCTCCATTTGTTGGCAAAAATTTGCCAGCAGACGAGCAGGACTGAAGATGCCTTGCTTTTCTTCACAAAAGCCAAAGAAATGCAAATCAGGTAAACCAAATGCTTAGGATCCATGTTGACAGACTGTTTTATCACTGCTATGGTTAACAAGGTGTATAACCACATCAAACCCTCATTTTCATCACTACATAATCTGTCCCTGTTCAGCCAGTAACTTTAAAAAGATAATAATTCTTGTCAATCAGCTTTGACAGTTTTAAGACATGAGTTTTGAAATTAATATTATAATATCTCTGTTTTTCAAATTATTGTAAAACATTTTTATCTCTCTAAAGTTATGATTTATTGGTAAATATCTTGTGGCACTCATCTTGTGGCACTTGAAAAATATCTGAAAATTTTATTTTGCCATGTTTATTATTAATTAAATATATATTTGTATTATATGAGTGAATACAGAACGAAGAAACATTTTTTTGCAACGTCCAAAACATTAATTTAAAACAGTGCTGTGAATATTTATATAGAGCTGTGAATATTTATATAGAGCTGTGAATATTTATTCTAAATTATATTTTAGAACATGTATAATTTTTTTTTATATATCCACTTTAAATCGTACATTTGTTTCGACATTGAAACTACAATGTCTCATCAGGCGGTGAGACATTGTAGTTTCAATGTTGAAACAAATGTACGATTTAAAGTGGATATATAAAAAAAAATTATACATGTTCTAAAATATAATTTAGAATAAATATTTGTATTATATATATATTATTAGTTTGTCCAGAAAGTTCATGCCAATTTTGAAGGGAAGTTTAAACACAAAACAAACTTATGTCTTTAAATATTTATTCAACTAAATATGAGCCATTTTGTTGCACAACCTTTCCCCATTTGTCCTTCAACTTAGTTTCCATCTTCCAAGAATTTCCATGGCTTCTCGGCCAAGAACTCATTAAAGTGCTTTTTTTTATGAAATCTAAAGAATTAAAATTTTTACCATTGAGATTATTTTGCAAGGACCTGAATAAATGAAAATCTGAATGAGCAATGTCTGTTGAATATGGCCGGTGGAGTAACACATCTCAGCAAATTTGTAACAATTTCTTCCAGGTTGCCAAAGAAATGTGACATCTGGCATTATCCCGATAGAGAACAACATCTTTCTTGTTCACCATTTCTTGGTATTTTTCTTGAATTGCTGTCTTTAATTTGTCCACTTGCAAGCAGAACTAGCTGACTGGTTACTTGGCAGAAGCTCATAGTACAAGA
Organism: Ascarosepion bandense; assembly: GCA_037127315.1. NCBI lineage: Eukaryota > Metazoa > Mollusca > Cephalopoda > Sepiida > Sepiidae > Ascarosepion > Ascarosepion bandense. The sequence goes on from JBBBDQ010001448.1 coordinate 1,294,961, forward strand.
TTCCTTTTCAGTCCCACTAGATGCAAGTACAATTTTCTTAGAATGAAGACCTGCTTTTGGGGGTAGCTAAAGTTGGCTCATGTTGCTTACACCAAGATCTTTTTCACTGAACATTGTTGTAATTGATCCATTTCTCATCAGTCAGTTAAAGTGCCATACGTGATACACGCTTGGGCGATCATGTCTCGAAAGAGACATGACTGACTGGGCAGAAGATTATCCCGCAGTAGGTTGCCATTGCTTTCTGCGGTAGACTGGTTGCTATGACCAAGGCTATAGAACCCAATCTGTCCTGCTATTTAACCCATAACTGGAAGGAAGAGACGGATTAATACCTTTCCCAAGGGTATTTGCGCGTAAGTGAATACAATGGATTCAACTGGAATTCGAACGCGGCTCTCTGATTTCTTGTTCCGAGCCAATATCCACTGTACCACAACGCACATCCTGTCACAATTAGCTTAAAAAAAGGTGCATTTTAATTGCATTTATACAGCAAATCATAGATATAAATGTAATCCAAAAGACTCTTTTTTTTTTTTTTCTCAGATCATGTAGTACCCAAACAGTGTAGCAATTTGTGTACCCAAACTTGACTAAGTGCTCTTAGTAGGTGGATTTTGATAAATTTAGTGTTTCTGCCAACTCCCACATTGTGTAATGCTGGTTATTCCCAATCAATATCTTTATTTGGTCATCATCTGTAGTAGTAGTGGGGGTGGGGGTGGTGGTGGTGGAGGTCTGCTTATGCATTCTTCATCAATATGGTTGCATTTATCAACTCTAAACTTAGTGAAACACTTCTGTACAATTTTGTCACCTAAAGCACCTTCCCCATACATAGCACATATCTTTTTTGTTGTTTGTGAGGTATTTTCACCTTTATGATAATAAGGCATCAAGTGTAAAAAAAGCACCTTATAATCTTCCATTTTCATAGGGATGTAAAATTGACATGAATTAAATAATTTTAAACTTTCTCTCTCCAGAGATAGTTTGAAATGTTCTCTAATCAGAAATGGAAACATGTTCTGTCTGTTGATTAATTTGACATGAATGACTGAAAATTGGCATGAACTTTCCAGAAAACCCAACATATTCAATATATATTTTATTTGCTTTTATCAATTGATTACCAATTATTTCTATCATTAAAAGCCTTGCAACAAAATCCTTTTATTGTTTACTGTGTTCACCACTGTATTTTCCAAGAGAGATTTGCCCCATTGATTAAAGAATACTATATTTGATGGCATAGAAGACCACCCCACCCATTTACTTTACTACTATGGTGTTATGAATCTAAGCAAGATACAAGTCCTGGTTGATTATAGTGACTGGTTAAAATTAGCAAACCAGCTTCATATGTAAGACATTGAGCAGTACTATTTTTTAGATATTTTTTGGTGGTGGTGGTGGTGGGGGGAATGTGGAAAGTAAGGACGTTCATAAATTCTACCATCAGAGTATAGTCGCATAAGATTTAAGGTTCCGAAATTGCATCTTATAAGTCATCATCAAATATAAGTATCTTGATAAGTATGATTTTGAAATGTGAATGCTGTTGTATTTGTCTAGATCTTTGATGTATACGAATAGCCAACATTAAATAACTAAACTTTGTGTCCTATTTTACTTTTGTTGGTTCACAAATAAATATTATCTCTTAAATCTTTGCTCTTTGATTCTCTGCCAGAATCTACCAGAGAGTTCAAACGGAACAGCCTGATATGGTGCCAGTACAACGTCAGATGATCACCAAGTAAGGGGGCAGTTTTCCTTATTAATAATACAACTGTTTTTATATTTCTGTGTGTTTCTTTTTTTAACTATGTCACCTGTTAGCTTTGCAGTTTTCTGTTCATACATGTATCACAAATTATGATAAATGTTATGTATGATAGCTGAGATGATGAGGAAGATAAGCCACCAAATTTCATTTTAAGGAGGTGAATGCAAGGGAAATGGTAATTATAAGATTACCTATTTCCTTATAAGGTCAGCATTCATTGACTGAATTGAATTCTCAGAACAGAGTTATGGCCATTAATAGCCTTGCAATCCCAGTTGTCCAATATAGCTTTAACATCTTAAACTGGACTCTAAACGACATCAGGCGAATGGATGCTAAAACAAGAAAGCTTCTTTCTAAGCATAAGATGCATCATCTAAAGGCTGTCAGTTGAAATTCATAAAATCTTTTTCTTAAAAGCTGTTTTTTTCCTGAAATTAAGCTTCTCAAAACCACTCTTTCTAATATTGATTAAAGTTTCATTTCTACCTGTCTGTGTGAAAAGTTAACATCTTCATCATGTCATTATTTTCTTTTCTACTTACATGTGTTAACCATTTTAGATGTATCTCTACTGTTGGATGGCTTCAACTGATGTGGTTTCTGTTATTTGGATTTGTTAAAGTTTGTTTATACATTAGCTCCAGTCTATAAGATCTGAAGGAGGAGCCTCATCTTTAAAACCTAGAAGATTTATTTGTTTTAAGGCTCCCTCACCACCGCCTTTTTTTTTTTTTTTTTTTTTTTTTTTTTTGAGAAAATGGTTGCATATAGCAAATAATTAAAACATTTGTGAATGTCTGACATACAGATGAGTGTCTTGATCTGATGAAGCTATTTAAAAACATGACTCACGTTTTGGACAAAACCATTCCTAGCGCAGCCTCTTTGTAAATATTAACTTATTAATCTGTTTAATTTGTTATAATTTTAAGTTTGTTATAGAAAATCTGTAGTGTCAGAATTTTTTTTTTTTTAATTTTAAAATCTGGTAAAATAGTCATTGAGACAAATTGTCTCAGTAAAATCTCTTGAATCTTTTGCATACCTAGGAAGCAAAATATATTCTACTGAAAAGGATGTGAAAATTCGCATAGTTAAAGCCTGAGCTGCCTTGAATAAAACAGATGTCATCTGGAAATTTGATCTACCAGACAGCCTTAATCAGATGTTTTCAAGCAATTGTAGAGGCAGTTTTAATGTATGATGCCACTGCATAGACATTTACTAAAATCCTAGAGTCTATGCTTGATGGAACCTACACTTGGATGCTAAGAACTATACTTAAAATTTCTTTGAGACAACATCCAACTAAATTACAGCTCTATGGACCCATCACTGTTTATTTCTACAATCCTATGTGAATTCAGAATGTGCTTTGCAGGACACTGCTGGTCAGAAAACAAGAATGTACAAATGATCTACTGCTCTGGACACCTAGTCAGAGAAGCAGGTCACTCAGCAATCCCCTAAGTTGGCCAGCAATGTTCTGACACAGGATGCCATCCTTAATGACCTTTTAATGACCTGATGCAGGACCATGATGGTTGGCATGATAGACTTATGAAAGTCAAAGTTAGCTTAACCGAATATATAAAAAAAAATATCATTAGAAAAATATTTATGAATTATCAGAAAGAAATTTTTGTTTGCAGTTGTGTTAAGTCTTCTACTTATATTTGCCAACACATTTACAAATACCACATTACATTATTTTACTTTTTCTTTATAACCAATGGGTGCTGAAAAATTCCTGGCCTGTCATCCACTTGCTAAAATCAGTATTTTAAAGACCAAAAATCAGAATACTGATTTTATGTAGTGGACCAGGTTGAGGATTTTTTTGGTAATCTTGCATTGTGTTTTTCCTTGTCTCTCTTTCTCTCTATGTACCCTGTGAGTATCAGATTTTTCAAGCCCCCACTTCATTACGTGTCCCAGAAACTTCAACTGTCTCTTATGTTAAGCATAAATTTCCTTTTCATTTCCCTTCTCTCCAAGACCTTGTTGCTCACATATTCAGTGCATGGTATTCTCAGCATCTTTCTGAAGAACCACATTTGTGTTGCTTCAAGTCAAAGAACATTTACTTACCAAAATCATAAAAAGTTGTTGACTCATCACAAACCAGTGTTACTTCACTTTTAACAATGATTTTATGAGCAAAAATTCAAGTCAGTGATATCACCACCTCTTAGTGGAATTTTAGCCTGTTCTTGAAATTGCTTGGACCGGCTCCTTCCCAAAGTATTTATTCAGTCACCATATTTCTGATATCTTAATGATGCTTTATTAAATATCCTTACAAAAGAATATTACTTGATCTTTTTGACAAACAAAACATCATCAAGATCAAATATACAGTAGAATTTACTTAGCAAATAGAATAGGTTACCTTTCCTCAAAATCATATTAAGCCATACTGATAATAATTTAAAACTAAGTTTCTGTCATAAATCTACCAATGAAAAAGATATTGTAAATTTCTCATCTCGTCATAACAACAAAATAAAATCTGGTATAATTATTGGATTCTATTTAAGAGCACTCAGAATTTGTCACCCTCACTATTTACGTGACGAGAAATACATTGAAAATACTTTTGAGCTCCTCCAGTATCCTAATTATTTTATATTTAATGTGAAACAAAAATCTCATCAAATTTTAAAAATAGAAGAAGGAACAATATAAAGAAAATGAATGGAACAAAATATATTATACTACTCGTCAAATTTATCACAACTGCAATTGAAAAGGATTTATACAAACTTAACAAGAGATTTATTACAAGTATTTCTAAAACGGTGATTCTCAATGTGGGGTGTATGCCCGACCGGCAATTTGTTTTTTAGGGAGGAATTCAATTGTTAGGTGTTTTGCTAATAAGTCTTTGTTCTTGTGATCTATTAGCCCTAACATTCCAATAAATAAAAATTTAGCAATGGTACAAATATTTCATTCATCATTTGTCTTGGATTTTTAAATTACCATCAATTGCACTGCCACCTGGTGAATAACTTCCATTTTAAAATAATTTTAGAACTTCATTTTGCAAAGTTTCCAAATCCTTCATATATTCTGTGTTCATGGTATTAAAAAATACTTTTCTGAAATAAAATGAATGATATTTTGCATTTGATATCTTTACTATACAATTTAAATTAAAAATACTGATCCAAGTATTACAGAAAAAAGCTTCCTTTGAAATTAGTGTTTGTTTATAAACTTAAATATTTCAATTCTCTATTACATGCCTTGAAACTTTATTTGATTGTTTCATATAAACATAAAAATAATATAAGACAATCCCTAATATTTTATTTTTTGGTAATTTCTTGCCCAGAACATTTATTTATTTTTTGTTTTTCATGGATGCCATGTTGTTTTCATAGTTTGCTTAAGCCACCTTAAGGCAGTTTGAGCCTTAAACAAACTTTAAATTTTAAGTTTAAAATAAAAGCTTAAATCAAAGTATTGGTGTTTTAAGCATTACCTAAAACGGAGTTCACTTTTTACATAAGAATTACATATCAACATCTGGGAGGAATGATATCTGGATTCTAGAGGTGATTAGGTGGGGCACGGCCAAAAAAGGTTGGGAAACACTGTTCTAAAGCAATAAGAGACTTGATTAATACAAAAACAAAATAACAAACTAAAACTTGAAGCTGGAATTTACATTACAATGTGTACTGATTAGCATAAAAATTACACTTTGAAGAATTTAAATAAAAGATTTTATGAACAGAAAAGTGATCTTTTTATGAAACAACACATTCATTGCTGCTGCACAACCAGGCCAAGTGTCATCTATCATAATAAATAGGAACATTTTAATTTAAAAATGCTGCTTTAATTAAAAAAGAAATTAATTTACTGTGATAAAAATGTATAGAAAATGCATTGAATTTTGAATCTTTGAAAGTACCATATTTGGCGGCATCAAGGGTAAAGGTTTTTTGGAAGATAAGTCTTGAAAATTTGCATAACACCAAGAATTCTGGCAGATCATCATTTAGATTAGGCAGCATTGATCATTTAAACATTTTATTGTAATTTCATAAACATTTTGTTTGACCAACTTTTTTTCTAAACTATGATCTTTACCAAAATTGGCTGCTGCAAATATATATATATATTTAGCGTATCAAGGCAGCAGATAATTTTCTAAACATATACTGTTAAATATAAGAGACAATGAATGTCTATTATATTTAATCATGAGCCGTTCTAAACGTATTTTGGCTTTAATTTCAGTTGAAAATAAAGCTTAGAACCAACTTAATAAAAAATTATCCAAATGTTGGAGAATTTTTGTCTTTATTTTCAACTGAAATTAAAGCCAAAATACAACATTTAGAACAGCTCATGATTAAACATAATAGACATTCATTGTCTCTTATATTTAACAGTATATGTTTAGAAAATATATATATATATATATAGTGTATCAAGGCAGCAGATAATTTTATAAACATATACTGTTAAATATAAGAGACAATGAATGTCTATTATGTTTAATCATAAGCTGTTCTAAATGTCGTATTTTGGCATTAATTTCAGTTGAAAATAGACAAAAATTCTTCAACATAGTGGAAAGCGATTGGATAAATAAAATATTCAGGAAATTTTTGTGTAATTTATCTACTGAAAAAAATGAAAATTATGTAAAAATTTAAGCCTAGCACCTCCTTGTCTTTCATTTTTAACAAAACTTTTCATAAAAGAGGGATTGCTGCCTGAATAATAATAATATCTATCTATCTATCTATCTATATATATATATATATATATACACACACACACACTCTCACACCCTGATTGAGCACTCTGGAAGAGTGGGAGATTTTGTAAACAGTAGCTACTCCGGCATAAAGGCATCGCTCATTTGATAATGAATTGGAGCACTCTAGCTATTGGGTGTGTTTATACGCGCTAAAAAGCCTGCCTTCTTCTACTGGATGGTCGTAGCCTAGGGGTAGAATCACCAACTGACGCTGATTTGGTTGGGTTTCAATCCTGGGTTAGGAAGCAAACAGTCTAAGCCGTACTGATGAGCTGTGATACAATGAAACAGATCTGTCTGTGGATGACTATATATATATATATATATATATATATATATATATATATATAGTGTATCGCAGCAGCAAATAATTTTCTAAACATATACTGTTAAGTATAAGAGACAATGAATGTCTATTATGTTTAATCATGAGCCATTCTAGACATTGTATTTTGGCTTTAATTATATAAACACACACTCAGTTTCAGCAAATTTCATTCAGTTTCCCTAAGCTTCTGTTTTTATCACTGCTGTTTTTAAAGATACCACATTGTGACAATAGACGATTTATTAAGAAAGGTTAAATATTGTAAAAATGTGGATATAATTTTGTCGCATTTGCTGACATCAAGGATGTAGCTTTTTTCTTGACATAAATATTGAAAATTTGCTAAAGACTAGTCTTTATGGTACTATATAATATATATAAAAATATTTATTTGTGTGTGTATATCCATAAGTATATTTATAGATATTCATACCTATATATATATATATATATATAATCATTTTCTAGTAAGTAAACTTGTTTACTGAAGTAAAATGTGTTCAGTATTAGCAGATCTTTTACAAATAAAATGCTTAGTATTAAAAAAAATAGACTAACATAGTTAAAAATAAATGTTCAACTGACTTATTTTCTGCCTTGAAGTTTCAGGGCGACTCAGATCTGTTTGTCTGGGTGAGATAATTTTGTTGGATTCAAGAAATTTATCTTAGCTTCCTGGGTAGATTTCTGTTTACAAAACTGTAAGTCAGAAAATAAGTAGTTTGAACTTTCCTTTATTTATTCACAATATATATATATATATATATATATATATATATGAATGAATGAATCAACATACTGTCTCTTTCTATTTTTAAAAAGTAAAAAAAAAAATTCATCTCTTAAAAAATCTCTGAAGAAGCTTATTAAAGTGAAACATTTTAAAGACACTTTTTTCTACCTGTTCTTATTCTATTCATCTTATTGGATTTTAATCTGCACACACATAAATCAGGGCTCAACTAAATAAAAAATAAATTAATATAAATACTATTAGGACCTTGAATAAGTTCTTGCTGATTTTTCATGAAAAGTAATGTTTTATTTATAGAAATTAGTAAGAAAGTATTGTCCATGTCTTTCTGGCGGCATTTGAATTCTGTCAGAAAAACATCACATCTTTTGAGGCTAACCATGAATTGAGCTATTTCTTTGGCATCTTCATAAGAATGAAAGTGCTGAACAGCCAGGCCAAGTGCCATCGGGCAGTACAGTGTCTGGTGAATGCAGCAGTTGGGGTTCCTATTTCCTATTTAAGCATTTCCAAATTGATTTTCACCTGTTTTGTAACATGTGGCCTAGCGTTATGTTGAAAATTCTCTTTTTCATATCTCTGCTCATATAACGGCCATTTTTTCTTCAAGACTTGGCTAAAACACATCAGTTGTTGTTGATAGCAATTTCCCCTGATGGTTCCAGTTAGTTTAAGCAGCTTATAATAAACTACTCCTAGCTGATCTCCATGAATATAGATCAGAAGCCTTGAACCATTGATGTTCAGCTTTGCCGCCAATGTTGATGCATGGCTGGGATGACCCCCACATCTTTTGCACTTAGGGGTTATTGTAGTGTATCAACTTTAATCACTGCTCATGATTTGATACAAAAAATCTTTTCATTTTCTGCTGTTGAAGCAATTGTTCACATGTGACAAGACACTGTTCGATGTGTCTTAGCTTCAACTTTTACGGAACCCAATATCCTTGCTTTTGAATCATTCCTAATGCTTTAAAACATTTTGAAACTGCTGTGTGATCGACTCCTAAGGATTCTGCAAGTTCAGGTTGCACCCGACATGAGTTTTTATGAAGTAATACCTACAATTCTTTGTCTTCAAACTTTTTTGGTGGGCCAGAGTGTTCTTTTTTTTATTTTTATTTTTATTTTTTTTTCAACATCAAAATCATTATTTTTGTAGCATCTAAACTAATCTCTGCATGTTGTTTTCAACAAAGCATGGTGGTCGTAAGTCTCAATAAGAATTCTGCATGTGTACTTCAGCTGCAGATTTCTTTTGAATAAAGTAGTGCAGTAAAATTCCCTGAAATACATTTTCTGTGGCACAATATTCGACATGTTTAACATAATGAAAAACAAAGTTGATAACACTTTGGCGAAATCACGTACATCGAATTTCAAGCTTGCTTATAGTACTTTCTTACAAATGTGTTACCATCTGAAACTGCATGCACGCAGTCCTGTGAACGCCACCTGTTAGAAAGCAGCAAGAACTTATTCAAGGTCCTAATACACTAGCAAAACACTAATTCGAAATTCTGTTTGTAGATCATTTAAGGCATAGATTATGTGAAATAATTTTGTCCAGAACTCCTGGTAATAGGATTTAAATGAATTCCTTGTTGTTTTAACTCTTAGAAAAAACTTATTTGAGGTTTGAATTGTGTCTAATGAATTAATCCTCTTTTTACTTTTGCTTTTTTTATGTAATATAATTATGAAAGTTTTCAAACAAATTCAGCAGACATTTTTATAGAAAAGTGACAATTTTCTTTCCTATCTTTTTGATTTCTGATCGATAGAACTTTTTTTTTATAATTGTCTCACCCCAAGCAAAGCAATACAGCCACTTGTGCACAGGAGGTTACATAATAGGAGAGGGAAGAGAGTGGAGAACAGGTCACAGTAGGTGTCAGAGAATGGGTAGAAGAAGGACAGGTACATTTGTGTGAAAAGAGCTGCATGAGAGGAAGGTGTAAAGTGAGATGACAGACGGGAGATAAGAGATGATGGTTACATTTAAACTCTTGGAGACTGTAGCTATCAGGGAAACAAGAATTCGGAAGGAAGACAAGGATCCACAAGTGGGAAGTGTAAGAAAAGAAGGTGATAGAGTAGAAATTGTGGTTACACTTGATTGTTTTCACAGTGAAAGGGTGGGACTTTATTGCTAGTCTAGTAGCTACAGTAAATTCACACAGGGTAGGGTCACCAAGGAGCTAAGAGAAACCTCCTCAACCAGAGGGAGATGTTTGCTGACATAGACTCCCAGGCCATCCATATGGATATTGGAGTCCTTTCTAAAGAGAGGAAGGTAATTTGGAATCAAGAAATCAGAGAAGGGGATTGTGGGGTTTAGGTTAGTTTTGCAGAGAGCTAGTATGTCTTTGTGGAGGAAAGATTCCACATTGTAAAAGTTGGTACGTATACCACAGATGTTAGTGAAGGAAATGTTGAGGAGTTTAGGTGAATTTTGTGAGGCTAGTTTAACATTGTATTTGTAGTTGTGAGTGCTCATTGTTATTTTTGGTAAGGAGAGGCCTCAAGTGGTAGTAGTAGTAGATGGTCATCACCTACATCATTTGTAGGAATGGAACTGGTGCCATCGACAGCGTAGTGCGGCCATCAGAGGAACTTGCAGGGACACCTATTCATGTGTGTCATGGCACTACAAGAACCTTATGCAGCTGTTGATCAGAGCAGCTGCTGAAGACCCTATGCAAGAGTTAGGGCTCCTAACTACCAGTTGGAAGCAGCAATCAAAAAATTGCCAACCTGGTACTCTCAGTATGAAGAGCCATTGCTACGGCCCAACAACATCGTAGAAAACTTGCAAAAGTTCCACTATTGAGGCCTAAGTAGAGAAAAAAAAAGAGTGAGCCGGGAACCCCTTCCTGAACAGGAAACAAGGGATGAGCCTCTACTCCTGATCAATAGAAGGGGTTGGATTATGAACCTGCTGATAGTAAGATATGTCTACTCCAATTAAAAGAAATATTAAATAATATAAAATTAAAATAATAAATTGAAATAAAATAAAGGTTATGGGTGAAAAAAATTTTTACACTATGTTTAAAATTACTGAGGAGGTCAGGTTAACTCCAATTTTGAGAATTGCCAGTCCTGGTATCATAATAGTAAATTGTACATGAGTTAGGTAGGGTAATGGGAGAGAAGATATAAACATTAACTAGTTATTTAGTATAAGTTCAACTAACCACTCTTTAAATTAATTTTGTGGTCAAGGGAGGTTTAAAAAAAAATCAAATTGTAAAAGATTTGTATGTTTAAACAAGAACTACTGAAGATGAGAACATTTTTTTTTAAAGGGAAAGATTTAAGAGGACAAAAAAAAACAAAAAACAAAAAAAGAACAAAGTAAAAGCACATGGGTAAAAATTAACATAGTGTTTAGTCAGATCTGAACAGATGAAGACAGCAAAAACCCCAACCAACATTAGTATAGTCTGCCCTGCCAGTTGGAAAAAATGTTACTTTACTGTGAATGTTCTTTGAGATTACGAGTGGCTTTCCAAAAGCATTATAAAATTTTTAAAAAGTTTACCATTCTTCCTCTCATTGGCAAGTTGTATGGACAACTAACTAAAAGGTGGGGAGAAGGATATACATGCATACACATGCACATGAGACAGCCAGAGGTTGGTCACCACTGACAGAATTAGGGGTGGGTAGGATGGATAATTTCCTGGTCATGAGAGAATTAAACAGGGCAAAATAATCAAATTGTAAAAGATTTGTATATTTAATCAAGAACTATCAAAGATGAGAACATTTTTTTCTGAAAGGGAAAGATTTAAGGTAAAAAAAAATACCAAAGAGAAAGAATTCTTTTAGAAAAAATATCCATTACTTTTCCAAGAATTCCCTGACCAAATTTTACAAATTTGCCTGATATTTTTAGAGGTTCCTTGATCCAGTTTTACAAAATAACCTAACTTTTAAAAGATTTCCTTGACTAAATTTTAAAAAATCCCTGGCTTTCTATTACCCCTTTAATAACCTTAAATCCTTTTGATATTTATTGGCATCTATTGACTTTGAGGGTATTATTTGATGTTCTCTTTCTGAGAAATGACAACAGCATTCAATCCATGTGAAAATTTGACAGACAGACACAAATATAGGAGACAGATAATTGTAAAGAATCACATAAATGATAGGGTCCTCAACAGCAAATCAGTCAGTTTGCCATGTGATACAAGCTTTGGTGATCATGTCTTTACAGAGACATGACTGGGCAGAAGATTTTTCTGCAGTAGGTTGCCATTACTTTCTGAAGTAGAATGGTTGCCAAGCAAGGCTATAGAATACAATCTGTCCTGCTACTTAACCCATAGCCGGAGGGAAAGGAGACAGATTAATACCTTTTCCAGGGGTATTTGTGTGAAAGTGAATATAATGACTTCAACCGGAATTCAAACTCAGCTCTCTAATTTCTTATTTTGAGCAGCTATCTGCTGCACCACAACGGACAGTAAGACCATCCTTGATTTTAAAAGATTTGCAGGAATTGCTTTGTCTTTTCTTTATTTCTAGTTTTCCCTGACCATTGATCACCCTGTTATTGATTGGTAAATGATAAATCAATAAGAATGGTTGAAAACAGTGTTTATAGAAGTTGTATATTTTTTTTATATATATATATATATATATATATATATATATATGTGTGTGTGTGTGTGTGTGTGTGTGTGTTTGTAGAAGTTGTATTTTCTGGTGATGAAATCTCTGGCTTTTTTTCTTTTTTTTCTTGTTTTGTTTCTTTCTGAGAAACATATGAACTTTTTTATAGTCTGTTATTTCATGTAGTATAACCTTTTTCATGCCAGCAGGTGATTTAATGAGTTAATGGCTTTTATTTGCCTAAGCATTCTCAATGTTGGAACTGTTATATTTTCCTTCTTTTATTTTCTATTTGAAAAAAATTCCCTACTATTGTAAACATAGATTCATGTATGTTCTTTTTTTTTTTTTGTTTGTTTTTTCAGACTGTGTTGTGAAATGGCTCAACATGCAATGACTTATTCAGACTACGAGCGTGCTGTTGCTAGCTATAAAGAAGCCCTTACCTACAATGAAGGTGATGGCAGGGTGTGTACTTTGGCTTGATCATCTGTTTTTTAGAACAGTTGCTCTTTAAAAATGTTTTCTTTTTCAGTAAGTAGGGTATTGTAATCATTTGTGCATGTCCTTAGAGGAAGATATAACAGTAGAATAGTTTGATGGATCTTCTCAAAAGACAAAAAAGTATATGAGACTTGTTTCATTTATTAAGAAAATTTGAAATCATTTGGACGACTGAGTATTAAATAAAAGACAAAAATACTTTGTAGTGCAGCATTGTGCATAATTTGAAACAAGTGGTAAATAATACCAGCATCTATGTATATTAATATATAAATATCTATTTTAGTATGTTCATAACTATCTTTGTTTGTAGGTACCTATTTATCTCAGTTTTTTTATCTCTTTTTATATATGGTAATATTTTTATTATAAAAATTATTTATATATATCTATAATTTATAATATATATAAGTAGGAGTACAAACTAATGGATTGGCAGTCAACTATTTGTAGTGATTTACTTTATTAAGAGTGCTTGATACTTAGTAGAGCATTATATATAGGAATAGTTTTATTTTTAATTTATAGTAAAAACGTAGTATACTGCAACACAAGAATAATTGTGTTTTGGAAACTATCTTATTAGCACCTTGTCAAACAATGAAATATTTTTTGTTAGGATTCATCATGTATAGAAACTTAAAAACAACACAATTTTTACCATATTCAGACGATTAAGTAGGGTTGGGATATTTTTGGAGTGTTTGTCACAATAAACCAGTAGAAAGCACGGTCATGATGAATAGAAGGAATTTGATTGTAAGGGTAAGTGGGGGTATAGAATTGAAATGAATTAAAAACTCAGTCATTTTCATTGTCACCAATGAAATAATTAAATGTATACATATGTATTATTGGCATGTCTGAAAAGTTATCACACGTACTCATAAAACAGTTACAGTACAATCTTTTAAGTTAATTTTCACTTCTTCTATGTGCCCTGTCCCTTCAGGACGTAGGTAATCATGGCTTTTCACATCTCCCTATCCCTGGTGGCTCTTAGCACGCTTTTTCCTGTTGCACCACACAACCCTCGTTTGATCATCCACCTGATCAGGTTCTTTAAATATGTTATCTATTGCTTTCTACTGTCTCTTTTTCCTTCTATCTGGCCTGTTAGTATCAGATTCTCCAAGCCCTCATTCCTTTTTGACAAAGACGGAAAGTTTTTTAAAAATACATTGCAATGCATGTCAAACATATTTAGTTGACTTAGTGTCTGTTAACTGAAACAGATTATCAGAAGATGGGAGAATCAATATATATATATATATATATATATATATATATATATATATGCTATGAGGTAGATTATAGATTATCTAGTTATATTAGAAAAAAAATTAACTATGGAAGCAAAGTTATATATAATGCTCTACTAAGTATTGAGCACTCTTAATAAAGTAAATCACTACAAGCAATGAACTGCCAATGGATTAGTTTGTGCCACTTCTAAGATATTTTGCTCTTATTACAGTTGAGCACTTTATTCATTTACTTAGTTTTATATGCAACGTGGAAAAATCCAGTTGTAATATCTTTCTTAAAAACATACCAACTGTAAACAAATGGGATTATTTTGACCAACTTGTTCACAAAACTGAAGACCTAATATAAAAGATGAGATGGAAAGCTCATTTCTTTCTCTATCCTTAGGAATTCTAGAAAGATAAAGATACCTGTGACTTTAAAAGCTTAAAAGCTGCACCTTTCATCAAAAGGCTGTTAGGCTTTGAAAATGATTTATTTGAAATCATAAAAATCATGTTACACAGGTACAAAAAAAAACAAAAAAAAACATCTAGATACTATTGTGAAGGGCATTAACTCATCTGATAATCTTTGTACCTTCTAACAAAACAGCCAATTACTATAAAACAACACCTTGCAACTACATTTCATTAATAAAAAAAAAAACTAACAAAAAATTGCAAAAAAGTATATAACAGCATTAGTAATTTAGTTGAAGACAAATGTAACAAGTAAATACATTAGAGATAAATTAAAAATCAGCAGTAGAGTTAGTGATGTTGAGTCCTACATCACTATTAATGATCATAAACAGGATTATGAAATTAACTGCCCCAGCAGTATTGTCAACCCTATATGACCTGAAATCATCAAAATCAGCAAAACCATCCTTGATAGAATCAACATCCAAATTAAAGTATGCCTTGGATTCACACAGTGATGTCACCTACTGGTTTAATTGAATAAATAATAAGACCAACTGTTTTTTTTTATCTAGTTTAACATTGTGGACTATTATCCCTCTATCTCCAAAAACCTATTCACTTTGGCATTAAAATTTGCTATGGAGTATTTCGATCTAACCGAGGAGGAACAGATAATAATCATGAGTACAAAACAATTCATACTTGTCCACAATATTGAACAATGAGGGAAAAAAAAACAAACTCGAAGGTGAGGACCTCTTTGACATCACAATGAGATCTTTAGACTTTACTGAGTCCTCGAATCTTGTTGGAATATTTATTTTTTTACAGTCTTATGGCATATAACAATATAAATATTGAGGATATAGGATTGTACAGGGATAATGGTCTTATGGTTTTAAAAAAAATTCCCTAATGTTAAAACCAATAGAAAATTAATACATAGCGAACTGAAAAGTTTGAATCTTAACATTATTATAAAAACTAATAAAAAAATGTAGACTTCCTAGATGTGACACTTGATCTAGTGATAACTTATTCACTCTACTTAAAAACAAATGCTAATCCTATATACATCCACTCTAAATCTAACCACTCTTGATCAATCATCAAACATATACTCTCCTCTGTTGAAAACAAAAGTAATAACAGCTCCTCTAATGAAGGTATCTTTTATAATCACAGCAAATTCTATGACTCTGCCCTCAAAAGTAGTGGCTACAAGTAGCCTGATTTTAGATATAACAATAATAATAGAAAGAGAAAAATTATTTGGTATACACCTCCATTTAACCAAAAGATAAGTACTAAGCTAGGGCATAAATTCATCAAATTAGTTGAGAAACACCTCCCTAAAAATAACCCCCTTAGCAAAATTTTTTAACAGAAATACTCTTAAATTGATCTATAGCTGTATGGATAACATTGAGAAGATCATCAAAAAACATAATAGATTTTTAAACTGATATAACAATCTAAGCAATCAACAACATCCTAATAAAGTTAATGATCACAATAACAATACTTACAATTGTTGAAAATCTATTGAATGTCCATTACAAAAGAAATGTCAATTTCTACCATTAAAAAATCCTACAGTAAAACAATTCTATTGATTGTATCAAGAACCCTTTTAAAACCTGTCATTATTTGCACATCTCATTTTTTAGTAAGACTTTCCATCACTTTCTATTTATTGTTGGCAATTAAAAGAAGCCAGTAAAACCCCTACAATAAAATGTAAAATATTAAAAAAAAAACAAAAAAGAAACATAGCTTGTAAACCTTTACATGAGCCATGTTTTCTACGTTTACAGGAAAAATGGTAAATTATTAAATTCCCAAAATTAAACCTGCTAAACAAACATAGCAAAGTAATTTCCATTTGTCATCATCATCTAATATATACCCTTAAGTATAAATTAACTATAGTTAATTTTTTTCTGTTATAATATAACGATATTCTATAATCTATCCTGTAGCATGTATTTATTGATTCTCTTATCTTTTGATAATTTGTTTCAGTTAATGGATCGATCACTCACTAAGTCAACTATATATGTTTGATGTGCATTGAATTTAAAAAAAAACTTTTCCTCTTTGCCACTTTTCACAACTTTAAGTGAAAATTAACTGAAAAAAAATCCTGTAACCATTTCACGAGTACATGTGATAACTTTTCAGACATATCAATGATACATATGTATACATTCAATTATTTGATCAGTGACACTGAAAATGTTTGAGTTTTCGAGTCATTTCAATTCTCTATCCCCACTTACAATTACAATCAAATTCCTCCTATTCATCATGACCTGGCTTTCTGTTGGTTCATTGAGACAAACCCCTCTGAAAATATCCCTTTTAACTGTCTGAATATAGAAAAAAAATTGTGTTGTTTTTAAGTTTCTATATGTAATGATTCCTAACAGAAAAAATATTTCATTGCCTGATGAGGTGCTAATAAGATAGTTCTGAAACACAGTGGCTTTTGTGTTGCAATAAACTGTTTTATTATAAATTTATAATAAAATTATTACTATATATAATGCTCTAAGTATCAAGCACTCTTAATAAAATAATTCACGACAAGCAGTGAACTGCTAACCCATTAGTTTGTATTACTTCTAATATATTTAAAGAGGGAGAAAAACTGAGATGAACAAAAAAATGTTATTTTTTTGATATTGTTATGTCCTTGAGGTTGTCTGTATTGTAATTTTTCTTTTTTCTTTTTTTTTTTTTTTTTTTATTTTGTAATGGAGAGTTTTATTAAAGCTATCACATGATTTGCACAGCTGGGCATCGCATGAGTGTCTGTTTTTTTAAAACACTTTCAAAACTTCATTTCCACTGTTAAATAATGATAGGAGAAAATTGTTTGATATACAGTACCTTTTTTAAAGCAAGGTGCCTTTGATATTGTGATTTAAATAGTATTTTTGCATTTCCAACCAAAATTTTTTTCAAGGGTTACTGTAAGTTACGAGTTAATAATTTTTTTTTTTCTGTTGCACTGTTATTATTAAATAGGTGTCATATAAGGCATCTACTCAGAGAAGTGGTAGTATAGTTAATTGATTTATGACAAGAAACATATTCTTGTACAGGGCATTGAACTTTAAACACTACATCAGTCATTGCTAGTTTAGATTTGATGAAATTATTATTAGAAATAGCAAGGTTTGCAGTCTTCCATTTCCTATAATATATTATAAATTTTACATGTATTTGAGGAATTATGGCAGAAGTATCGTGTTTAATAATATTTTGTACAGAAAAATTCATCCTGTTTATAATTAATGTACATTTGGTTGCAGTAAAATATGTTGATATTTTTTTTTACTTTTGTGTGTTATTTTTAATACTAGTATCATGTATTTTTTTGTAAGAATTATTTTATTTGTTTATCAATGATGTAGTTGGAAAAATTATTGTTGACTAATGTTTGTTTTATGTGTTTTACTTCAACCCAGAACTTAGAAGAACCCTTAAAATAGATATTGGTTGAAAATACAAAAATACTATTTAAATCAGAATATCAAAGGCACCTTGCTATAAGAGAGGCATTATATATCAAACAATTTTCTCTTACCATCAACCTTACATTATTTAACAGTGGAAATAATTTTGAAAATTTTTTTTTTTTTTAAAAATAGACAGATGCTTGTGTGGTGCACATAATGTCATAGCTTTAAAGAACTCTCCACTTCAGAAATACAAAAATTACATTACAGTCAAACATGAGGATATAATAACAATACTGGAATAATAGCATCCTTGAAAATGGCCAATGAAATGGCTGAAAGTGCTTGGAAAGTTAAAAATTATGGAACATTTTTACATTTCTTATCTCCAGAAAAAAGAAAACATGTAAAAATACTGGAAAAACTAAATCAAAAATTAATAAAATTTTCTTTGTCAGTTATTGTTAATGAACCATTACACACACACACACTCAGACGAAGACCATAATCACCAGGAAGTGTTGATTCTTAACATCATTTCTCTTTAATGTGATATTGGTCTGAAGATCATTGAAGTGTGAAACTGGCAGTCACCATGATGTGTTTATTCCTAGGTCTACGCTTTTTATATTTGTACGTGGTATCTCTCTGACATTGAGCACTCTTCTATTATACAAAAAGTAAATTTAGTATTTATTCATATTTAATTATTCTTGTAAACAAGAATTTAGTTTACCAATGGAATTACCTCTTAGTGGAGTGATGGCATGTATTTTCTTAGTATTTCTCAAATCAGGTCCTTTCCAAAATATTTTACCTTAAAAATCAACATACTAATGAAATACTGATAATGCTTTATTAATGTACTCCAGTGATACTGATTTAACTGATTTTGTAGATAAACTAAACAAAGTCGAACATACCATAGAATTCAGATATGAAACGAAACAAAATAAATTTCAGAATAATCATCAGATCCTTCTTAAAGGCACTCAGAATTTGCAGCCCCTAAATATTTATATAAAGAGAAGAAATTCATTGGAAATACTTTTAAATTCCTCCTTTATCACAACCACATCTAAAACTTGAAGAGCATATTTACTCTATCACATGTAAGGATTAGGAAGTTTCATCTCAAACCTCATTCTTTCCCCCTGATTCTCTCCTGTCTGTTTGGCCACCATTGCTTACAGGAATCACTACTTCCAGCTATTTCAGAGTCATGCATCTGACCACAACAGGCTCCTATTTGCCTCTGTTCATAATGAGTGTAAGAGGATCCTGAATGATGCCAAGCAGTTGTTTGCTGAGAGAATGAGGCAGCGCATAGCTGACCACAAGTTCGGCTCCAAGGACTATTGGTGGCTATGCAAACGTGTGCTGAAACAACAGGAAATCCTCCATCCCTCTCCTAATCAATGAATTTGAGGTCCTCACAGCATCAACGGACAAGGCCGAGTGCTTTGCTCGCAGATTCTCATCAAATTCCATATTTTACTCATCTGGAGTACTCGCACCCGACTTCCCTCTTAAAACTGAGGCTCAACTGAAAGATGTTTACATTACCTCATCTCTGGTATCTAAGGTAATATCAAAACTTGACCCCTATGAGGCAAGCGGAGGTGATGGAATCCTGGTCATTATCCTTAAGAAATGTGCCCCTGAATTCTCCTCTGTCCTCTCTAAACTCTATAATTACTGTCTTTCTGCTTCCTGTTTTCCTGTCTGCTGGAAGTCCTCCTCTGTGGTTCCTGCATTTAAGAACTTGAGGAACCCTCGGACCTATCCAACGACCATCATGGAGTAGATATACCAGGCCCTTAATAAGTCCGGCAAGGCTCATGCTCTTGCCCTTGATATGTCCAAAACTTCTGATAGGGTTTGGCATGCTGGCCTTCTACACAAGCTACAGGGCTATGGTATCACTGGACGCCTGCTTGATCTGATTCAATCTTTCCTATCTAATCACATAATGATGGTCATCTTGAATGGGCATGCCTCCACATCCTACTGCATGAATGCTGGTGTACCACAGGGCTCTATCCTGGGCCTGACACTCTTTCTGATCTTCATAAATGATGTCCCAGACGTGATCAATTCTCAAATAGGCATCTATGTAGATAGCACCATAATTTACTCCTGCATGCATAAGAAATCTGGTGAGGTGGGCAAATATAACCTCACTGCTGATCTTGAGAAAGAACTCTACTCAGTGGTAGACTGGGGTAAGAAGTGGCTTGTAAATATCAATGCTTCTTAAACAAAACTGCTATCTGTCAACCATCACAGGCAACCTCTCCTGCCCACCATAAGCATTGACGAAAATAGTTTCCCTGAAAGCAATATACTGCGCCTCCTCAGCCTTACCCTATCTTCTGACCTCAAGTGGAATCATTACATTTCTCACTGATGGAATGTGGCTTCCCTCTGTCTATTCTACAAATACTTTCATGGCTTTTGCTCCGATGAACTTGTCACTGGTGCCCCCACCACAGGAATTTACTCGTGCAACGAGACTGGCAACAAGGTCCCACCCATTTACAGTTGGATCAACCAGATGCAGCCGACAATTCTACTCCATCAGCTTCTTTTCTCGCATTTCTCGCCTGTGGAACTCCTTTTCATATACTTGCTTTCCTGATGGCTATAACCTCCAGGAATTTAAATGCAATGTCAATACCCATCTCTTATCCACTTGACTCTGATCCTTTCTACATCACTCCATATATCTTGTTCTTTTCCTTTCTCTCTACCTTCGCGGCTGTCTTCACACCTGTTTTCATCCTTGTCTTGTCTTTCTCTGACACCCCGTGTAACTGGTTCATTCTTTCTCTTCACTCTCCTGACTAAACTTTTACTCTTATATAGCCCCCTGTTCATCAGTGGTGGTACTGTCTTGCTTGGGGCAAAACAATTAAAAAAGAAAAGGATTGCCAGAAAGAATATATTGTAGAAACCTCAAGAAGTTTAAATAAGATTGTATGAACACAAAAGAGACATATAGAAAAAATAACACATTGAACATACGAATTGCTCACCATAACAAAATGACAAGGTTAACATAAAAAATGTTACAATTGAAAGATATAATAATTTACTGAGATGAAAATGTTTAGAAAGTACTTTAATCACTAGTTCATTGATAATAAATGGCATCCAGATTCTTACAACCTTTCACCTTTCATAGCAGATATTCTGTTTTTACAGTGTGGGATGTTTAATAACAAAAGTAATGGAAAATAAAAAAAGGGGATCTAAATAAAATTGTCAAGACTATATAATAATAATAATAATAATAATAATAAGAAACAAAAATACTTTTCTTTTAAATGTAAAATTCACAGCATCTCTTATCTGTGCACTTGTGTTGTTGCATCAATATAAACAAGCCTTGTCCAATGAAGTTCTACAGAACAAAACATGTCATGTGAAAACTTTTTCCACTTGGTCATATGTCTTTCCTCCAAAACCGTTTTCGATATATAAAAAATTATTTATTATATATTGTTACTAGCATCATAACCCACCGTTGCCCGTGCAACTCAGAACATTTTAATTTCTGTAGTGGATGAAACAGATACGTTTAAATTCACTACTGACACTTAAAATATAATCTATGTATATAAAAGGCAATCTGTGAGTCTGTGTGTGACTGTTCCCTATGCACGACTACATTTTTTAATATTCTTTTATTTCAAAATTCAATATTCACATTGTTTTGTTGACCAAATGAAATTTTAAAACGTCGGAATAAAAATTAAATATGAAGGCTCATTTTTTTTTTTTTTTTTTAATAAAAAAAATATTTTCGTCGTGTTTGAAACGTGTGATTTGATTTTTGTGATGTAATTCAGCAACCATCTTAGATGTTTTACGGAACAAATGTAAATAATCTGCACCATTGGCCAAAAAGTGCGAAAGGGAAAATTGCTGAACTTAAACACAAAAAGTATGTATCAACCTGGCTTCCCTGTAGATATGTGACCCTAGAAAGTTTGAAGGGAGTAGCTGAAAAAATGTAGGTATGCGTAGGGAACAGTCACACACAAAGTGCCTTTTATATATATATATATATAGATCTCATATGTATGTGCTTATCTATGCACAGACAGAAACTATTTATTTTAGTACAATAGAATTAAAAAAACAATGTTTAAAAAATTTGATATGGTGAAAGTTATCCATAAGACAAAAAAATTATTTTCATTATGAAATTCATAAAATGTGTATTTATATCATGTTCTGACAAGAGGGTCTCTCATCTTGTATTTCTAAGTCGTAAATTAAAAAAAAAACTTAAATTTACAGTAATGAATATGTACATTGTTCACTTCAAGCCAGGTGTCAACAACATATCAAAATATAGTTTTACTTGACAAAATGTTCCCTAAAAATTACCCCTTGAAACTGAATTTTAAAATATTTAAAAAAATTGTTATAATAAAAATGGTAAAAAGAAATCTTCTAAAAATTCAATCTTCATCGAAAAATTTATTTTTCTTCAACCAATATTGTCCTTAATATATATTTTTTAATTAAAAGCCTTTCTTAATAAATAAGTTTCAGTTTTATTGTTTTTTATTTTATGATTAACAGCAAATTTTTGGTAACTGGTCATCTGATTTTTACAAAAAATTGATAAATTAAATTTTTTTAAATAGTCTGCTTTTAACAAATATAGTCACTAAAAATTACGTTGAAGTTCCTTGAGTTTTCATAAAATAAAGTGGGGGATTTAACACATGTAACAAAAAAAAATACATATATATTTTTACCGAGGTTTTCTAAAAAGAAAAACAGGTTTCTAAAATAATTTGATTTATGAATAAGTTTTGAAAATTTCATTAAAATTCAATTTTATTTTTAAGTTAATGTATCTTTCACTGCAAAAACATTAAAATTTCTTATGCTTATAGTCTCTCCAGTGGCACAAAAAAATTTTTTTTTATCAAAATTTCAAATGTTCTAATAAGTATGAAACATTTCAATTAAATAGTAAAAAAATAATTTTTAATAATACGCATAAACATTTTGACAGTAAAATTTAGGTTTTGGCAAGTTTGATGCATTTTTTCATCTTGCAATACCATTTTTCATTTTTTTTTTTTTTTTATGATTTCTTTGAAGGGACATGTGTCTCTATATATATATATAAAGTTGAGGTTGATTTTAGCCTTTTTTCCCCAAATCAGCTTTAAACAAAACTTGATAGTTGAAAATTAATGAGATAAAAATTCACACCAAAATTTAGATTTCTACCTTTAAACCCCTTTTGAGAAAGTGTAATCAAAGATCAGCATTGAAAATATATTTGAAAAGCCATTCATTTTGGCAATATTTGATTGAAAAATGTTACTACTCCAACAGTAAATCAAAAAAGTTTGCTGTTTTAATAAATTTTATATTACACTATAAAAACTAATTCAATTCAAAGATTTATATAATCATATCATCAAAATGTTCAGTATAAGAGCCTTTAGAAACAAAGGAAGGTTGACAACAAAAGAATCTTTGAAAGAATGTGTATGTCTTCAGATGTTAATTTTTATTGCTCTTTCAACATTGTAAAGGAAAATTAGAACACTGGGAACAGGCTAGGAATGACACTTTACTAAGTAAACAAGGAGGGTTGATCTTAACCAATGGAGGATTCAACAGAAACCTGCCCCGTTGTAACCAAGGGGAATTAAAAAAGAAAATTAAAACTGGCTGATCACATGAACCAAGCTTGCTACTTTCACCTACCTTTTGCTGAAATCTGTCAATTAAAAATGTGTTCTATAAGTTCTGATCTTCTTCTCGAGCTGATACCCAAAGAGCCTGACCAAATCCTGAGGAGAATAGCTTTTGTATTGCAAGATTCCCTCTATTCTTGATGTCTGTGTCACCTTTCTTGCCATGGCTAGAAACATGAGAACACCATCTGTTTCACTCTAGAATACAGGGGTGACACATTATTCTATGTGAGTTCAATGAAGACAAGATGTTCAGGATTAGTACAAGCCATCAATTTGCTGGCATTGTCCAAGAACAAGCGCACATCTATCTCTTGGATTGTAGCCACAGGGAAACTTACTCCAATCTTTCAAACTCCTTGCATTCAAGCTGGCTAACTTTATAGACATTTTTCAGGTTCTTCTAGATGCAGATTGAACAGATATCTATGGAAATCTCTGAGCCCATTTTGGACATAATACATCCATCTAGGACAATCCTGTTGATATCCCTTGGAAAGGTTAATTTTAACACCTTATATAAGGAGGGATGGAGTATAACTGGGACCCTCCCTGCACACATTTGTGATAGTTTTTTTTTTTTTTTTAATCTGGAGTGTCAGTTTGGGATATTCCTCTATCTGGGAAGGCATCTATCACTCTAGCCAGATGGTCCCAAACTTGCAGATTTCCACCTGTATTTCAAATGAACCTTATTACCCCATGAGCTTAGAGGAAATTCTTTGGGTCCTGTTGATAATGATACACTTGGACAATGCCCTCAAGAGGATTTTTTTGTGAAGCCAGGTCCCTCTCAAGAGCCTTTCTGTTGACCTGGCAGCTTGTTTCCATTTTTAGAAGCATCTCTTTTTCCTAAGAGGAGTAGTTTTTATGTTTGGAAGGGAGTTGGTGAGTCCTTAATGAAGGAAGTGGGAAGGCTCTTTATTTTTTCTGCATACTCGCTGATAATCTTTCATGTATTATAATTGAAAGATGCCAGAAATGAGCTGTAATGTTGACAAATGTTATTATACCTTGGGAAATGAATGACAATAATATCTGTCAATGTTAAAGCTCATTTCTGACAGTTTTCAATTATAATACGCGAAAGATTATCCATGAGTATGAACGGATTTTATTAAAAATAAGCAGACACAACATTTGCAATTTATTTAATCTGACACACACACACACTCATACACACTGTTAATTTCTAAACAAATTATTAGGCGACCTAGGCTTCTACCATGTGGTGTCTTTGGGGGATTCACAATAACTGATTTTACCATTTATTTATTTATTTATTTATATATAAAAGTGGACATTGAAGTCTACATCCAGAGGTAACGTTCTATTTTATGCTTGAATGCAATCATCAATGATTGTATGCAAACATGAAACAGACTGTCACCTCTGGGTGTTGACTTCACTGTCCATTTTTATATTTATGTATGCTATCCCTGATATTGAGTACTTTAAGCCATAAATATAGCATACCTTAAAATTATTTTTTATCATTGAAATAGGAAGTAATTATAATTTACATTGAAAGATGCAAAAATGGTCAACATATAAATTTCAGTTTTAATGTAAAATTAAACCTGAAGCAGAAATATCCAAAATAGAATTTAAAAAATGTCTTATAAAATACATCAGAGAAGTATCCTGGAAATTGAATAAAAGATTGTATGAGCATAAGAGGAATCTTATACAAAACAATGCATTTTTGATTGATTCCAATTGGTTTGACCATAATTTTTTTGATTTAAAGAATTTATTTTCAATTAAAAGAGAAATAATTTTTTAAGGTAAAAATGTATTGAAAGTGCACTAATTTCCAAATCATTTGCAGTAAATTTATGTCCAGGACTACAGAACATATTTCATTTACTCATAAAACTGGTACTAATAGAATGTGAGATAATTATAATCAAGACTAAAGTGATGAAAGGATAAGTTTAAGTTAAAAATTTATATACTTTGGACATTACTCGACCTTTGTTTTACTTCCATCCCAGACTCCTGCACTACCAGGCAACTCTGCCCCCTTGGAAATTCTGACCACGCCGTAGTCTCCGTAAACATATCAATCCGCACTAACTCCTCCCAAGAAAACCAGACCAGCAGAATATCATACTGCTACCAAAGAGCTGACTGGGACTCGTTCAGGGACTTCCTCTGCGACGTCCCCTGGAACAACGTCTTTGATCTTCCTGTCGAAGACTGTGCCTCCGAAGTCTCCTCTTGGGTTAAGGCTGGCATCGATGCTTTTATCCCTGCCAGAAAATTCCAACTAAAACCTAATTCGTCCCCCTGGTTCTCACCCGCTTGCTCGGCCGCTATTGCCCACCGGAACCATTTCTTCCGGCTCTATCGAAGCTGCTCGTCGAACCAAAACAGGCGCCTTTTCACCTCAGCACGGAACAAGTGCAAAAAAGTACTGAACGAAGCCAAGAGGGCGTTTGCTACCAGAATTAGGCAACGCATAGCATCCTCTAAGTTTGGCTCCAAAGATTACTGGCGTCTCTGCAAAAGCGTGCTCAGCAGGAACAAGACTTCAATACCCCCACTAATCAATGAATTTGAAGTTCTCACCTCCCCAGCCGACAAGGCTGAGTGCTTTGCCCGTAAATTCTCAACCAATTCGACACTGGACTCGTTAGGAATACCTACACCAGACTTCCCACCCAGAACTAAGGCTCAACTAAATAACGTCCTCATCTCGCCCTCGCTGGTCGCCAAGATAATTGCGCAACTTGACCCACACAAAGCGAGCGGCGGTGACGGAATCCCAGTCATAGTACTGAAGAAATGTGCCCCAGAACTCTCCTCTGTCCTCTCTAAACTCTATAACCTCTGCCTATCTGCTTCCTGCTTTCCTGCCTGTTGGAAGTCCTCCTGCGTAGTACCTATATTTAAGAATTCTGGCGAACCCTCGGACCCCGCCAATTACCGTCCTATTAGTCTCCTTCCAATCTTTGGCAAAGTTTTCGAAGCCATTATCAACGCCGAGGTGATTCAGCACCTTATGACCAACGGGCTTCTCTCTGACAAACAGTATGGGTTTCGCTTCACCAGGTCTACTGCTGATATGCTAACGACCATTACCGAGTACATATACCAGGCACTCGACAAGAATGGTGAAGCCCGAACCGTTGCCTTGGATATCTCCAAAGCATTCGACAGGGTCTGGCATGCTGGCCTCCTGTGCAAACTGCGGAGCTATGGGATAACTGGACATCTGTTTGACCTCATCCAGTCCTTCCTCTCTAACCGCACATTAAAGGTGGTATTAAATGGGCATGCCTCCCAAAACTACCAGACGAACGCGGGCGTCCCTCAAGGTTCTATCCTAGGTCCCACGCTCTTTCTGATCTACATTAATGATCTCCCCGACACCATTAGATCCCAAGTTGGCATGTATGCCGACGACACAACAATCTACTCCCGCATCGATCAGAAACCAGGTCTGGACGACAAAGTGAACCTCGCTGCCGCACTGGAAAGGGACCTCCAATCCGTAGTGACCTGGGGTAGGAAATGGTTGGTAAATTTCAATGCCTCCAAAACAAAGCTGTTATCAACTAACCACCATAGACTATCGCATCTACCTCCCATTAGCATGGGACAGGCTAGCCTCCCAGAGAGTAAAATACTACGCCTCCTTGGCCTTACACTCTCGGCGGACCTCAAATGGAATGACTATATTGAATCCATTGCCAAATCTGCTGCTATGAAAGTCGGCTCTCTGTGCAGGGCCCGGAAATTTTTCCCACCTGAAACTATTCTGCACATATACAAATCTACCATCCGCCCGTGTATTGAATATTGCTGCCATATCTGGTCGGGTGCCCCTGCTGCTCTCCTTGGGCTTCTTGACAAAATACAAAGGAGGATCTGTAACGTGGTTGATACTAACTTGGCAGACCGGCTGCAGCCGCTCTCACACCGGCGTGATGTAGCTTCCCTGTGCCTCTTCTACAAGTACTTTCATGGCTTCTGCTCCGATGAGCTTAGATCACTGGTGCCGCCCAAGCACGAATTTACACGAGATACTAGATTAGCAACTAGGTCCCACCCTTTTACAGTTAAACAAATAAGATGTAACCGTAAATTCTACTCCAACAGCTTCTTTTCTCGCGCCTCCCGCCTGTGGAACTCCCTTCCACAAGTCTGCTTTCCCGACAGTTACAATCTCCAGGTGTTTAAATGTAGGGTCAATAGACACCTCCTATCACACTAACTCCCAACTATTCTCACAACACTCTCATCTACCAACCCTCATTCTCGGTATCCTCACCCGCCTATCACCCACCCTCTTAAATGTCCTATATTTAACCAGCCTTTCTCCTCTCTACGTAGCCCCCTGCACAGTAGTGGCAGTGACATGCCTTGCTCGGGGTGAAACGCTTATAAAAAAAAAAAAAAAAAATTAAACTTGAAATGTTGATCATCTCTGTATCTTTAACATTTTAATTTAAACTACATCTGGTGTTTGATTTATTCCTCCCAATTTTTTTCTTTTTAGATCTAAGATTGCTTTCATCAATAAAAATTTATTTTGCCGAAAGAAGTTGCTTCTTAGAAAAAAAATGTATCGCTAATAAGTTTTTCCATCCCATAATTCAGTTGGTCAAATGTACATATGTATTTTGTCCTTTAGATGCCTATATATATATATATATATATATATTTCTTTTTTTCACATATGTTTTTAAGGAATAACTTAACCAACAAATATCATGCCAACTTAATTTAAATTTTGTGTGCCCATGATTTTGTAAAACATCAACGAAATAATTGCTTGTTTATTGAATTGCAGACAATTCTGATGTTAGTTTAATTGCCTGACAGCAACATCTAATTTGACATTAATCAAATTAGATATAACCACAAGAAATTTAAATGAAAACCTATGAAAAACAAACATTGCTTTATTTACTTTCATGTACAGGTCAGTGGTTAGAACATCTATCCCAGAATGAAAGAGCTTGCTGAATCTTATTCTTGAAAGGAATATAAAACAGTGTAAAACTTCCAATTCCAATGTCATTTGAGGCCCACAAAAATAATAAAACAAAAAATTTTAAATAGTAACTAAATTCAAACAATATCTAATATAATTCCGCTGTTCTACAATTAGTAAATTAGTATTTTACACTCTGCTGTTACCTCAGAAAAATCATCAACCATTTTGTTTTGGTTGTTAGAAAACACAGAAAGATATATCAGAGATGCTGTTGGCTTTAGTAAAAAAAAGAAAGCATATGCAATAAAGAAGAAAGGAAATATCAGTCAGTTAAGTGCCATATGTAATACACTCTTGGGCGATCATGTCTTGAAAAAGACATGACTGACTGGGCAGAAGATTATCCCGCAGTAGGTTGACATTACTTTCTGCAGTAGGCTAGTTGCCAGCCAAGGCTATAGAACCCAATCTGTCCTGTTATTTAACCCATAACTGGAGGGTAGAGGCAGATTAATACCTTTCCCAAGCATATTTGTGCATAAGTGAATGCATGAAATTCAACTGAAACTGATAATTACTTCTTCATTAATGAAATAAATAGAGTTTAACTGATGGTCAGGATACAAAGGAAAATTGTCAATAATAGGTTATAAAATAATGAAAACAGATTGTTTCCTACATTTTGTTAGAGCCGCTATGCTAAAATATTTAATAATATAATGGTGGAACTTCCAAGGGTATTTTATAATCATGGTTATCACAAGGAACATTTTTAATATTTAGATAAAGAATTATGCCCCACTAGAAAATCCCAAACAAGAAAACCATGAAATTATAATGGGTACTATGAGTTGATTTCAAATCTGCGATTCTTCTAAAGCCCATGAGATCAGGGTAGGTTTACCTCAAAACTCTTTTGTTGCTCCTATCCTGTTTCTGCTTTTATATTATTTGGTAAAGTCACCTATACTAGAAATAATGCCTTCAAAGAATATCGTCAAAACTTTTTTCTTTTCTGACTTGAACGCTTATTATATACCTGTGTATATATTATTTCTACAATGTCACATGACCCTAGCAGCACAATTCCTCTAATTACACCACACGAGGTCGACTGGTGATGCATGCTGAAATTCAATATTGGCAGTGACACTTTATTCGTTTATGACATACTAGCAGTATAGCCCGGCGTTGTTCGGGTGTAATGAAAGCTTTAAAACTAATCCATGGTCCTGGAGCTCAGACTCTTTGGATGTTGGCATGAAAGACTAAAAAGTAATAGTTGTTTCCAGTTAAAGCGAAACCGTAGACTGAAAGAAAAATGAATGGATGTAAGTCAAATTATGATTTCCTGGTATCGATATCAAATAATTTTTTTTTCATCGTAAACTGAATTTTGAAGGCTAAATAAGTCCTCGGAGTAAATGGTATCATGACTTAGACTAAGAACTACAATTATACCTACTTAGAGCCAAATCTGAAGCAAAAACTAAAATAAAAGGGTTGAAAAAATACAGACAGGCAGATAAACAAACACACACACTCACACAAACATCTTGCCTTTTATATTTATATATATTATCTATTTTCTGCACTATTGTAAGAACTGCAACCTTGAAACTTCTGAATATCGTTTCTTATGTCTTTATGTATCGAATTTGATTAAAATTGGACCACTCCTTCTATAACCCCTATTTTTTTCGATTATCGATTTTCATTGGGGGTACCTTGACACAAAACCTAGTTAAGAACACACTCAGACGCTTATAGTACAACTGTAAATTTTCAAGAAAATCGGTTCAGCCGTTTCAGAGTCTATAGGTAACAAACACACACTGACAAAGTTCCATTTATAAATAAGTTTAGATTAGATTAACACTCTGCCTAAGAACGTTCTTAGCTCCTTAGTAAATATCTAGGCATATGATACCAGAGTTTATGGATGCTTCTCTGAAAATCTTGATGACCAGAGCTTGGCAGATGATCAAAATGAAGCATTGCTATCACATTTGGGATGGAACTTCCCAATTCTCACTTTCCAGTGCTTTGACAGTGTTTGAAAGCATTTACACATCTTGTCGGTGATGGATTATTTTTCACCATACAGATTCTTTCCTACAAACAAAAATATAACAAGCCTTTCACTACACTGTTGCTGTTTTCATAGCAAATGTTTTGACAATATACATTTCTTGGTTCGACCATTTCAGATCTTTGCTGCTAAGACTCACTATGACACGTATATAGTGTCGAATCATTCACATTCCCTTCATATCCCATTGTTAAGAAGGAGGTTCTATTCAGATAGCTTCTTCCCACAAAAAAAAATAGTTTGAGGAAGAGACTTCTGATGCTTTCCCAATCACTACAATCATAACATTTTCAAGTCTCAGGTCAGTTATTTCTTTCCTACAGTAGCTCTTTATTTTGAGTGGCTCTTGGGTCTTGTACTGAGTAAACAACAGCAATAAAAAAAAATTAAATGCTGAAAGTAGTAATCAACATTTGTGCTGTGGAAAATATTTCTTTTCTTTTTTGTGGGAGGTTTTAATAAACTTAACTGTTTTTTTTGTTTTTTTTAATTATTTTCTTTTTTAATTTCAGGCAATGTTAGAGTTAGCCAAAGTCTACTTGAGTTCTGGTGATCTGGATAGCTGCCAGAGTCAGTGTATTTCACTCTTGAAAAAAGACAAAGAGAATGATGCTGCTACTATTGTAAATACTTTATTTTTTATTTTGTCTCTCCTGAAATCTGTCCAAATTATTATTTCTTTTGTTTTTCCTTTTTGTATTTTCAAACTTTTATACATAGCATATGTTGAATTGGAAGAAAAATGGGTTTGTCTATTTTGGATTTAACTCTAAATTTTTGTTAATTTCTTGACCACCAAAGTCTATTTTTTTAGGCAAATTTTCAAACAAAAATGTCTTTTCTATAAAAAATTTCAAGCAACTGCTCTGACAAACTTTTTTTTCCTCCAGGTACCCCAACCACGTAAATTTAAGTGTACTAGTAGATTGTCATCTAGGTTAGATCCCTTTTAGTGTTAAAATACTTAAATGCAACAACCACTTCTACACACCAACAGTTTCTTTTCTTGCACTTCCTGACTGTTGAACTCCCTTCTGTTTACTTCCCTGATAACTCAGTTAAGTGCCATATGTGATACACGCTATGGACGATCATGTCTTGAAAGAGACATGACTGACTGGGCAGGAGATTATACCGCAGTAGGTTGACATTGCTTTCTGCAGTAGACTGGTTGCTGACCAAGGCTATAGAACCCAATCTGTTCTATTATTTAACCCATAACTGGAGGGAAGAAATGGATTAATACCTTTCATAAGGGTATTTGTGCATAAGTGAATGCAAGGAATTCAGCTGGAATTTGAACTTGGCTGCCCAATTTGTCATTCCAAGTCAATATCCACTGCACCACAACACATTCTCTGATAACTACAATCTCCAAAAATTTAAATTCAGTATCAATTATCTATCTTCTTGAATCTCATTCATCTTTTATACTTTCCTAAATACCCACTTTACCCTGCCTTTTTCTAACACTGTAACCCCATGCACACTAGTAATGATCCCAGCTTGCATGGAGTGAAATGGCTAAAAAAATATCTTGTATTTTTTTTTTTTTTTTTATCATTCTCTTTTCTGACTTTTAACTGTCAGTGGCTCCTGGTATTTACCAGGAGGTTCTTGACAAAAACCAAAAAAAATATCTACAATGTAATCAGTCCTAAGATGGCATCTCAATTTCAGTCAATTTCTCACCAACATGACATGGTTCCCCTCGGTCTTTTTACAAATATTTTCATTGCAACTTCTTGAACAAGGTTTTCTTTTTCTTTCTGGTATTTCAATTTACTTCTAGATTATCATTCTGGTTCCCTCACTTTATTGTTAAAATAATTAAATGTAACTCTGACTTCTACTCCATCAGTTTCTTTTCTCACACTTCCCACCTGTGGAACTCCCTTCTGTTTAATTGCTTCCATGATAGCTCCAATGCCCCCAAATTTAATCTTCTGTCTCCTTGTACCCAGTCTTTTCTCTAACTGTAACCCACTATGTACTAGTGGTGGTCCCTCTTTGCTTGAGGTGAAATGATTAAAAAAAAAAAAAGGCATAAAAAAACAAAATAACAATAAAAAATGATCTAAACACTCCTGTTTCACGTATTTTATCTCTGATAACTGCAGAATAAATATATATATATATATATATATATATATATAACATTTGAAGGAATTTTTTTTATTAATCCAATGATTTTATTACACAAATGTTATTTTTAGTGGCTACTCATATTTGAGTAGATTTATATATTAAACAGTGTGTTTTTTTATTTTCATCTACCAGCCTGAATATTCGAGAAAAATGTGTTATCCAGCAGAATTTGAACCCGTGGTCACCTAGGGGAAACCATCATTAGATCTGCTGTGCTTTGACTTCTTAGCTACAGAGTGCATCAATGTCCAAGCAAAGCTGAACAGTGCCTTTAAACGAAAACTTTTCCTTGATTCTTGGAACAGACATATCTGTCCAGTTTTATATCCTAATGAAAACAAAGTAATTTTTAAAGAAAGGAATGTATTTCTTTTTTAATCTGATCATTTTTATTACTTAAATATTATTTTTAGTAAATACTTATATTTAAATAGATGCTCTGCCTATTTATTTAACAGTATACTTATTTATTTTCATCTACTGGCCTATTCAGTTTTGCTTGCTCATCGATGCACTCTGTAGCTGAGAGGTCAAAGCATGTCAAATCAAATTAGTTTTCTCTATTTGTAGCAGTTAAGCAGAAATGCATGCATTGTCTATTTATATATGCTTGTTTTTATTTATAACAATAATATTTAATGCATGCCTCTCTATTTAACTTTCATATGACTTTAATCTGAACTGATTCCAATTCCAGTGATCTAAAGACGACAGGATTTAGTCAAAGTTTGGTTACCATTCTGATAACACCCAGTTCTTAATAATGATTGAGTTAGTCAAAAAAAATGAACAAAACAAAATAAAAAAATATACTTTGGACACTTTATTCATAATTTCAATCCTGATGTACATCTTATTATTCAGAATTCAGAAAAATATAATAAAAAAATTAAATAGACAAACCTTGTCAGTTGAATTTAACAAAATTCAGCACTTGTTAATACATCTTTTCAAGATACTCAGGAACTTGTAAATTGGATTTTCATTGCAAGTAAAGCTTTTGGGCTTACCATTAGCAGAAAAAAGTAAAAAAAGAAAAAGTAATGAACTTGTTCATCAGACATCACCATTGCCCAAGTAGATAAAAGATAAACCAGTTTTCAGGTGATCAAAAGTAGACTTTGCATTAGGCAGAGTAAGGCTCTTGTTTAATTTTATCCAGAGAAAATTCTGCCCTTCGGCATGTACTTGTCTTGATTCCTCTCTGTCAAAGGCAAAGCTCTTTCATAACTTTGAGGCTGAACTCTCTTTTAGTTCTTTATATAAGATATCTTGTCTAGTTCATTTGTGTTACTAGTGATATCTTATTTACTCCCAGTATCCCCCTCTTTTTAGATTTCTTACTTTGTATTTCTTTCATTTTGGGTCAACTCCTAGTTTTTCTGTGCATTTCCTTTTCCTGGTACTCATATTTGCATGTTCAGTGAATTCATGGAATGTTGGTATGTCAAAGATATCATACAGAACTTGCATAGGTTCTTCCTTTCTTGAGGATCTTTCTTCAGTAAACCTTTCTCCTTTTACCATATAAATCATTTTTTTTAATTTGTGACTGCCCTGTCAGCTAGGCCTTCAGAATATGGCAAATGCACCTCTGCAGAGGAAAAGACCCCTTCCTCTCCTCCAAGGCCATCTGTTGGCTATGGGTAGCAAGCTCTGATGCCTGGTAGTTGAGGGCTTCAGGCATTAGGTAGAATACTTCTGAATTCCAACACACTAGTTTGGCCCTTACTTGGATTAGACAGGTGTTTAGTGAGGCCTAGTCTGATCAGTTGGCTAGTCATGTCTAGCCCAAGTACCATTCCACCCACCAAAAGCACAATAACTTCACAGCTTACAAAAAGAAAGTAAAATCATACATACACCAACCAAATTTAATCAAATTTGGAACTAGAAGGCTGTGGCACAGATCAATCAGGCTATAATTAAAATGTATCATAAAAAATTAAAATTATATTTGACTTCACAGGGGTAGATGAAATTATTAATGACTGCATATGAATACTTAACTTGAGTATAACATTTTTGTATCTCTGAGATACTGGGAAAATAAGATTTCTCCCAACTTATTTTCATGATAAGAGCTCTGAGGAGGGTGGGGAGCAAGGTTGATGAAAGAAAAAATATATATTGCAACAAAGAAAATGAAATGACCCCTAACTGAATCAAGTTCTGATAACAAATCAGAAGTGCATATTTACTTCTCTATAGTAATGGAATCGCTTTAAAAAACTCCTATTACAAAACTATCACCATTTATAATTGTAAAAATAATATACTCTCAAATTATTTCTAAAACTGTTAAAAAAAAATATTAAACAATAATAATTCATGTAGGAAAAAAAATGTATGCAGAAAAAAATCCTCAA
Organism: Ascarosepion bandense; assembly: GCA_037127315.1. NCBI lineage: Eukaryota > Metazoa > Mollusca > Cephalopoda > Sepiida > Sepiidae > Ascarosepion > Ascarosepion bandense. Next base: position 1,330,188 of record JBBBDQ010001448.1, read on the forward strand.
TTGGTCAACATTTAATAACTTAAAACCAAAACCTATACACACCAAAGTCTAAACACATCTACAGGTGTAATCAAAAGATGTAGCAGTTTGCTTGCTAGAAGAAATGAATGTTAACTGAGAAAAAACAAAATTTAATAGATATAACCAGGATAACAAAAGAAATTGCCAAACCCTAACACCAATACATATATATTTAAATTAAACACACCCAAACCACCAAATGCAAAAATAAAAGTTATATCATTACAAAAGTGAAAACTTACATTCTCAGACCTTTACGATGTCATAATTGTCAAAGATTTGGCCATCATAAAGACAGATGTACTAGGATTCCAGTACGTCCAAAATGCAGTGGTACAGATCATCAAGAAACTGAGTGCAAAGGTACCATCAGTTAGTTAAGTGCCATACGTAATACACACTTGGGTGATCATGTCTCGAAAGAGACATGACTGACTGGGCAGAAGATTATCCCGCAGTAGGTTGACATTGCTTTCTGCAGTAGACTGGTTGCTGACCAAGGCTATATAACCCAATCTGTTCTATTATTTAACCCATAACTGGAGGGAAGAAATGGATTAATACCTTTCCCAAGGGTATTTGCGCGTAAGTGAATACAATGGATTCAGCTGGAATTCAAACTTGGCTCCCCGATTTCTCGTTCCGAGCCAATATCCACTGCATGTTCACATCTATGCAAAGCTTAACAAAAAGAAATAATTGAGATCAAATATATGAAACCGAAAGGCAGCAACACAATTATGAGAAGTACGATTTCTGTGAATTAACAACATTAATCCAAGAGCTCAAGAAATTAATTGGAATAATGAAAACTGATATCAAAACGAAAAATCAATGAAGAAACTTATATACCCAATCAAAATATAAAGAATTCTAACTGATTAAACTTAGAAATTAAAAGACCAAAAGGATCATCTTGTCACACATCTCAATCCGGAGATTCCCAAAGAAGAAGATCTCCAACAAAAAACAAAGAAACCGGTGGACCTGAGGCAGACTACCACCAGGTTTAATTTTATTGTTTTTCATTTTTTTTTTTTTTTTTTTTACTTTTTTCAGTGCTGTCCTATCGATTGTTACTTAAAGTTTCCGATTATCAAAAAAAAATTTAGAAAAATTACAATATTTAAGCAAATCCTGGATGGGGAGGGGGCTCAGTTTCTCATACAACATTAAAGTAAATAGATCCTCCATTTTTAATTCACCTGCTTTGGGGTCGCTTTGTTTATGTTAATTTTTTTTTTTTTTTTTTTTTTTTTTTAATCATTTCACCCCAAGCAAGGCGGAAATGCCACTGATGTGCAGGGGGTTACATAAATGTAAAAAGATAAATTAGAAGAGTGAGGAGTACAAACTAGTTAGAAAGGAACAATAGAAAGCAGATGCGATAACGGATACATAGGTGGAGAGAAAGGGAAGATTATACAGGGGTGGGGAGAGAGCTAGGGTCCAGTGGTTAGTAGATGAGTATTTTTTTTATTTTTTTTATTATAAACGTTTCACCCCGAGCAAGGCATGTCACTGCCACTACTGCGCAGGGGGCTACGTAGAGTGGAGAAAGGATGGTTAAGTATAGGAAATAACAGAGGGTGGGTGATAGGCGGGTAAGGATACCGAGAATGAGGGTTGGGTAGATGAGAGTGTTCTGAGAATAATTGGGAGTTAGTGTGATAGGAGGTGTCTATTTACCCTACATTTAAACACCTGGAGATTGTAACTGTCAGGAAAGCAGAGTTGTGGAAGGGAGTTCCACAGGCGGGAAGCGCGAGAAAGGAAGCTGTTGGAGTAGAATTTACGGTTACATCTTATTTGTTTAACTGTAAAAGGGTGGGACCTAGTTGCTAATCTAGTATCTCGTGTAAATTCGTGCTTAGGCGGCACCAGTGAACTAAGCTCATCGGAGCAGTAGCCATGAAAGTACTTGTAGAAGAGGCACAGGGAAGCCACATCACGCCGGTGAGAGAGCGGCTGCAGCCGGTCTGCCAAGTCAGTATCAACCACGTTACAGATCCTCCTTTGTATTTTGTCAAGAAGCCCAAGGAGAGCAGCAGGGGCACCCGACCAGATATGGCAGCAATATTCAATACACGGGTGGATGGTAGATTTGTATATGTGCAGAATAGATTCAGGTGGGAAAAACTTCCAGGCACTGCACAGGGAGCCGACTTTCATAGCAGCGGATTTGGCAATGGATTCGATATAGTCATTCCATTTGAGGTCCGCCGAAAGTGTAAGGCCAAGGTGGCGTAGTATTTTACTCTCTGGGAGGCTAGCCTGCTAATGGGAGGTAGATGCGATTGTCTATGGTGGTTAGTTGATAACAGCTTCGTTTTAGAGGCATTGAAATTTACCAGCCATTTCCTACCCCAGGCCACTACAGATTGGAGGTCCCTTTCAAGTACAGCAGCGAGGTTCACTTTGTCGTCAACACCTGGTTTCTGATCGATGCGAGAGTAGATTGTTGTGTCATCAGCATACATGCCAACTTGGGATTTAATGGTGTCGGGGAGATCATTAATATAGATCAGAAAGAGTGTGGGACCTAGGATAGAACCTTGAGGGACGCCCGCGTTTGTGTGGTAGTTTTGGGAGGTATGCCCATTTAATACCACCTTCAATGTGCGGTTAGAGAGGAAGGACTTTTGTTGTTTTTCATTTTTTTTTTACTTTTTTCAATGTAGTTCTATCGATTGTTAGTTAAACTTTCAGATTATCAACAAAAATTTTGAAAAATTACAATATTTAAGCAAATTTGTGGGGTGGTCAGTTTCTCATACAATGTTAAAGTAAATCGATCCTCCATTTTCAATGCACTATAAGGTTGTATGCGAAACTGATCTCCCCCACTAAAATTGTTTAAATATTGATATTTTTGCAAATTTTTTTTGTCATTCGTAAAGTTTAAGGTGTAAAAGATAATATTGCACTGAAAAAAGTCAAAAAAAATTTGATAATGAACAAATTTACATGTGGCGGTAATGTCGGACTGGCAACTGGTTTCAAAATGGAGGCTCGATTTACTATAATGTTGTATGAGAAACTGATCCCCACCCTGCAGAAAATGTTTGAAGATTCAAATTTTCCAAAATTCTTTTTGTCAATCATAAAGTTAAGGGGGTAATTGATAGGACTGCGCTGAAAAAAGTTAAAAAAAAACAAAAGCTGGAAAACAACAAAATTAAACGTGGTGGTAGTCTGCCTCAGGTCCGCCAAGAAGTCAAATACAAAAATCCAGAAAACACACCAAGTGGTTAAAAAGTAAACTCTGTAGGGAAGAAATCACTTAAAATCCACCCTGAAACAAAAAATACAACCCAGTCAAAAAGGAAACCCTGCAAGGAAAAAAATTACCTAAAAAGAACTTAGAAAAAATAGAAACTTAAGACAACTTACTAAGAACTGATAACTTCAGTATAACAATCATGGTTTATAAAATTATTCAATGGAACACGAGGGGTAAAAGCAAATTGAAACGAATTGCTTTTGCTTATTGCAGACTTATGTCCCGCAATCATCTGCCTTCAGGAAACTATTTTAAAAGACCAATGAAAATATAGATGTTAAAAACTATATAGCATACTATTTTATTAATATTAGAGGAAACAAAGCTTCAAGTGGTACTTTTATATTAATAAAAAAAATATTTTCCAGAGCAAAATCAACTTTCATATAGCACTACTGAAGTGACCATAAGAACCTTCACCATATGCTCAGTTTGCATTTCTCCTAATGATTCTGTAGATGGTACTGAATTAGATAAACTACTGAAGCAGCTCTCAAAATCATTTATTTTAATGGGAAATTTTGATAGCCATAACATCATATGGGGTTGCAAAAACACTGACCAGAAGGATAAAATTAATAGATTTTATCAATTGAAACAATATATATAATGACAAGTAATATACCTATCTCCGTCCATCAAGTGTCACATACACAACAATAGATTTAATCTTAAGTTATCCTGCATCACACCTAGACTATACCTAGAAAGTAGATTATGATACATGTGGTAGTAATTAAACTTAAGAAAGCTAAATGAAAAATTTTTTAAAAAGCACATGTGCCCTAAAACTTACAATAGAATCCAATGTAAACAATGCAGAGCACATCACTTATTTTACAAAATCTTTTTCTAGTATTGCAGAACAATACATATCTAAACTTATTAATGGAACTTTGTCTGTGTGTATCCATTACCTATAGACTCCGAAATGGCTGAACTGATTTTCTTGAAAATTTACACAGTTGTACTATAAGCTCCTACGAGTGTTCTTAGCTAGGTTTTGTGTCGAGGTACCCCCGATAAATATCGAAAATCAATAATCAAAAAAATCGGGTTATAGAAGGAGTGGTCCAATTTTAATCAAATTTGATGCACTCATACACAAAGACATAAGAAACCATATTCAAAAGTTTCAAGGTTGCAGTTCTTACAAAAGTGCAGAAAATTGATAATATATATATAAAAGGCAAGATGTTTGTGTGTGTGTCTGATTATCTGCCTGTATGTCTGTATTTTTTTCAGCCCTTTTATTTTAGTTTTTGCTTCGGGTTTGGCTCTAAGTAGGTATAATTGTAGTTCTTAGTCTCAGCCATGATACCATTTACTCAGAGGACTTATTTAGTGTTCAAAATTCAGTTTACGACAAAAAAAAAAACTTATTTGATATCGATACCAGGAAATCAAAATTTTAACTTACATCTATTCATTTTTCTTTCAGTCTACAGTTTCGCTTTAATTGGAAACACTATTGCTTTTTAGTCTTTCGTGCCAACGTCCAAAGATTCTGAGCTCTAGGACCATGGATTAGTTTTAAAGCTTTCATTATACCTGAGCAACGCCAGGCTATATTGCTAGTCAAGATATAAGCTTTTCAAAACCTTGGCTTAACAATGAGTATAAAAAGCGTTCAGATTGTGTCAGTTCAAATTACATCCAACCCCCAAAAATGTGAATATCTACAAAATAAATAGAGCTAAAGCATGCAGAATAATTAAAGAATCCAAGCAATTCTCAGGGAAGAACTTTGTATCCAATATTAATTCTAACACCAAAACCAAAACAGTATGGAATATGATTTATAAAATCATTGGGTTAGGTAAAAGCACTTCATTTTGATATTTATGTCAAAGCAACAAACAAAGAAGATATTGCAAATTTATTAGCACAAAACTTCTTTTAAAACTTTTCCTCAAATAATACTAGTATACTATTTCAGAACATCAAAATAAATGAAGAGAAGTAAAAATCAAATTTTCTATTTTAACAATGAAGAAAATTACAACCAGGTTTTTACTTTACCAGAATTATTAGATTCTTTAAAAAAAAAAAAACGTAACTCAGCGGTTGGCCCAGACAAAATTCATTATGAATTTCTAAAAAAAAAGCTTCCAAATATTTTCTTGAATTACCTACTCAGAAAGAATTTTCATCAATATATGGGTCAGTGGTAATATTCCCAATTTCTGGAAACAAGCTACCATAATTCCAATCCCAAAACCTGGAAAGGAATGAGAAAATCCCTCAAACTATCATCCACTCACACTTACTAGTTGCTTATGCAAAAGAATTGTTAATAGGTTTAATTGGTTTCTTAAAGTTAATAATAAAATTACAAATTTCTAATGTGTTTTTAGAAAGAACAAAAGCACAATTGATCACCTGGTTTTATAAGAAATTCTTTGATTAAAAAGGAACATTTAATGGCAATTTTTTAAAAAGATTTTTACTTAGAAAAAGCTTATGATACTTCATGGAGATATGATATCATGAAAGACTTAAATGAAATGGCTCTTAATGAAAGTTTATCAATTATCTGTAACTTCCTTACAAAATGAACCTTTAATGTTCATGTTGGTACCATACTCAGATCTATATGAACAAGAAATGTCCATCAAGGAAGCATATTAGCAGTAACACTCTTCAATGTCAGAATAAATGGCATTATTAAATACTTGAACCCTGGAGTTGACTGTTCACTGCATGTAGATGACTTTCTAATAAGTAACAGATTGAAAAATATTCATACAACTGAATGATAACTCCAACAGTATCCCAATAAAGTAAACAAGTGGGCCACAGAAAATGGATTCAGATTCTCCAGACAAGAAACTCAATGTTTACACCATAATTCTATTTTAAGACTTCATGGTACAGAAGTGCCTGTAGTAGTAGATCAATACAGATACCTAGGAATAATCTTTCACAGAAAATTATCCTTTATACGACATATAAAATATCTCTGAGAAATGCAATAAAATAATACAACTACTGAGTCATTTCTCAGAGACTGGGGAGCTGACAGACAGATGCTACTGGAACTCTATCAAGCATTGGTTAAATCAAAATTGAATTATGAATCCTTTATCCATGATGTGGCAAGAAAATAATACTTGAAAGAACTTAATACCATCCATCATCAGGACCTGCAACTTGTTTTAGGAGCTAACAATCAATCAGTTAAGTGCCATATGTGAAAAACGCTTGGGCGATCATGTCTTGAGAGAGACATGACTGACTGGGCAGAAGATTATCCCGCAGTAGGTTGCCATTGCTTTCTACGGTAGACTGGTTGCCAGCCAAAGCTATAAAACCCAGTCTGTCCTATTATTTAATTCATAACTGGAGGGAAGAGACGGATTAATACCTTTCCCAAGGGTAAATGCATGTAAGTGAATGTAATGAATTCAACTAGAATTCGAACTCAGCTCCCCGATTTCTTGTTCTGAGCAGATATCCACTGCGCCACAACGCACATCCAAACAGTACACCCCTAATTAAAAGCCTGTATGCTGAATCACATGAACCATTTTTGGCATTAAGACAACATATTTTAGCATTGCAATATTAAATCAAAATTTGTTCATGCCTAAGTAATTCAACTGTATTCTTCAACCTCAATATAAAGAATTATATAATTTAAAGGAAAATGCCATTAAATCTTTTGGCAGTTGCATAGAAAATTATTTTAACAAACTTGGAATAAACACTTCTCTAATAAATGAATTTGTTCTCTCAAAAACTCCTCCCTGGCCCACTGTAATATTAAGTTTGGCAAAACACTACAAAACTGAAACTGACACATCTATATTCATGGAAGAAATTCCTATCTTAAAAAAAAAAACATAAAAATTTGTTAGCATATATAGACTGACAGCTCCAAAAATATTGATAGTTGGATGTTCAGCTATACTGAATGAAAGTATACTTCAAAAGTACCTACCTGACAAATCCTCAATATTTAGTGCAGAAGCTATGGTAATAGACTTAGCCTTGGATATTCTCACAGACGATGAGTCAGACACTCATTATATCATATTTCCTATCTGTTCTTACATCATTGAGTTATTAGAACCTGACCAATCCTGTCATAACCAAACTTTTAAACAAAATCAATATACTTTGTAATCAAAAACACATCATATTCTGCTGGATTCTTAGCCATATAGGCATCCAGGGAAATGGAAAGGCAGTCAAAGAATCACTCAAAATTAATATATCAAAAACAAAAGTCCCTCATATAAAATTAAAAGAATATATATATATATATATATATATATATATATATATATATCTTAAATGAGTGGCAAGAGTTATTGAATACTCACCCAAATAATTGTGCAAAATCAAACCTATACTTGGGATAATATGCCATAACACCAGGCTTTTCTGAAGAGAGGTTGTCTTAGCAAGGATCATAATTGATTATAGCAATATCACACATTTCTTCTAAAAGATGAGGACCCAACTAAATGCTTAGCATCCCAAGAGACGAAACGTAAAAAGTAAGACATTTTATGATGGAATGTGCTGAGTTTGGCTCTATCAGTAAACACTATAATAAGGTGAATAGCCTTAAAGAACTTTTCAAAAACATTAATGAAAAAAAAAGCAAAAACATTTTGACCTAATTGAGGAAAAGTAAATTATATGCCAAAATTTAATCCAGACAAATTCAACTATAGATGAACTATGCAACTAACGTTCAATTATATTTCACAAATTTTAAAATTTAAAAGTTTCTAAGATATTATTCGATTTTTAGCATTCTTCTTCTTCTTCTATGTGTCCTGTCCCTTCAGGACGTGGGCGATCATGGTTCTCCACGTCTCCCTATCCCTTGTGGCTCCTAGTATGTTTGTTCCTGTTACTCCTGTCAACCCTCGTTCCGTCAACCACCTGATCAGGCCCTGCAAATATGTTATCCGCTGCCTTCCTCTGTCTCTCTTTCCCTCTATCTGGCCAGTCAGTATCAGGTTCTCCAGGCTCTCCTTCCTCATTGCGTGTCCCAGGAACTTCAGTTGTCTCTTCCTGATGCTCAGTATCAATTTCCTTTTTGTTGCCATTCTTTCCAACACCTTATCATTGCTTGCATGCTCAGTCCACGATATCCGCAGCATTCTTCTGTAAAACCACAATTACCAAAAAGAATTGATATACTTGTAAAACAAATCAAACTAAGCTAAAACCAATTTGTGACTTTATTGTGATGTCTTCCCAAATTTCTTTTCCATTTTTATATATCTTGAAAAACCCTTTTTCACCAATTTCGAAAAATTTTATATACTTTTTGTGTTTTTGTTATTCTTTTTAACCTGGTAACAACTTGTCAAACACTGATTTCATCTTTCTTGTGGACTCAATTCTGCTGTTGACATTCCTGTTGGTGTCTTGGGATTTAACATTATTCAGTATACTCTCAAGAATTTTTCTAGTCCTGCTTCACTTACTTCTTCATTATTTGCTTTTTTCAAAGCACTCTTACAAATCCCCACAAACCATTCAACTTGTCCGTTTAACCTTGGGTATTACAATGGGGAACTAACATATGCAATTGAAAACATTTTACAAAAATTCTTTAATTTGTAAGCAGTTAATTGTGTACTGTTACAAGACTATGATATCCGGAATGCCATATCTCACAAACAGTTTTTTGTAAAAACTTCACTGTAATCATGGAAGTGGGCTTTTTGCACTTAAAAATTTCATGCCATTTAGAAAAACTATCCACTGCTACCAGATAATATGATCCATATATTAGACCTGAAAACTCAGTGTGCAGTCTTGATCATGTTGCATCTGTTTCTGACAAAGATTGTAATTTTGTAGTAGGGGATTTGCTACCAGATTACAAGGTCTGCAGACTTTTATTAATTTGTCAATGCCTTTCATAAGATATTTCATCCTTGTAATTCCATGATAGGAAAATAGATATCACATAATGGTCGAGAACTCTTTTCTTTGTTTCCAACAAAATCTACCTGTCACTGAACACTCTGCTTATCTTTTGAAATGCATACTTGGCGATGCCAATAAGTCTTCAGATCTCAGTGTTGCACTTATCTTCTTTCAGAATATTTCCCAGGCATTTAAATTTCTGCATTTGTTTGATCTTAGGTGTTGTATTTCCACTCTCTTCTCTGTTGCTCTCTGTTTCTCTGTTTCTCTGGGTCCTTACATATTTCTTTTAAACTGAAGATTGATTTGTGAAGTTATCAAAATATGGCAAAAAAGGTATTGTTTTTGAATTTTCCTAAATATTTCAAAGAAATTTCAAGCTTTGGTAATGAAATGCTAATCTTTAGTTTTGCAGATGTTATTGTCTTTTGCTAGTTTGACTAGTTAAAAATTAAAAAAAATTAATTTCACCCAAGTTCAATGTTTTTTCTTGTTTAATATTTCCTTTTCAGATTTTTATTTTTTGCAATAGTTTCTAAAAGAATGAGATTAATGTTTAATTTAAAATGTAATATTGAGTTTTTAATGTAAAATATTGCATAGCATTGTATTTCCACCTTCATCCCTGTTGCTGTCTGTTTCTCTCTTTATCTGGGTCCTTACATATTTCTTTTAAACTGAAGATTGATTTCTGAAGTTATCAAAATATGACAAAAAAAGGTATTGTCCTTGAATTTTCATAAATATTTCAAAGAAGATTTCAAGCTTTTTCTGTCTACTGGTAATGAAATGCTAATCTGGGGAATCTGCATTATCTTCCTATACATGAGTAATCATTTGAACTTTTACTAAGTATGTACTTAACATATATATTCTTCCATCCCACACCCTGTTTCTTTTTTTTTCTTTTTTTTCTTTTTTTTTGCATGGGATGTTAGCAACCCTGTAGGACAACAATTAAGCCCACAAAGGGCAGAGGAACTCTTAAAATGTGAATGGCCAGCTAACTACAGGTGGTGTCCCAATAAATCACCATGGAGAAGGCAACAGGATACCACTCCATTATGTATCCCACACACAATCATGGCTTTTCAAAATAGATATATGAAACCTGACGGCATGAAGGAGGTTAATTCCAAAGAAAGTAACTCCTCACCTGGTACGGATTGACATGGGCAACAGGTATCACCTGATTATCATCCAGTGACTGTTAGCACCAATAGTATAAAGAGGACACATTTTTCCAAAATTTATCTCTTGCCTGGGAAGGAACAACATGAGCAACAGGTGTCTCTGGACAATTATCCTGCAACTATGCACAACAAACAAAGAATTACCTTGGGGACATGGAATGTCAGGATGCTCAACCACTATGATCAACTCAAGAATTTCAAGCAGGAGATGAACAGACTGAACATCAATATTCTGGAAATATGTGAAACTAGATGGCTTAACAATGGAGACTTCAGCAGCAACAACCACAGGATAATATATGCAGGAGGCAAAAATAACAAAAAAGGGGTTGGCTTAATACTGGATGAAGAAATGTTTTCTGGGATACTGCCAGCTTTCTGTGAGAGTCCTCTTGGTCTAACTGAGAAGGCAGCTCTTCAACATATCTATTACAGTAGCTTATGCACCAGCAATGCAAAGCACTGAGAAAGAAATAGAATCATTCTACTCCATACTAGACAATGCCAAAGCTCAATGCAAAAGCCAAGAAATTAGCACCATAATGGGGGACTTGAATGCCAAGATAGGCAAAGTGAGGGAAGGGGAAACAACTGGCAACTTTTGATTAGGAATCCGCAACAAATGAGAAGAAAAATGGGTCTAATAATGCACAGCAAATGACCAGGTAATAACTAACACCTGGTTTCAAGAACACCCAAAATGGACATGGAAAAACCCAGGAGGCGACATTAAAAACCAAATAGACTACATAGCCATAAACAGGAGATTCAGGAACGCAGTGGCTCAATGCAAACTCTATCCAAGTGCCAACTCTGGAAGCAACCACCTCCCAGTCATCTGCAAACTAAGGGTTAAACTTTGGAGAATGAAGAAGCCTAGTGCAGTCCCAAGACTGCAATATAACATGCTCATGAATGACCTCAACCTGCAAAAAGAATACACTAACAGCGTGAAAAACGAATATGAATAACAAATTGGAAAAGGAAACTTGAAATGGGACTCAATAAAGGAAGCATTAGTGACATTGGCAAACAATATTGCCCCAAAGGAAATCAGGCGCAGAACAAAAAACAAGTGGATGACTGAAGAGATTCTCGACATGATGCAAAGGAGACAGAAAATGATGCCATGGAATGGAATACAAGAAACTACACAAGGAAATATATAGCAAATGCAGACAGGCTAAAGAGGAATTGCTCAACAACCAATGTGCAGAGGTAGAGAGATTGAGCAGGACTTATAAAGCAAACATGCATAAAGTAATAAGAGAACTGACAAGTAAAAAATCCTGCTCCTCAACAGGATGTATAAAATCCAAGGATGGAACGGTCATATTGAAGAAAGAGGAAATACTCCAGTAATGGGAAGAATATATAAAAGATCTTTCCTAAGATGAGAGAGCAACCGATAATACACAAAAATGAGGATGGGCCGGAAATCTTAGTCTGAGCTGGAAGCTGCAATAGCCAAACTGAATAGAAGCAAAGCAGATGGACCAGACAGCAATGTAATATAGCTCTTGATAGCCCTGGAAGAATTCAGCATAGAGAAAATTACAGAAATAATAAATGAAATTTATAACAGTGGTGGGTGTAATACCAGATGACCTAAGCAAGTTGATTTTCATAGCACTGCCTAAGAAGCCAGGTGTAAACAAGTGTGAACTCCACCAAGAATCAGTTTAATGAGCCACATTGCAAAACTGATCATCTGAATCCTGATGAAAAGAGCAAGATGCAGAATCAGGCCAGAGATAGGACAAGAACAGTGTGTGTTTGTCAAAGACACTGGAATAAGGAACATCATATTTATGATTAGGATGCTCTCTGAAAGGGCAATACAAATGAAAAAGGATGTGTACCTATGTTTTATCAATTATGCGAAGGCGTTCAACAAAATACTCCACAAAAATTGATGAAGATGCTCAGCAGCCTCGAAATATTTGGAAAGACGTAAGAGTAATCAAGAATCTCTACTAGCAGCAAACCACCTGCATATGGACAGGTAATGAATTCGGCAGATATACAAAGTTAGAAAGGATGTGTCTTTTCACTGGATCTCTTCAACTTGTACAGCGAGACTATTCTGAGAACCCTAGATGTTATGCCAGAATTTGTCATCGGAGGCCACAATTTGAACAACATAAGATACACATATGATACAGTACTGATTGCAGACGCGGAAAGGAATCAAGACCTTCTCCAGAAGGTAGCTGAAGAGAGTGACAAGAGAGGACTTCAAATAAACTGCAAGAAAACCGAATGCATGATCATCTGCAGAAAGAGCAGCCTAAAATGCCAAAAACAAGTGCGGGGGGAGGTACTAAAATCAAGCAGGTACAAAAATTTAAATACCTGGGAAGTGTTCTAACAGAAGACGGAAAGTGTGACACAGATCCAAAGGCAAACTGGCATGGCGAAGAATGCAGTCCAGAAGCTGAGTAAAGTATTAAGAGACAGGAAACTTTCACTAGAAACAAAGAAGAGAGTACTGGATTGCTATGTGATGTCATTTCTTCAATATGGCAGTGAATGTTGGACAATATCAACAAAGATGAAGGGAAAACTTGAAGCAGCTGAAATGTGGTTCTATAGAAGGATGCTGTGGATATCGTGGACTGAGCATGTGAGCAATGATGAGGTTTTGGAAATGATGGAAATGAAAAGGAAATTAATATTGAGCATTAAGAAGAGACAACTGAAGTTCCTGGGACATGCATTGAGGAAGGAGGGCTTGAAGAACCTGATACAAACAGGCCATATAGGAAGAAGGAGAGACAGGGGAAAACAGCGTGTAACATACTTGACTGGCCTTAGTGAGTGGATGGTAGAATGGGGGTTGTGTGGTGTAACAGGAGAAAGTGCTAAGAACCACCAGTGATAGGGTGACGTGGAAGGCCATAATCGACTATGTTCTGAAAGGACAAGACACATAGAAGAAGATGACCTGTAGTTGGTATTTTGGGGTCCTAAGTTTGCTGATGACTATGCATTCAGTTTCCTTGAAGTTTATGTTTAGCCTTTCTTCTTACTTTTCTTTGCTACCTTCTGTAGGAGGTCCTGTATTTTCTTTTCTGTGTCTGCTATCAGTGTCATCTGCATATCTTAGATTGTTCAGGTTGTGGTCACCAATGACGAATCCTGGCAGGACTTCTAGCTCTCCCAGAATTGTTTTGCTGTACATGTTGAATAGGTCTGGTGGGAAGATAACTCCTTGTCTTACACCACTTTCTAACTTTGTATATCTGCTGAATTCATTTCTTGTCCGTATGCAGGTGGTTTGCTGCCAGTATAGGTTCTTGATAACTCTCATGTCCTTCCCAAATATGTCAAGGTTGCTGAGCATCTCTTACAAGTCTTTGTGGCATACTTTGTCAAATGCTTTTGTGTAGTCTATGAAACACAGGTATATATCCTTCTGCTTTTGTATTGCTCTTTCTGATAACATTCTGAGTAGAAATATCATGTTCCTTGTTTTGGTGTCTTTGTTGAACCTGCATTGTTTTTGTACAATTTCTGGGACAATTCTGCTGTGCACTCTGTTTATCAGAATCTGGATGATAAGTTTTGTTATGTGGCTCATTAAGCTGATACGGAAGAAGGGCTTGGAGAATCTGATGCTCATGGAACGGATAGTGAAGGAGAGAGATGGGAAAACAGCACAAGACATACTTCAAGTAGATAGCATAGTCGTTATTTGAGAGGGATGCCAAGAGGTCTGCAAATAGCCAGTATGCTTTTTTAAGCAAATTCTTCAGTGGAACTCTAAAATTCTGCTTATTAGATACATAAACTTGATAATAGTTTACTTGTTCCAAAAATGCTTGTAACCTAGTAATGTTTGTTGGGGGATATATATTCTTAATTGCACTTGGCGCTCAATGAATCTGGTTGATGACCATTTTCAGTTATTTGTTAGGTACTTGATTCCAGTCAATTGTTTGTTTGGTATTTGATTCCAGTCAAAAATAATTTGCATTTTTCCTCACTGAGTTTGAACACGTACTTACGATGCAGGACATCTGCCAAGACATGGGGAACTCTTGATAACTTGACAGATGCATGAGCTGATCAATCTGTTCAAATTATTTGCACTTTTGCATAACACACATACAAACACGTGTTTTGTCCATCTTTCAGTTGCATATATCAGCCAGTTATACCAGGGCCATATGGGATACATGCTTGGGCGATCATGTCTCAAAAGAGACATGACTGATTGGGCAGAAGATTTTCCCACAGTAGATTGCCATTACTTTCTGCTGTAGACTGTTGTCAACCAAGGTTATAGAACCCAATCTCTCTTCCTATTTAACTCATAGCTGGAGGAAGAAGCAATGGAGTAATGTTTTCCAAGGGTATTTTCATGTAAGTGAATGCAATGAATTAAATTTTTCACTTTAGTTTAAAGTTTCTCTAAAATAGGAAAACTGCTTTTAAGTTGAAAGTAACTTAATTTACAAAAGATTTCTGTGTTTAATTTTAAGTTTGTGAAAAATCCTCAAAATATTCTCAAGCAGTATTTGTGCAATTTTTTTTCAAAGTTTTCTGATTTGAATTTTCTGCTGAATTGTAATTCTTCCTTTAATGATTGAATCATCTCCTTACAAGTTTCATGAATATAAAATACCCATGGAATTCCCCTATTGCATTGTTAAATATTTCTGCTTAACTACTCTAACAAAATGTTGCAGCAGTAATCATGAATGTAAGTCATCATTTAAAGACTAAGGTCGTACAAATGAAAAGATTCGAAATTGACAAGGTTTGCCATTTTTCACATTATCACCTCCTCTATCTTTGTCTTTCTTTCTAATTATGTTTTTCTTTTTCTCAGTAAAGCCAAACATATCTTTTTCTTTCATCTTTCTTCACAATCAAAATGGAATGTTGCATTATTTATCTGAGGCAATGGCAGGACTTCATGTACATGATAATTAACTTACTAACATAAGAACAATGAAAATTATAATATAATTCCTTGAGTAATGATTATCAGTGTACATATTTTTATGAATTTATTTTATTCTCCATATTTTGAAATTCTTTGCATGCCAAGTTTTTAGAAAATTTGTTCCAGAAAATACATATATGCTGGAATGTTCCTAACCTGAGTCAATTCTAAATATTTCACTAAAAGATTGAACATGAGAATTAATTTTTGAATCTCTTCTTGGTTGGGTCAAGAAATTTTCAGCACCCCCTTATAAGTAAATATAATTATTGGATATCTGTATTAATACCTGTCTTGTAAAGACTTGATTCTTCTCTTGTAACTTTTCCAATAAAATGTCAACTCTCATCATTCTGGCTTCTTTCCTCAGGTAATCTCTTTTTCTCTCTCCTTTTATTTCTTCCTCACTTTTGTTAACTAAAAGAATTTTAAGATGACTTCTTTTGTCTTCTTTTTTTCCCAAGCAGCCATTCTTCTTCTTGCCATCTTCATCTGGATTCACTTGGAATGTCCCTCCTTTTGTTTGTAAAGTATAAAAGAAGCCAAAGGATAAAGCATTCTTGTAAAGTTTGCTTTTTAATTCATTAAAAACAAAAACAAAAATTAATCTTCCTCTTTGTAATTGTCTTTTCATGGTACTTTATACCTGTGGCCATGGAAATTCAACTACATTTTATAAGCAACAGAGGGTGGGGAAAAAGTGGGGTGGAAGTATGTAAAGCAGAAGCAAATATCTTTTCTGATGTTTGATTTTTGCCATCTATTTTTTTTTTTTTTCAATATGGAAATCAAACAAGCACAGTGGACATGGCCTATTTTCCTGACGAAAGAGACACAAAATCGCCTGTGCTATACATGGTCATGTAAATTATGCAGTGCCTTAGGACCAATTAAATCCTTGTAGGTGGGTGTGAAAAAATTTGCATAACTGACTGAGGTATGCATAAAAGTGGGCAGATTTTTGTATTGAAAGAGATTTTGGCAGACTGTGCTCAAGGTTGGATGAACCCAAGCTTTCTTTAGGATGTGCGTTGTGGCACAGTGGATATCGACTCGGAATGACAACTCAGGGAGCTGAGTTCGAATTTTAGTTGAATTCCTTGCATTCACTTATGCACGGAATACCCTTGGGAAAGGTATTAATCCATCTTTTCCCTCCAGTTATGGGTTAAATAACAGGACAGATTGGGTTCTATAGCCTTTGCTAGCAACCAGTCTACCGCAGAAAGCAATGGCAACCTACTGCGGGATAATCTTCTGCCCAGTCAGTCATGTCTCTTTCGAGACATGGTCGCCCAAAGCGTGTATCACGTATGGCACTTGACTGTGCTCAAGGTGTGTGGTAAAACGAGTCTTAGAGTATGACTAGATGGCAAGAAATATGTTTCAGCAAGTCAGTTGCGAGGTTCAAGGACAAAGATGTGGCAGTGAGGAATGTGAAACAGATTACCAACAGATTTTTTTTTTTTTAATCATTTCACCCCAAGCAAGGCATTCCACTGCCACTACTACCCAATGGGTTATATAGGGGAAGGTAAAGAGAAAGAGTGGTTAGATATAGGATATGTCATAAGGAGGGTGATAGATGGGTAAGGATACTGAGGCTGAGGGTTGGGAAGATGGGAAGAGTGTTTGAGAGAATGGATGCGAGTTAGTGTGTAAGAAGGTGTCTATTGACCTTGCATTTAAACTCTTGGAGATTGTAGCTGTTGGGGAAGCAATCATGTGGAAGGGAATTCCACAGTCAGGAAGTGTGAGAAAAGAAACTGTTGGAGTAGAAATTGTGGTTACATTTTATCGGTTTTACTGTAAAAGGGTGGGACCTAGTTGCTAATCTAGTATCTCGTGCAAATTCGTACCTAGGGGGCACCAGTGATCTATGTTCATCGGAGCAGAAGCCGTGAAAGTATTTATAGAAGAGACACAGAGAAGCTGCAACGAAAGTATTCAAAAGACTAAATTGAAAAAAGTGCTTAAACAAAGAAAAAGCAATATTTTCTTTTAAAAATGTTAATAGATCTTTTCTTTTTTTTTAAACATTTACATTGTGTGGACTGTTATGTTTACAAAACTTTGGTTGTTGTATGCTTCGGCCTTCTTCAGGTGTTAGGAATTTCAAATCGAACCTTTTATTTTGATCACTGGTGTATATCATTCTCATTACATGTGCGATGCCACTTTTGATAGCCATATAGTTATCTCCCTTTAACTCATTTCTCTAAGTTATTTATTCACTACTACTGTAGCCAGGTATTGAACTCACAACTCTTTGTGTCAAGTCACTGGAACTATCCAGTTCAGCAGTTGAAACATCTTGAACATAGCAATAAAAATGAGAACAACAGTCCGAACAATGTAACTAACGCAATAATACCTCATGTCAGAAGTATAAACAAACCGTCTTTTTTATTTTATTTTATTTATTTATATCTCTCTTTACTTCCATTTTTTTGGTTTCTGTTTCTTTTATTGTTTTCATCATCCTTTCAGTCAGTTTTTTTCTTTTGCAATCTCTTCTTATATGTTTTAGTTTTTTTCTTTCTTGCAGTTAAATTTCTTTGTTTTTCCTTCCTCTTCTTTCCTTCTATCTTTTTCTTTTTTCTTCAAGCCTCTCTTTTTTTTAATCTTTTATTCTTTCCAGTATAATTTCATTGTTCCATTTATTTTCTTCCTATACAAAAGCTATAATTAATCTCTCAATAGATACAAACTCTAGAATCATACGTATCACTATCATTACATATTTTTGAAAGATAGCAAAAATAAAGGAAACAAAACGCTCTAGGGATTTGTCAAGTGAAGGTGTTAGAAAAATATTCATTTATTTGGTTTTAGTAGACGGACTGTTATTTATCAGGCATAAACTAATCAGAAGAGAAAGTTCTTGCCACTTATTGGACATCTTAAGTATGCAGCAGACAGTTGAAATGTCTTTTAGTGTTATTATGTAAGAAATGCTTACCACTTTGTGGATTTCATATTTCCTTTCACAGCATTCTTCATATTCCTGCTTTTGTCTCAAGTCTTTTAAGAATGAAAAAGTAAACAAAAAAAAGTTCTCCCCACAACCATTTTATTTCTGTGAAAATACAAAAATCCTAAGCCTTTTTTTGATTATCAACCAAGTATTATGGGACAACATTTCAGATGATCCTCCAATGACAAGCAGTCTTAAAAGGAAATATTCAGTTTAGAACTTTTATCATGTGTTCACTTTTTGTTATGCCTTCTCAATACAAAATGGCCAAAGAGACAAGAGGTCAAAAACTTGACACAGCTTGAATGATTTAAAACTTTTTTGCTAAGTACTATCATCAAGGATGTGCATTGTGGTGCAGTGAATATCAACTCAAAACGACAAATTGGGGAGCTGAGTTCGAATACCAGTTGAATTCCTTGCATTCACTTAGGCACAAATACCCTTGGGAAAGGTATTGATCTGTCTCTTCCCTCCAGTTATGGGTTAAATAACAAGACAGATTGGGTTCTGTAGCCTTGGCTGGCAACCAGTCTACCGCAGAAAATAATGGCAACCTACTGCGGGATAATCTTCTGCCCAGTCAGTCATGTCTCTTTCGGAACATGATTGCTCAAAGCGTGTATCACATGTGGCACTTAACTGACTGACTGAATATAATAGAAATATAATTAAAACTTCTATTGGGCATAAAGTCGGGATCGGTTTTCTGTTGTTATGAAGTAATAAACTGATCCCCCACTAATTATACTTAATATAATCATGTAATATAATCTATCTCTGCTCTCTCCAGCTATAAGTTAAATGGCAGGACAGATTGGGTTCTATGGCCTTGGCTGGCAACCAGTCTACTGCAGAAAGCAATGGCAACCTACTGCGGAATAATCTTCCGCCCAGTCAGTCATGTCTCTTTCGGAACATGATTGCTCAAAGCGTATATCACGTATAGCGCTTAACTGACTATCATCATTATGCATGAATGTTTGAAATATTTTCCAAATTCCTGACAAAGAAAATTTCCATTCATAGCAAGTGGTACTTATCAATAAAGACAGGAGCTGAAGAAAAATCTGTCCTCTATCTTTTAAAAAACAGTTGTAGTATTGACAGGTAGTAAGAGCAGAGGTACCTCAGAGGTAGACTTGCTTAACTTGTCCATTAAAATTGATTCATATACAATGCACTGGCAAAGGATCATTAGACACTTTTCTTTTTAGTCTTGATGAATTATGACCAGAGCTTCTCATCAAAGATGAACAAAAATCTTGAAGCAACTGAAATGTGTTTCTACAGAAGGAGGCTGCAGATATCATGGATCGAGCATGTGAGCAATGAGATTTCGGGAAGGATGAAAACGAAAAGAAAATTAATACTGAGCATCAGGAACAGATAGCTAAAGTTCCTGGGACATTTAATGAGGAGGAGGGCTTGGAGAACCTGATACTAACAAGCCAGATGGAGGGGAAAAGAGACAGGGGAAAGCAGTGGATAACATATTTGAACGGCCTGATTAGGTGGATGACAGAACAAGAGTTGTGCGGTGTAACAGGAGAAAGCATGCTAAGAGCCACCAGGGACAGAAAGACATGGAAAGCCATGATCCCCTACGTCTTAAAGGACAGGGGCACAAAGAAGAAGAGTTTTGATTTGATTTAATTCCGACTTCTTCTAATAAAGATATAAGCGAAAAACTGTTGGATTTTATTTATCAAAACATTAGCATTGGAATCATCCTGGTAAATATCTTAATGAACATTGTATTAACAAGACTTTAACCATCATATGAAAGTCAACTCTTATCAATCCAATTTGGCTCTCATTCTGATAAGGAGTATGATCAGGAGTATTTTTATTTATTTTGCTGCTTACAGTCTGTATTTATAGCATTCACATACACACAAATACCTTTGACGAAGGTATGAATCTGTTGCTTCTTCCTCCAGATATAGGTTAAATAGCAGGACAGATTTAGTTCCATAGCCTTGGCTGGCAACCAGTCTACCACAGAAAGTAATGGCAACTTTGGGGAAAAATCTTCTGCCCAGTCAGTCATGTCTCTTTAGAGACATGATTGCCCAAGCGTGTATCACATATGGCATTTAACTGACTGACCATCTGCATTGCTGAGGATTGGTAGACCATAGACAACTGCACCAATACACTTTCCATTGTTTCTCTTTCCTCATCATGACCATGTACTCTGTTAGTGTTTTCTCTGCCTAACCTCCGATGTCATTAGTCCAGCCTCCCCTTGACTTTCCTCCTTGATCTCCTGCCATTAATGTGTCCCTCCAGGATGTGGGTGCAGAGGTTTTGGGCTCTGGTGTTATAGCCTATATATTGCAGAATTCTCTTTCTTATGGTCACAACAAATTGCCTCTGTTCCCATCTTTTCCATAAATGATTCATTTGTTTTGTGGTCTGTTCAGCTGAGGTGCAGTATCTGCCTGTACTATGTTCTTTTAAAAGATATGAATTTGTTTATGTTGTTGGTTTTCAGTGTCCAGCTTTTGCAGCTTTACACTACCACTAGCCATGCTTGGGTCTTCAGGAGCTTCAATTACATTCCTTTGTGAAAAGAACATCCTTTCTAGAGGGTGTTAAGGGACGTAATTGCAAATCTTGCTACTCTTGACTAAGCACTGACTTCATGATTATCTCTCGCTGATTTATGATACTTGAATTTCATTTGAATTTCTCCACTTGAGACAGCATAAATCCTCAGCATTGAATGCTCAGCTTAACCACTTTACCACTGGCTGATCTTGCTACTGATACTCACCAGAGAAATTTTTCACCTCATCAGTCTTTGGCGTGTCTTCAGCAATGTTTATATCAACATATCATCATCAGAATAGCAGAGATCGCCAAGATTTCAGCCACCATTTATCACTCCTTTCCAGGACAGTTCATTTGGTAACCATCAGATTGCCTCTTCCGAACAAAAGTTGATGCATATGGCTAAAATTGGGACAGCTCTGCTACCTACCCTGTTAGATAGCAAACCATTCTGTCAGATAGCTCTGTTCACTTTAACTGCTGCATATTGCTCATTCTATATGTAGAATAATCACATTGTCAAAATAAGCACCCAGTTGTGGAACAAGCTGAGAGCAGAATAATTCAACTTGAGAGAGCTATTTATGGCACCCTGGAGCATCTCATTGTACTCAAATGGGATAGTCTATTGCATGGGCTGTGATTGGCTGCTGGTAAATGAATGGAGATATTTCTGTATAAGTACCAGCTTAATTTCAGTCATTGTTGAGGGGTTTATATTAAGTTACAACCTGCTTTATTTTTGTCTGCTAGCTGGATGTTAGCTGGGGCCCTTACACAGTAAGTGTTGTTATTCTATTGTTACTCTACAGTATAATTCTTTTAGTAGGTCAACTACTGCTCCATTGATTTTCATCTTTTTCAGCATAGTCCACAGAGTTAAGCATTGAACTGAATTGAAAACATTTTTGATAATCAATGAAGGCCATGTAAAGGGGAGGGGCATTGTATCCATGTGCCTTTTCCATAATATTCAAGATCTGAATCCTTACCCCAACTTTCTTTTAAAAGCCAAACTATACCTCAGAGAACTTTTTCTCCATTATCTTCTGCAAGAACTTTTAAAAGTATCTTGCCGGCACGACTCATTAGAGTGATGGTGGGGTGTTCTTTACATTCTTCAGTTCCTAAGATGCTTGGGATTTTTTTTTTAACCATTTCAACCCAAGCAAGGCATTCCACTGCCACTATTGCACAGGGGATTACATAGGGGAAAGTGATGAGAAACAGTGGTTAGGGGGTTACATAGGGGAAGGTGAAGAGAAAGAGTGGTTAGATATAGGAAA
The DNA here is from genome assembly GCA_037127315.1 of Ascarosepion bandense. Lineage (NCBI taxonomy): Eukaryota > Metazoa > Mollusca > Cephalopoda > Sepiida > Sepiidae > Ascarosepion > Ascarosepion bandense. The sequence goes on from JBBBDQ010001448.1 coordinate 1,352,359, forward strand.
TGTCAGAAGGAGAGTGATAGACGGGTAAGGATACTGAGGCTGAGGGTTGGGCAGATGGGAAGAGTGTTTGAGGGACTGGATGCGAGTTAGTGTGTTAGGAGGTGTCTATTGACCTTACATTTAAACTCCTGGAGATTGTAGCTGTTGGGGAAGCAAGTATGTGGATGGGAATTCCACAGATGGGAAGTGCGAGAAAAGAAGCTATTGGAGTAAAAATTGCGGTTACATTTTATTGGTTTCACTATAAAAGGGTGGGACCTAGTTGCTAGTCTAGTAGCTCGTGTAATTTCATAGGCGGCACCACTGAGCTAAGTTCATTGAAGCAGAAGCTGTGAAAGTATTTATAGAAGAGGCACAGGGAATGAACACTGATTTCAGCCAGCCTACTGGCCAATCGCCCATCTCCAGGATCTTTTTTCCCCATCCTGTGCATCACCCAAATTCATGCAGTTGTCATTTTTAAACAGCTCTGCTGGGATAGTTGTTGATACCATTGACTTTGTTCTTCGGCAGTTGTCTGACGGCCTCCCTCACCTCAAATTTGAGGATGTCTTGAGCATATTCTGTAATGATCTGATTGTGGTGATTGTTATCGCTAAAAACTCTCACTGTTGTCTTTCCAGCTTCTATGATATCCTGGAGGTCAGTCAGAATTTAACCCTCCCCAATGGATGGCATGTATATATCATCAAACAGCTCCAGAAAATTGTATATCTCTCTAATAGAAATGTGTATGCTTGCTATGTTGACCACTTCAATACACATGTCCTCTTCTTACTAATGAGAAATTGCATTCCCAGCTCTGACTTTAGTAAATGTCTAGATCTGTTAGTGGAACTAAATTGGTCCACAAAGTTATAAATGTTTGTTGAAGACCCTAATACTGAATCATTTCAAACCTCATTAGGAGAATGGCAAGCTCCAGTCTATTTAATCTCTCGATAGACTATGCTCTATGTATATACAAGGATAGATGTGAAGAGATAGGCACTGATCATTTAAGCATTCTCTGCAGCTTACCAAATAAATTTTCTAATAAAGATGGCATTGCTGTTTTTCTTCTGAAACCAGTGAACTGATAAGATGAGCCATGCTGTTGGCATAGGTATACATATTTGGGATAAAAGTGATCTTGAACGTTCTCTATGAGGGGTTATCATTACTTAGACTATTTATATTCAGACAATTGTTCTAATCTTTGTTGTTGTTGTTATCATGTCTTGGTCATTGTGTCCTCCAGCCTTCATCAGGTGTATATATTGATTTAGGTAACCTCCAGGGAATTGTAAACTGAACCCTTTGTTTAATCTACAGGGGTAGACTGTTCTCATTCCACTGCTCATGTTTAGAAAGTGCTGTTTAACACTGCTTGCTCATTTGTAGAGACCAAAACATAACAACAACAAAGATATGGACAATAGTCTGAATATAATTAGTGTAAATAATCCTCTACCAAGTGTTACAAGCAGGAGGATTCAAGATAAACCTTTCCAAAACATTAACTATGATCTGGAATTGGAATGAAAGTATTGATTGCATCTACCTTGAGTCCAACACAAAAATTTAGGTCATAGAATTAATAAATATTAAATAATTATACCTTGGGGTATGGATAGGTTAAAACAAATTTAATATTGGAGATAAGAACATTGAACATGGGCTGGGCTAAAGGTAGACTTGTTCAACACTGCAAGTTGCCACAAAAATAAAAATTAACATAAGAACTTGTCATGTTATTGATTAGTGAACTTTTGTTCTCATCTTGGTTGTTATAGGTATTATAATAGACACAACATTTCGACTAAGTACCCTCTGGTCATCATCAGGTGTCCTTAGATTGACTGATGTGGATTATCTCATTGATTATTGCGAAATATCCTATGAAATCAATTATTGTTCTTTTCATGTTGGAATTTGGTTCGCCACTACCAAGTGCAAGGATCAAACTCATGACCACTAGATGATACTAACACATGTACAACCAACTACTATATCCACTATATCACCATCCCGAAGGACTTTAGTGGTGTATTTTTTTGAGCCTTTTATATTCAGTGTCAGATGGATTTTGACAACTGGATTATGCTAGTGGTTTTGTGCCACTTGTCATAATTTGTATTTATTTCTGAGATGAGTAATCCACATCAGCCAATCTATGGACACCTGATGATGACCAGGAGGTACTTGGTTGAAATGTTGTGTCTATTATAATACCTATATCAACCAAGATGAGAACAAAAGTTCAAAATAATTCCAAGATTATTGAAAATTACACATCTCAAAAATAAATACAAATTATTGAGTAGCCTTGTCAGGTTGAGACTTTCATATAGATGTCATGTATGATACGAAACTGATTCAGAAATATCTAAACTTCTGTTTAAAACTGCTTTCTTACATCAAGTATTAAAAATGACTTCCAGCTAATGAAGCCTGTAGGTTTTAAAGAGGACAATACACCTTCAAACCTCAAACAAAATGAATCATTTAAGATCCATACATTATAAATGCTTGGGTGATCATGTCTTCAGATAGACAGACATGACTGACTGGGCAGGAGATATTCTCGCTGTAGGTTGCTATTACTTTCTGTGGTAAACTGGCTGCCAACCAAGGCTATAGAACACAACCTATCCTGCTATTCAACCCATAGCTGGAGGGAGAAGTGACAGATTAATACATTTCCCAAGGGAATTTGCATGCAAGTGAATGCAATGAATTCAACTGGAATTTGAACTGATTTCTTGTTCCAAGCTGATATCTACTGCATCACAACACACAAACAAAATACTGGACCAAATAACAGAAACTATATTACTTGAGGACTTTTAATACTAGCAACAACTAAAATGAATAGCACTTGTAGTTTAAAGCGAAAATAAGGATATAAGCAAGATGTTGATGTTTCACACTCTTTCTATAAAAAGGTTTCTAGAAATAATGACAACATTTGTCTGGAAATCCAATTTTTGTGAAAAATTGTTTTTGTAGAAAGGTTTTGCAAATTGTAACTGCCAGAAGCGCTGATTGCTTGGCCAATGACTGCAACATGTTTCCTTATAAAGAAATTTCTAATATTCTTATTAATATTATTAATATTCTTATTTTTATTGATCTTAAAGAAGGTTGGCCTGTTGAAATTAACTAGACTTCTACATCTCAATATACAGTTTGGAAATTATATTGAGTAATGATTATTCAACTGTTTGAACAATGAAGAAACAAAAAAAGGTCTTTTTCATTTATGTGCCTCTTTAGCACAAGAGCAATCATGGCTCTTCACAACTTCCTTTCTTTTTATATATTTTTTAAAATCAGTATCACCCTAATCAAGGCAGTAAAACCACTAAAACGGAAGTGCTTACAGGGTAGGGAAGAATTAGGAATTAAAACATTAATAGCGAGCAGAAAGAGAAGAGAGTAATCAGGATGACAGTGAATAGCGACTAATATTGCATTTAATTTTTTGAAGATTAAAGTTGTCTAGAAAGCATGAAGATGGAAGGTAGTTCTACAGGTGAGAAGTGCGTGAGAAGAAACTGTTAGCATAGGACTTACGAATACATCTAGCCAGCTTGACTGTAAATTGATGAGATCTCAATACCAATCTAGGATTGCTTTTAAATTCATAAAGTCTAGGTACCAGAGTGAAGAGCTCATCTGAACAATTATCATGAAAGTATTCGTAGAAAAAACAGGGAGAAGCAACTTTAGGGTGGTGGGTAAGTGACTGATGCCGAGTTACCAGATCAGGGCCAACAATATTGCTGATTGTTGTTTGGATCTTATCAAGGAGCTCAAGGTAAATAGCAGGGCCACCAGACCATATGTGGCAGCAATATTCTAAGTATGGGCAGACATATATATGTAAGATTGATTCCAGAGAGAAAAAATTGTCTCAGCTGACACAGTGAACTGAGAAGGCACAATGAGTCACTCTACTGGAAATTAACATCAACCATGTTGATGTAAGGAAAAGGAGAGTTTCTCAGATGATTAATAGAGATGTTAGTAATCTTGGAAGCATTAAGTGACAAGCCGTCTTTGGCCCCAATTAATGACAGTCTTGAGGTTGTTTTGGTTATCAGCTGCTATTTTGACCTTGTTGGATTGATCAGCTTTACTATTGAGGCAAAAGTAAATGGTTGTGTTGTCAGTGTAGTTGCAAGTTGAGAGCTGATGCCATCAGGAAGGTCATTAATGAAAATTAAAAATGGCGTGGAACCAAGGATGGAGCCCTGGGGGTCACCTGCATTAGTATGAAAAGATCCAGAGAATTGGCTGTTCAGGATAACTTTCATTTCATGATCTGATAGAAAGAACTGGATCAGTTCAAAAATATATCCAGAGACACCTTAACTTTTCAGCTTATGGAGAAGAGCAATATGCCATACTCTGTCAGAGATTTTTGAGAAAGATGAAGGAAAAACTTGAAGCAACTGAAATGTGGTTGTACAGAAGGATGCTGCGAATATCATGGATCGAGCATGTGAGCAATGATGAGGTCTTGGAAATTATGGAAACAAAAAGGAAATTAATACTGAGCATCAGGAAGAGACAGCTGAAGTTCCTGGGACACTCAGTGAGGAAGGAGAGCTTGGAGAATCTGATACTAACAGGCCAGATAGAGGGGAAAAGAGACAGGGGAAAGCAACAGATAACATATTTGAAGGACCTAATCAGGTGGATGACGGAACGAGGATTGCATGGTGTAACAGGAGAAGGCATGCTCAGAGCAACCAGGCATAGGGAAAAGTGGAAGGCCATGATCGCCTACGTCCTGTGCTTCACTGTTTTTATCTAGAGCATGATAGGCTCTTTCTGCAATTATCGTCAGTACATCAGCAATTGAACTGAAGAAATGAAAGCCATGTTGCTTGTCTAAGAAAAGGCCATGTGATGAGAGATGATGAACCAGTTCAGTTTTTTCCTAAAAGCAGTACAAGGTTAATAAGGCCAAAAATTGGAAGGGTTGGAGAGCTTATCAAATTTCTTAAAGATTTGCACAACAGATGATGACTTCTAGCAGGCAAGAAAGCAGGTGGCAGCAAGGCATTTATTATACAGTTTAGAGAAAAAAATGACTAGTTCAGGAGAATTTATGGGCAAAGCATTCAGCTTTATCAGTAGAGGATCTTAACACCTTGAGTGAAAAAGGGAGGGGAATAGAGACTTTGTACTTATTTAATACCCTATTATAGAGCCACTAGTAATAATCAGAACTAAAGTTGTTAGATTCCATGTGGTGCCTTGTTCTCTAGAAAAACAGGAACTTTGTTTCTTTGAGGACTCTCTTACATTTATTGCAAGCAGCAATGAATAGGCACCTGTTATGATTAGAGCTGTAACACTATTATAACTGAAAATAGTGGTTGCTGCGTGCTATAACGGCTGGGGATGCTGGTGTGAACCATGGAGATCATTGAGGTTTCACCTGGTATTTCTGAGAAAGGATGAAGGTGTCCATGCTGTCTTTGACCCAAGAAGTAACCTCAGTGCAGCAATTTTCAACTTGGTCTTGGGTATGATGGAAAACTGCATCCAGCTGCAAGGCTTCTGATTGTGAGGTTGTGTGGAGCATGGGACCTGTTATGGCTTGAACAATGAGCAAATAGCTAACCCCCAAACTGAGGTCAATACACTATAAAAGTATAAGAATGAACTTTTATAGTGGAAGTTCCAGCAATATTATTTGGAGAAAAAAATATTATCAGCAAAACATTTTTGAAGGAAAACAAAATATTACCAGCCATACAATTTTAGAAAATAAGAAATTATATACCAGCAATACATCTGACTCTTGACAAAACCCTCTTTACAAAATATGTCAATGAAACCTGATCTACAAACAGATTTCTTACAAAGAATATATATTCTATTCATACTAATTTGCTGCAAAAGTCTTGTGGGCATTAAATAACCCATTGGAGTTGATATGCTGTAAAAAGAAATCAAACCAACACAATTTTCTATTATGAGGTTGAAGATATCAGTCCATGGAGCATCACAAAGAAAATCATAAAGTGATTCCCAATTAGCATGTTGGTAATGGAAATAGGTCTTATAGTTAGGGGTTTCTGTTTAATTGATTATTGGGATGAAATATCAATAGCTACCACAGAGTGGTTAGAATTACCAAGAGATCAGTATTGTAAAATTTGGCGAAGAGAAGAGGTAAGCAATAAGTCTAGTAGAGAAGCCTGTTATTCTGTTTTGCTCAGGAAAAGAGTTGGAAAGTTCATAATTTGTGTAAGAGATTGGGCAATTGAAATATTTAATGACTGAATACAGACAACATTAGTATCTTTCAAGTATTTCAATCACATGACATGGTGAGCATTAAAGTCACTGAAAATAAAGATGTTCACAGATGGATGGAGAGAAAGTGGCTTTTCTATACTTTCAACTATCATGTCTAATATTTTGCAGTCTAAACGGTGATTGTCTTCTTAATATCCTTTCAATCCTTGTAATGCCATCCATTTACACAAATTTTTTAGGTAGGTTAATTGATATATTTCCTTTCAATATGCTCAAACCCTCTTTTCTCATGGAGTTCACCAGAAATATAAGCACTAGTATTTTTTGTTTCCATTTCCTCTAAAACTTTGTCGTTTCGCATATGTTTGGTCCATGATATTCTCATCGTCTTTCTGGAGAGCAAAATTTCTATTGCCTTCAGTGTCGTCTTCCTCTGTAAGGAGATTGCCCATCATTCACTGCTACATAGTAGGACTTATATTACATAAGAGTTCAGTACTCTTTCCTTTGTTTCTAATGAAATTTTCCTGTTTCTATTCAGTGCTATTCCACTGTACCTTTGGATTTCTGGGTCACATTGTCTGTTATAATACTTCACAAATTTTTGTGCTTGCTTGATTCTGACATCTTCAATTTCTACCTTAATTATTGTTGTTTTATCATTCTCTCTCTTAAATAAGGTTCTTCTCAGCGCACTTCCTGCTTTCCCCTACTACTCTGACAATAGACTGCTCCTACTTATAATTATAGCAAGCATCCTCATTAGACTAGGATTTGAGTATGATTTGATTTATTCAAATTCTTCTGTTCTATGATATAAGCACTTAATAAAGCTCTTCTTTGTTCTTCTTACCTCGTCTTTTATTCCTTTGATACACTAACTACAGTCTTCCTAATTTTTGGCTGTTTTGAACAAAGAAAACATTACAGCAAATGTCTAAAAGTATCTTCAGTTTATGGCTTAATTAGTGGTCTTTTGTCATTCTCTCTCTTTAATAAGGTTTTTCTCAAATTTACTATTGTAGAGTAGGACTCAGCACACTTCCTGCTCTCCCCTACTACTCTGACAATGGACTGCTCCTACTTATAAACTAGCAGTATAGCCCGGCGTTGCTTGGGTGTAATGAAAGCTTTAAAACTAATCCATGGTCCTGGAGCTCAGACTCTTTGGATGTTGGCATGAAAAACTAAAAAGCAATAGTTGTTTCCACTTAAACCATAGACTGAAAAGAAAAATGAATGGATGTAAGTCAAATTTTGATTTCCTGGTATCGATATCAAATAAGTTTTTTTTTCATCGTAAACTGAATTTTGAAGGCTAAATAAGTCCTCTGAGTAAATGGTATCATGGCTAAGAATTACAATTATACCTACTTAGAGCCAAACCCAAAGCAAAAACTAAAATAAAAAGGCTGAAAAACTGATTTTGATCAGATCCGGTATATATTATCGATTTTCTGCATTATTGTAAGAACTGCAACCTTGGAAATTCTGAATATTGTTTCTTATGTTTTTGTTTATGAGTGTATCAAATTTGATTAAAATTGGACCACTCCTTCTATAACCCGATTTTTTCAATTATCAATTTTCAATATTTATTGGGGGTACCTTGACACAAAACCTAGCTAAGAACACTTGCAGATGCTTATAGTACAACTATGTAAATTTTCAAGAAAATTGGTTCAGCCATTTTCGGTAACACACACACACACACAAAGTTCCATTTATAAATAAGTTTAGATTAGATTTAGATATGGCAAGTAGCCTCATTAGAAGGGGATTTAATTTACTCAGTCTTCCGTTCTATATTTGAATATTTAATACAGCACTTCTTCTTTGTTACCTCTATCTAGTCTTTTTATTTCTTCAATATTTGACTTAACTACAGCCTTCTTAATTCTCGGCTATTTTGAACAAAAACATTACAACAAATGTCTAAAACTATTTGCATACAAAGTGATATTGAAAAATTCTTGGCCTGACCAAGAAGACCTTTTAAAAAATAATTTAGTATTTGGACATATTTTGCGAACTGGATGAAACCATTATCTTTTGAAAACTTATGTAAAATATTTAATTTTAATGAATTCTCTCTTCTGTTAACTTCTATGCATGTGACTTCAGATTTGCAATTTTCATTTTGTGATGTTAGTCAACATAAAATATTTCATCCACGACTAATGTTTAAATAGAAGAAATTGTAAAGGAAGAAAACAATGTCTAGAAGAATTGCTAAAACTGAAAAAATTATACAAAATCCTTAGTTTCACTAAAAGAATTGACAAAATTAAAGAATAATAAATGCTATAAATTTTTGAGTGGTACGTCAGAATTGTCTCTGACAAACAATTTTATTAGTAGGTCAGTGAGCACCAAAAATAAAGGCTCGATTTGATTTTATCTTTTTACTTTTTTTGAAAAAAGTGTTTTCAATTTACTTTTTAATTTGTTTTTTTTTAATGCTAGCCAACCTCTCTGTTTTACAGTATCAGTGTTTGTTTCTAAACAACATCATAAAAAACTTTGGTTCTTTTATCATTTTTTTTCTTTCATTTCTTCGTTTCAAATAAAAGAAAGTCACCTGAACAAAAGATAAGAAGTGATAAGAAAGAAAAATTTGACTGATGAAGAAAGAATACAAAAATTGCTGAAGTAAAAAATCTCTTATTTTATTTATGAATAAGTTTCAGCGAAATTTGTGATATAACCTATGATTTCTGTGATTTTTTGTTATTATAAAAGTGTTATTTGTATAAGGACATCAAGCAATTTATAGTTCAGTCAGTTAATTGCCATAAGTGATACATGCTTGGGTGATTATATCTCTTTTGAGACATGACTGACTAGACAGAAAATTTTCCTGTAGTAGATTGCCATTATTTTCTTCAGTAGACTAGTTACCAACCAAGGCTATAGAACCTAATGTGTCTTGCTATTTAACCCATATTTAATACTTTTCCTAAGGGTATTTGTGCGTAAATGAAAGGAACAAATTCAGTTGGAATTTGAACTTTATTTTCAACTGAAATTAAAGCCAGAATACGACGTTTAGAACGGCTCATGATTAAACATAATAGATATTCATTGTCTCTTATATTTAACAGTATATGTTTAGAAAATATATATATAGTGTCTGTATTTGTGATAAATATTAAATATATAGTCTCTGTATTTGTGATGAATATTATATACACACACACATATATATATATATATATATATATATATATATATATATATATATATATATAGTCTCTGTATTTATGATAAGTATAAGCTGGGACATAAATTTCTTAAACTAATAGATAAGCACTTTCCTAAAAATAACCATCTAAGCAAAATGTTCAATAAAAATACAATAAAACTAAGCTATGGCTGCTCCAATAATCTAGAAAAAAATAATTAAAGTACATAGCAGCAAAATATTAAAAGCACACAACAAAAGTAACTCCAACACTAATACCAGTCTGCCCCATAATAACAACCTCTGTAACTGTAGAAACCCAAATCAATGCCCCATGACCAATAAATGTTTAACGAAATCCCTGATATATATGTGTTCGATTTCATCCATGGAGAATCCTAAAGATGAAAAAATATATATTGGAAATACCATGAACATATTTAAAAAGCGATTTTACAATAACTTCTCACACTTCAATAACAAAGAAAAACAAAACATGAAGTCTCTCTCCAAATACTTTTGGAAGTTAAAAGATGAAAATAAAATGCCTAAAGTTAAATGGAAAATCTTTAAACAAGCAAGAACAGCTAAATCAATAAAGGAACCCTGTTTCCTCTGTCTTCAAGAAAAAATTGAAATCATTAAATATATGAATAGCAACAAGCTTTTATATCAGAGGCATGAAACCACAGTAAACTGCAAGCACATTGAAGAACTAACTTTACAATCATGCTAAAAAATACTACAAAATCCAGAGCTAGGACCCCTAGAAATGATACACTTTTACTGTACTAGCAACACTCCTACGTACACTAAAAACTGATCTAATTTTTAAAAAGTTTTTCTTTTAATTAAAAATTCTATAGAAAAAATCGATTTCCTAAATTCTCAAGGAAGGTTAAATATACAACATTAGATTAATTATAAAAACTGTTCTTAAATATACACATTAAAATTTACTTATTACCTTAAATAAAAACATATCTATTACCTATTCACCTATTACCTTAAATACAAACATTTAATCTTTCCTCCTACATAATATTCTACCCATTATGCACCTATCACCTACTTACCTATTACCTTAAATTTTAACATTAAATTTAACCTCTTACATTAAATCTTACCACAAACTGTTATTTAATTAAAATTTAATAGAAAAAATTGATTTCCAAACTGTGATCTAATTAAAATTTAAAATGTAATCGAAAAAATCGATTGCCTAAATCCAAAATTAAGGTTAAATATACAAAATTAGATTAATTATAAAAACTCTGCTTAAATACAAAAATATTCTGTACAAAATAAGCATTCCACCCCTTACACCTCCCTACTCTGCTCCTCTAAGAAATCCAAAGGATATAGTCTAGTTGCAAGATAATAAAAACTTACATTCTAACTGCTAATGTTAAATCTGTCTACAAAACTACCAGATACTCATTAATCAACTAATTCCACTACCCACACCACTTTCTCCAAAATTCAAACTGACAATCCACAAGACTTATTCCCTTATCACTAACCCCCATCAACATACCACACACAACTCACCAAATATAAGAAAAGAGGCTTTCCATTCCTGTCCACACCACCTGAGGAGACATTGTAGTTTCAATGTCGAAACAAATGTATGATTTGTAGTGGATATATATAAAATTTTGTACATGTTCTAAAATATAATTTATAATAAATATTCACAGCTCTATATATTATACATCGAGCACTGTTGTAAATTAATGTTTTGGACGTTGTAAAAATTTTTCTTTCTTTTTTCTTTATTCACGCTGATATATATATATATATTGTCTCTGTATCTAAACCTATTTATAAATGAAACTTTGTGTGTGTATCCGTTACCTATAGACTCCAAAACGGCTGAACAGATTTTCTTGAAAATTTACACAGTTGTACTATAAGCGTCTGCGAGTGTTCTTAGCTAGGTTTTGTGTCGAGGTATCCCCAATAAATATTGAAAATCGATAATCGAAAAAATCGGGTTATAGAAGGAGTGGTCCGATTTTAATCAAATTTGATACACTCATAGACAAAGACATAAGAAACAATATTCATAAGTTTCAAGGTTGCAGTTCTTACAATAGTGCAGAAAATTTGATATCGATACTAGGAAATCAAAATTTGACTTACATCTATTCATTTTTCTTTCAGTCTACAGTTTCGCTTTAATTGGAAAGAACTATTGCTTTTTAGTCTTTCGTGCCAACGTCCAAAGAGTCTGAGCTCCAGGATCATGGATTAATTTTAAAGCTTTCATTACAACCGAGCAATGCCGGGCTATACTGCTAGTTTGTGATATATATATATATATATATATATATATATATATATATATTGTCTCTGTATTTGTGATAAATTGGTTGTCATTTATATATATATAGAAAGTAAAAGAAATAACTTTATTATTTGTTGCATTTACCTAAAATTTAGAAGCCTTATTACGGAATAATATTTTTGTTTTTTCTGTGTTATCGTTACTCTGACTTGATAATTTGTAGGAAATCATGGAAGTCACATATTTTGAGATTCTTGATATGTTTAAAAGTTATTTATTTGTAAAATAAAGGGAAAAAAGGCAGCCTAAAGAAATTACTATGATCCTGAGGGATAATTGGATTGTATTTGTATGTAAGTAAATCTTTCAACAGTTTCTACATGAATAGATGAAGAAAAAAATCGTGAAGCTTTTTTTCCATCACAGAAATAAAAGCCATTATGAAATGGTACAGGCCATTTGGGAAAATACCATATGTTTATTTTTCTTTTCTTCTAAGATAACTGTCGTAAATTGGGAAAAGTAGGCCTTGAGCCCAATTGTTTGTGATTGGTGTCGGACTTGCTTGAATTATCTAACATTATGTAACGAATTTCTTGCAGAACCTCTAGGTGTAACGCTAGTATCTAGCGAATGGCTGGTTGTCACGTTATCATAATAGATTATATATAGCTCAGGAGTCCTCAAATTTATTTTGGCTGCTCTCCAACCAAAAATGTACTAGGTAATTCTTAATTACAAATTTTTTTTTTGAGAAAAGGTAAACAAATATGACAAGGTAAACACATAATTAAGACTAATAATCAGTTAAATAGTTTTTTGTATAATATTTTTAAATATAATAAAAGACTAATGGAATTAGTAATCGGAGAGTGTTGAGAATTTGATACCGAGGAACAGAAGGAAATGGCAAGTAATCTTGGTAACAATTTTGTGTAAATGGATAACAAAACAGGGTCTGGTGGGGGCGGGTAGTAAAAACAAAAATAAGCAAATATTGCTAAAAGTTACAAAGGATAGGATTTTGTGGGAAGCCATGATGACCTATGACCAGAAGACATGACACATAAGAGTAATACATATTATCAGTCAGTCAGTTAAATGCCATATGTGATACGTGCTTGGGCAATCATGTCTCTAAAGAGACATGACTGACTGGGCAGAAGTTTATCCTGCAGTAGGTTGCCATTGCTTTCTGTGGTAGACTGGTTGCCAGCCAAGGCTATAGAACCCAGTCTGTTTTGTTATTTAACCCATAACTGGAAGGAAGAGATGGATTAATACTTTTCCCAAGGGTATTTGTGCGTAAATGAATGCAAGGACTTCAACTGGAATTTGAACTCTGCTCCCTGATTTGTCGTTTCAAGTCGATATCCACTACACCACCACGCACATCCAAATACATATTATACAGGGTGAAAATAAATGAATGCAAGTATTTCTCGGTGTATAAGACACTCTTTTACCTTAAAAATTAAAGTCCAAATTTAAGGTACTGTACACCAAAGTAAGGCATGTTATACAGAGTGAAAATAAATGAATGCAAATATTTTTTGGTGTACTGGAAAGTGTAACACTGACATCCAAAGGCAATTAGGTATGGACAGGGATGCATTCAGAAGCTGAGTAGAGTATTGATAGACAAGAAAATTTTGCTAAAAACAAAGAAGAGATTATTAGATTGTTATACAATGTCTGTTCTTCAATATGGCAGTGAATGCTGGACAACCTCATCAAAGATAAAGGAGAGACTTGAAGCAACCAAAATCTGGTTCTACAGAAGGATGCTGAGGATACTATGGACTGAACATGTGAGCAACAATGATATTTTGGAGATGATGGAAATGAAAAGGAAACTAATACTTAACATCAAGAAAAGATAGCTGAAGTTTCTGGAAAATGTACTGAGAAAGGATGGCTTGGAGAATCTGATACTCACAGGTCAGCTGGAGGGAAAGAGAAATGGGGAAAAGCAATGCTTGATGGGATTGAGCAGGAGGGCCATGATTGACTACATCCTGAAGAACATCGCACATAGAATACAAAGAAAATGTTTTCTTACCTTAAAATCTGAAGACCAAATCAGCTTGTGTTCTGTACACTAAAGTTAGGCATGTTAGCAGAGAGGAAATAGAAAAATTCTAGTTTTAAAACATTATAATGCAAAGTAAGCAACTGTGAAAACAATATATATTTTAAAATAAATGAGTATGAAATGAAGTTTATGAAATTACAAGAAATTTTCAAGTGGCTTCCTGTGTCTCTTCTACAAATACTTTCATGGTTTCTGCTCTGATGAACTTAGCTCACTGGTGCCCCCTATATATGAATTTACTTGAGCCACAAGATTAGCAACTAGGTCCCACCCTTTTACTGTGAAACCAAGAAAATGTAAATTCAAATTCTACTCCAGTAGCTTCTTTTCCTACACTTCCTGCCTATGAAATTCTCTTCCATTTACTTGCTTTCCCGACAGCTACAATCTCCAAGAATTTAAATGTAAAGTCAATAGTCATTTCCTATCTCACTAAACTCCATCCTCTTTCTCATGCTCCTTTCTCCATCCATTCCACTCTCATCAGTATTCTCATCCTTCTCTTACCCACTTCCTGACACCCTCTATAACCTGTCACTCTTTTTTATAACTTTTATTCTATGTAACCACCTGCAAAACAGTGGTAGTAAGATGCCTTGCTTGGGGTGATATGATTATTTAAAAAAAAAAAAAAAGGAAAAAAAGTGTACATTTCACCATGGTTGATTTTTCAGGAAGGTGACATTTTGATGTTATTGTTCTGATGAGGTGATCCCAACATCTGGCACCATTGGAAAATGCCTGAAAACCATTTGTGTGAAATTGGGTAGACAAAATGTTGATAGTTGTGCTTGCATAAGTCAGAAGTCATTGCAGCCAAGGGTCTTGAATGTATTAGTCTTTGTTCAAACTGTTGATCACACCAGAGAATACACTCTCTCCCAGAAACTGTAACTAAGGTCTACTCAACATAGATTGCAGTATAAACCACAGGTGAGCTCTGTGGGTGTTGAACAAGCACAAATGTGCCTGAGCATGTCTGAAATGATAATTTTGTATAACTCTAGAAAGATAAGAATGAGAAAAATCTTTTTCCAATGATTCCAGTTTAAGAAAATATATTTCACACAATTCTTTGGCAAAGTATTGAAAAAGAAGACAAACTTCTCATTTTTTTAAAATTAATTTTTTAATCATTTCACTCTTATACTGAATTTAAATTTTCTGAAAATGAAAGTTGACTAGAAAGTGAGAGGTAAGAAGAGCTTCACAAGAGAGAATTGTGACAAAAGAAATTTTTAGTATAGAACTTACAATTACATTTAGCTATTTCAACTGTAAAATTGAGAATTTACAGCTAATATAGTACTGCACTTAAATTCATAATGTCTCTGTACCAAAGAGGAAAGTTAATCAGAATAATTATCATGAAAGAATTTATAGATAAGGCACAGGAAAGTTACATTACAGCAATAGGGAATTAACTGAACCCAAGATGCCATGTTATGACTGATAACATTGCCGATTATTCTTTGTGGATTTTATCTAGAACCTCAAAATAAGTAGCAGAAACACCAGACCAGATGTGGGAGCAATACTGACAGCAAAGATTAATGGTAGACTTATAAATGGGTAAGCTATTGCAGCAAGAAAATTTGTCTCGAACTGCACAGTAAACTCACTATTTAAACTATTAAAATCTGTTTAAAAAGAAGGCATTTTTGTAAAGAAGTTTTTATAAAGGAAAAAACAAATTTCCATTTAACATTTTGATGAGCGATTTTAAAGTGGTTTTGTAAGATGAAGTATGAAACCAAGAAAATGGAAGATTAATTTTTGTCTTTTTTCTTTTTTAAATTTGTCTTCTTTGCTAGAATAGAAAAGGAGAGAGATATTAAAAAAGAAATATATATTTCTTTGTAATCAATATTTTGGTAGAAGAGGGTAATTGCGTTAGCCTTTTTCTATTTTCTCGTACCACTTATTGACTCAAATGCTATTCTGCTTTATTGTTTGCAAATAATGTGACTTATATTTCAAAACTCTCGTATCGCCATCAAATGGAATGGATATTTTCTAAAACTGCAATAAAAACAAAGAAGAAAACTAATGTTCAAGTTCTTCTTGCATCAGTTTCCATGTTATTGCAAGACATATTTGAACGTTGTTACTTGTGATAGATTTCTTTATTTTTACCTTTTTAAATATATATGAAAAGGATGTTAAATGAATATGCATAGCCTGCTGATCTATAACATAATTGATGGACCTGATGTTCAGCTTCACTTCTGTACATTTTCGAAATGCAGCAAGACATCAATAGCTTTTTTATGTCAGTCTTACAGTAACTTAAGCAAAAGTCTAAATATTTGTGGCCATTATTTCAATTTCAAGTATTGCCTAAAAATTGAAGGTTACCTCCCATTTTGAAAACAAATTTTCTGAGTCACTTCAAGCCAGAGAGACTTTATCTTCCCAAAAAATTTGGTAAATTTTTGTTTTAGGTCCCGAAGGCTTTTCCTCCTTCAAATCTATCCAAAATAGCATTATTTCTGTGCAAATGTATATGCTGAACTCAAATCAACAATTAGTTATTGAAGAAATTTACCTTTATTGATCTTGACCAGAAAAAAATCAAACATCATCTTGCACTTTTTGTCTCCTGTAACTCTCATGAAGTCATGTAATTAACTTCAGAATGACTTTAGGCATAGGCAACAAATTTCGGTCAATTTACTTCCTTTACTGAAAATTTTGCCTATTTACTTCCTGTAATGCTTATCAATCCTAGGCTGAAATTTGTTGCCTCCACTGAAAGTCATTCAGCAGTTAATTACATGACTGCGTTAAGAGTTACGGGAGACAAAATGAGCAAGATCTAGTTTGATTTTTTTTCTGGCCGTTCAGATCAATAAAGGTAAATTTCTTCAATAACTAATTGTTGATTTGAGTCCAGCATATACATTTGCACAGAAATAATGCTATTTTGGACAAATTCGAAGTGGGGGGGAGGGAGCCTTCGGGACCTAAAATGAAAATTTACCAAATATTTTATCAAATATTCATGAATAATAATAATAATAGTTGAAGTAGAAAAAATGTGAAAATTAAAAACAAGAATACTACCAGTCGTAGTAGGTGTGCTTGGAATGATAAGAAACACAACAACATATTCACAAAATCACTGGAAATCCCTGCTTAAGAGAAACACACACAAAAAAAAACTGTCATGATAAGTACAGCCCACACACTATGAAAATCTTTGTAATGCTAATGATATTATTGAAGCTAGAAAAACGAATCATGAAATGTAGTCATAGCAACTCACCACTGTCTGCCTTAGGTCTTACTGCAGATTTGCTAAGTAGTGTAACCATAGCAGAAATCAAAATATGTTGATGATGATGATGATAATAATAATAATAATAATAATAGTTATAATAAAATCAGCCCATTACCATATCAGGATACCTTAACATTTTAGGTCTTTTGCCTAATTGACCTTGCTGGCAGATTTTAAATTTTAGGAAACTCCAGTTCATAAAATTGGACACTATTTACTATAAGGTTAACTAGTTTCAGCATCTTAATTTTAGTAGGAGTTAATTAAATCAAAGAAGGTATGCATCCAGGTGATTTTACAATCAGAAAATAACTCCTAACCCAAAACCAGAAGTACTATTTCAGGATTTACATTAGCGATATGTTAATTTTTTTTTTTTTTTCATCCCCAAGTAAGATGACAATATCACTGGAATGCAAGGGGTTACAGGCTGGGAGAAAGAATGAGAAAACTGAAAATGGGGAAAATTGAGGGAGGGACAAAAGAGGAATGTGGTTGAAGAAGCTGGAAGGGAGTTCCACATGTGACAAGTATGAGAAAAAGTGTTAGAGTGGAAGTGGCAGTTGCATCTAGCTAGTTCAATAGTAAAACAGTGAGAACTCGTCATAGCTGTTGTCATTAAAATATTTGCACAAAAGACAGAAGGAAGTCATATTATTGACCTCATTTTTGTTGTTGCTGTTATTACAATGTTTCCGGCTGTTCATCAGGTGCTCATCAATTCAGTTCAACTTTCAATTGAAGCCTTTATTTGATCTAGGGGGGATAGATTATTCCTTGTTCCATTGACTCTGCTTCATATTTAACACTACTCAGTTATTGCTTGCCAGTTGCTGAATCTGCTACAACTATACAAGTTATACACCTTTCTTTTATAATTTTTCCTTTTTTAATCATTTTACTCCAAACAAGGCAAAAATGCCACTAGTACAAAAAGTTACAAAAAGAAAACTGAAAATAGGAAAGATTAAGGAAAGAATAAAAATTAACGAGGTTCAAGAAGATAGAACTTGGCGATTAAAGTTGCATTTAAATTTATTTAATTCTTTCAACCCAAGCAAGGTGGGAATGCCTTCTGCGTTACATGGAGTAAAAGTGAAAGAGAAGACTGAGAATAGGGAGTATGGAGGAATGGACAAAAGTCAAACGTGGTTCAAGAAGACAGAAAATGACATTTAAATTTTTGAAGATTATATTCATCAGGGAAGAAAGAAAATGCAAGCAAGTTCCACAAGTGGAAATTGTGAGGGGGGGAAAAAAACTGTTGGAGTAGAAGTGTTAGTTGGTTTAGAAGTGTTAGTTGGTTTTAGCTATTTCAACAGTAAAACAGTGGAACCTAATTGCCAATTGAGTAGCATGTTTAAAATTGTGTAATTTGAACATTAAAGAAAAAAGCTTATCAGAGCAGTTGTCATGAAAATATTTTTAGAAAAGACAGAGAGAAGCCACAGAATTTCCTGTAGGTTACCACGTTGGTGAGAATGTGACTGAAGTCTAGGTGCCTGATAAGGATTGATTAGATTACATTCTTTGGATTTTGTCAAGAATCTCAAAATTTACAGCAGGAGCACCAGAGCAGATATCGCAACAGTATTGAATGTACGGATCAATGGCAGATTTCACATCACAATGAACCAACTATCCTTGCAGTAGACAAAGCAGTTGATTCGATATTTGTGAGGCCAGAATAGCATAGCATGTTGCTCTCCTGGAGATTAGTATCAGATTTATGCTGATGGCAGGCATAAGAGGTTCTCTTTGGTGCTCAAATGAATGCATTTTAACTGGTATGTATTCTTCTAACTATTAACCTATTCTGCCTACATAGTCACCATCACACTGTCATTGAAATTGCTACGTTACAGGACCAATGTGATGGATAAGTAGAATATCAGTCTCAGGGGCCAAAAACATATCTTTTTCTATGTGCCTTGTTCTTTCAGGATGTAAGCGATGATGGCCTTCCATGTCTCCCTATTCCTGGTGGCTCTTAGCACACTTTCTCCTGTAACACCATGCAACCCTCATTCTATCATCCACCTGCTCAGGACTTTCACATATGTTATCCGCTGCTTTACCCTGTCTCTTTTTCCCCCTCTAGCTGGCCTGTTAATATCAGGTTCTCCAAGCCCTCCTTTCTTATTGCATATCCCAGGAATTTTAGTTGTCTCTTCTTGATGCTCAATATTAATTTCCTTTTTGTTTCCATTCTTTCCAAAAAAAAAAATATATGGATTGGTAAAAAATAATTTTTTTTTTTTAGCTTAGCAAATCTTGCACTTACCTTACCAATTGACAGAATTTTATAAAAGATATATTACTCTACACTGATGAGATTATTGCATATTTTCTGAAAATTTAGTTTCTAAGATCTTTAATAAATTTTTTATTTATTGTAATTCTATGAATTTTGTTCAATAAATCTTATATGGAATAGATATTATGAACTTCCATTCTTCACTTATTCTGAAAAATAATGACCCAGTGAATAAAAGCATTTGTAAATATTGTGATGTAGTTGTTGTGAGTTCAACCCATGGGTCAGGCAGTGTGTATTTGCACACAGTGGAAACATTTATCTTATTTATCAAAATAAGAACTATACATGAACAGTCTACCTTCCTCCCCATAGATTAAATCAAGGGTTCAGTTCAGAATTCCCTTTAGGTCATCCAGAATGATATACAACTGAAGAAGTCTTTACACTGTTTATATTTGGACTGTTTTCCTCATTCCTAGGCATGGACATTGGAACGAGAACTGTCTACCCTTGTAGATTAAATAAAGGGGTCAGTTCATGATTCCCTTTAGGTTAGCTGAATCAATATAGACCTAAAGAAGTCCTTATATTTTGGATTATTATTGTCCTCATCCCAAGACATAGACAGTGGAATGAGAACAGTCTACCTCCATATATTAAGTAAAGTGTTCGGTTCAGAATTCCCTGTAGGTTGCCCAGATTGATATATCGAGTTGAAACATTTTGATAACAACAAAGATGAGGACAATAGTTCAAATATAAAAAATATCACTAGTAATAATAATCAAACAGGCCTAAAATTGAATAACAAAACATGGTTATGTATACCTATTGTGTGCTAGCATTTGTTTAAGGAACCATTGAAAATTAAAGTCTCTCTAATTGAATGACTGGTCTAAGATTTCAAATATTAAGACTGCTATTTGGCAATGTTTGAAGGGAGAGAGATGTTATATACTGCCGCCGTTCTGGATCTCAATGAGCAATGATAATGATTGTCCTCAAATCTAATGACGAACAAGAACATGTATATATAGAAATATAAACATATTTATATACTTTGTTAGTGATGGTTGTGTGGAGTGGGGGATGTAGCCAGAGAGGGAGTTGTTAGGAGCTGTTAATCAATGGAGTTTACTTTTTCTCTCTTCTCTGCATTCTGATTTTGGCCAAAAAAAAAAAACAAACTTATATAATCTAAAATTGCCTGTTTGGGTTTTTGCTTCATTTTGTCATCTATGGCTAGGCACATGTGTCAATCATTTTTGCCAGCTATTGCCTTTCAAGCCAATTGCCTTTGATGTCAATCAAATTTTTTTGGCCCCTGGTTATGTTTTCTGCCTTTGATGTCCATCATATTTCTTTCGGATCACAGTAATATATTACAGAGAGAAAGAAAGAGAGCACTCATTTGCAGAAGATAGAAACAGCTTAGATTTGTGGAAAGTTCTTCTTTTATATCCCATGTCCCTTCAGGATGTAGCCAATCATAGCCATCCACATTTCCCTATCTGTAGTGGCTCATAGCATGCTTTCTCTTGTTATCCCACCCAAACCCAGCTCTGCCATCCATTTGCTCAAGCCCATCAAGTATGTTATGTATTGCTTTCTCATCTCTCTTTCCTTTTATCTGCCCTGTGAGTATCAGATTCTCCAAGCCCTTCTTTCTTATTACATGTCTCAGGAACTTCAGCTGTCTTTTCCTGATGTTAATTATTAATTTCCTTTTTATTTTCATCCTAAACCATTACTCACATAGTATCCTCAGCATCTTTCTGTAAAATCTTATTTCGTTTCTTCTTGGAGGAGATTGTCCAGCATTCATTATGATATTGCAAAACAGACATCACATAGCAATCCAGTACTCTCTTCTTTTGCTGCTTCCAGAATGTTATTGCATGTCCAGTGCTCGTGAGTAGGGTGTCGATGCATGTTCTACTCTGGCACAGCACCTGCTATGGTCTGGATGTCATCACACATCCAGCACTTGTGAGCAGCGCATGCTCTTTGATCATTGATGCCAGGTGAAGACAATGGGGAACACTGCCATCACATGTCCACCTCTTATGCTGTTTCTGCTGATGATGCTGCCACTTTCTAGAATTGAACTGTGACACATTTGATAAAATCTACCCAATCTATTTCTTTGATGTTTATATACACACACACACACACACACACACACATTACGGAAATTAACAAAGATTAACGAAACTGGTTATAAACAACCGACAATTTGAAATGATTTGTTTGAACATTATTTTTGATCGATACTCGTATTTAAGTAGATTTTCTGTTTATAATCAAACAGTATCATATATTTATCTATATTATATATTCAAATCTGCGACCCCTATGTGGATAGGGGTCACAGGTTCGGATCTTGCTGAATGAGACATATTTTCGTAACAAAAATCTATCGTAAATAATCAGGCCGGTAGAAATAAATATCTAATACTGTTTGATTATAAACAGAATGTCTACTTAAAATACGAGCATTGATAAAAAATAATGTTCAAACAAATCATTTCATATATATATGTGGATGATTAATATATATATATATATATATATATATATATAGTCATCCACATACAAGCCTGTTTTGATGTATGACAGCTCATCAGTGTGACTAGACATCCATTTGCTTCTGGGCGGGATTGAAACTCGACCAATTTGGTGTCAGTCAGAGACGCTACCCGCCAAGCCATAGAGGCATGGAATCAGAGAAGGGAAATTTTAACATTTTGTATATAAGCAGTGTGTGTGTGTGTGTGTATATATATATATATATATATATATAGGAGAGAATGGCAACCCATGAAGTCAGAGAGGATAATCGAAAAGATTTTATTTAATTAATATAAATTATCCATTAGATAAAAATAGAGAGCTCATGAATATAATCCAGAGCAAATATATTGAGAGGAAAACTCAACACACAATTAAATGGCTATAAATTCAGAATTTATTTTTATATTTACACACACACATGCTCTAACCCTAATAATTAGCACTTTTACCCATACATATAGCATCTTTTAAAATGATGTTTTTATGTTATACAGAGTCATATGGATAAATTATCATATAAATTATGCTAAAATGAAAATAAGCACACATAAACACGCACACACACACAATCGTCATAAAAAGCCCTCTTCCACTTTGGCAAAAGTCAAACTAATGGTCAAGTCAACACATTCCTAAATAAACCACATATCACAGCAGACTGATACCATCAGACCATAAAGATCCCAACTATCAATCACACATATACATACCATAAACACACACACACATACATGCTCTAGCACACTTATGCATGCACTCACTACAATTAACAACAGCAGCAGCAGCCAGGAATGACCATTTGTTGAAAGGCACAGACTCAAACACAAGCTCTTCTAATATTCTGAAGATGAGATTTTGATCTTGAAATATTAATGTGTAATAAATAGGTAATACCCAACAACTTCTTTACTTTCCTTTATTTTACTAAACACATTGTGACAGCCTTCAAAACCTAACCTTAATCCTAAAATGAAAATATTGACATTTCATTTTAACAGATATAGTTTCCAAAATTACACAAAAATATATCGAAGTACTGAAGAGTAAATTTATTCAACCAAGTCGCCATTGGCTTCAATCATGGCTCCCAGATGATTTTGGAATCTCCTGTGACTCTTCTTGATGTTCTCCTTATTTATATTGGTGAATTCTGCTATACTCTTGGCTTTCAGGTTGTCTTTGGTGTTAAAAAGAGTTTTGATGGTTTTTCACTCAACTGTACCCCACATATACTAATCAAGGTGGTTTCAGTCTGGGGATTTTGGTTGCCAGATGTAAGCAGAGATGCGGTTGCATAATTTGTCTTACAGTCACAGCTGGGTTCTCTTCCTTGTGTGGCATGGTGCAGAGTCCTGTTGCCAGACATTGGGTCCTCCAGCAACCACCCGCTTGACTTAGGGAAGCACTATCTGTTCAAGGCACTTGATGTAGGCCTCCGTGTTGAATCTGAAGCCCTATGGGGAAATGAATGGAGGAATTACATTGCCATCATGAGTGATCACTCTAAACATTTTTGTAATCACCATTAGAGTCATCTAACTCTTTCCTAATCCTCTGCACTGTCCTCAGAATGACACCCAAACACTGAAATGTTCATATTGGAGTTTTCCATGTGAATTTCATGCAGTACAGCAAATTTCTGGTGTAGTGAATTGTGTCATGGTGTTCTTTTCCTCATAGACAATGCCAAACTGACTCTACTATACTGTGCAGTTGATGAAAACAAATAACATGCACATGTATAATTAAAATTATAAAATGGTGACAATTTACCCATCATATGCTATATACATACATACACACAATTTAAAAATTTTGAATTTCTACATAAATATAATTCTATAAGAAATACATTTTTTTTTAATTTATATATTTTAAGAAAGGAGGTTGTGTTTGCTAACTGTAAATCTATCCTCATCACCTGTGGAAGCCAAAAAATGAAAAGGCAAAGCAATAAAATAATAATCAAAAGAAATGTACATTTAAATTTGGCAGCAGTTTTGAAATTAATTGAAATTTTCTAAGCATTATTTTAATGAAATGCATAATAAATAATGTAAATATTAAGGATTTAGAAAAAAAATTGAAATTTGGTAAGGTAAGAATATGCTTTATTCTGTGGTATTGAGTATATTTTGGGAGACTTGTGTAGGGGAGAGAATCCATTTAGAATAAATTTATATAGCAATCTATATTCTTTTTTAAAATTTAGAACATTTTTTAAAAAATACACAAACATTCTTATATTTATGATTAGGAGAGCTTATTCAATAGGAGTATATAAAAAATTGTTATGAGTATTTTTTCCCTTTTTTTTTTTTTTTTTTTTTTTTTTTTAGTTTTAGTTTACATTTCCAAATATTGGAATGGAGACAAATGAAGCAATTAGCCAATCATTGTTTGAAACCCCACAACTACTTTATAAATAGTTCTTGTACTTACTTATTGTTCATGATCTTTTTATCACATCTATTTATTCATATATATACACACACACACACATATCAAATGCACACTGATTACACTGATTGTGCTATACAAGACTTTGTGACAAGCGATTTGTAAACCTGAAGAGAATAAGAGTCTCCAGGAAAAAGCAGATAAATGTTAACCAAAAGTTCAACCATTGAGTCACGTCTGAAGGCAATGCAATCAAACAACTCGAAGGCAATTCTTTGTAATGCAATTTAAAACTGGAAACAAAGAGCCTAAGTGTCATGTGCTTTCAAGAAACAAAACAGATTTTATTCAAACAATATTATACCTAAATTTGGCCACATATTGTATAGATTTTAAATCACTAAACGTATGTTTTACAAGTAACCAAATAGATTAATATACAGTTTCTCTTTCTCTTGCCCTGTCTCTTGATATATTCCGAAAAAGAAATACAGTATAAAATGATCAGTTGAAGAATGGAACTCCACACCAGGAATAAGAAATAAAAATTTATTGTACTAAGGTACAATTAACAATAATACACATATAGGCAAGCCAAGGGTCGGAGCGGAATTGACTATCGAATAGTGAATGCTTTCACTTAAGACCTTTTTCATCATCGTACCACTCATTACCATCTTTTATAAAGTAGTGCATTTTATTCTCAAGGTATGGCAGAATGTTCCACGACAACACAGTTAAAAAAAAAATTTGAAGTCAGAAGTGCATTTTTAATAATGGAAAATATTTCAGCTTATTTTCTTTCATATCTCTTAAAGCTATTTCTAGTTTTATTTGGGAAGCTTTAATATGTCCAAACGTCAATGGCACAACCTATCCGTTACCTTGCAATTTCATATTTAAGTTATTGTAATGAAGAATGAAATCTGCAAAACAGTTTCAACCATTCAGTCATTTAATATCAGTTCTGGATAGTCATTTCCTTTTTCACTTCAGAAATACCTTATTTCTTCCAGTCACTCCACAAATCAAGGTCCTGGGTATGATGATAAACTGTATCTGGCAACAAGGCCTCTGATTGGGAGGTTGTGAGGAGCATGAAACCACCTCTTAATTGCTGTTATTCCCAGGTCCACCCTGACCCGGAGTGGTAGCACCTGTTAGGGCTCCATCTATGGGCAAATAGTTAATTCCCAAACTGGGGTCAAGCACAATGAAAGTATAAAAATAGACTTTTATAGGAATATATACATAAAAATAGACTTATAGAAAATTATACATTTTTGAAAGAAAAATATAATTAACAATACATTTCTGAAAGGAAAATATTATCAACAATACATTTTTGAAAGAAAAAAAAATTGTCATAACACATTTTTGAAGGAAAACAATTATTACCAGCAATACATTTTTTAATACGAAATTAGAAGGCATCTTCAGTTTTCTAAAATAAAAAAAATTTAAAAACTACAAAATTTTCATCTAAATCTGACTAAATCAACCTTCTCACTATAAACAAACATTAAAAAATACCTTAAAACCTTACCTTTTGGCATTAAATAACCCACAGAGGTTGATATTCTGTTAAACAAAATTTTTCTAATTTCATATTTTCTAACACTTGCATCCTAATGGCTTTACCATAATACATTTTTGAAGGAAAATAATTACCAGCAATACATTAATACAAAACTAGAAGACATCTATAGTTCCTAAAATAGAAAAAAGAATTTCATCAAAATCTGACTAAATGAACTTTCTCACTATGACTGAATATTAAAAAATTCCTTAAAACCCTACCTCTTTGGCATTAAATAACCCACAGATGTTGATATGCCATTAAACAAAGCTCGAGCTTGAACCACAAATCAATTTAACACTTGACCCCAGCTTAACCATTTGGCATTGTTAAATATGAGTAAACTAGAAAATTGACTGTTAACTTCATTTAATTGCTTAATGAATTGACATTTGATAAGTGCCTGATCAGCTATCAAGTTGACAATTTTTGTTGCATGAGACATGACATTTTCTTGTAATTTCAAACTAGTTTTTGCACACAGAGATTCTTTGTACAAAATGCAATGAAATTCAGCTAATGTAAGGTTTACTTCTTGTTTTAGGAATGGCACAAATCCAACATTTTTTTGCAATCATGCTTGGAGCTGCATCTGTTTTCACAGAGACAATAACTTCAAAGTTAATGCCAAGTTTAATAAATTCCTTCTCCAATTCATCCATAATATTTTCCCCTCTAGTTTTCTTGGAAATTGTCATCAATTAGATCAGTTCTTTCTTCTTCATATTTCCAGAAGGAAACTGTGCAGCAACTGCTAAATGAACAATTGTTGTAATGTCTGTACTTTCATCTAAACAAATTGAAAATATACTGTCATTTTTTTAAATTTTTGTGGCACAGTGGATATCGGCTTGGAACGAGAAATCGGGGAACCAAGTTTGAATTCCAGTTGAATACCTTGCATTCACTTATGCACAAATACCCTTGGGAAAGGTATTAATCTGTCTATTCCTTCCAGTTATGGGTTAAATAACAGGACAGATTGGGTTCTATAGCCTTGGTCGGCAACCAGTCTACCGCAGAAAGCAATGCCAACCTACTGCGGGATAATCTTCTGCCCAGTCAGTCATGTTTCTTTTGAGACATGATCGCCCAAGCGTGTATCGCACATGACACTTAACTGACAAATTGATCAGTTACATCTTTGTCCATAGCAACTATTCTCTCTTTGACCATATTTTGAGCAGCTGACAGCTCGTTAATTCTTTTGAGGATCTCATTTTTATTCTTCAAGTCTTCAAACAAAAGATCTGAGCAGTTCAAAAAGACCTCTTTTAATAACTAACATGAGTGATTGACTTCTCATGCTTTGTGGTAAGAGAGGATAATTGAAAACTGACTTCAGAAATATTTTTGTTTTTTGGTATAAACAAACTTTTGAAATTATTAAATTGATGCTGCTGTTGCTTTACCTCACTCTGAATAATTTTAATCTTTTCATTCATGAGCATAAATTCTGATTGCTTTCAAAATGGTACTTAATATTATATAAACATGCAACAATTGACTTGTTGCATATAGAGCAAAAAGCCTTTTATTGTTCAATAGTCCCATATTTTTCACCTCAGTCTTTATGAAAAAGCCTTCCATTTCTATTCTGAATTTTCCTTTTCTTTGCAACCATTCTTGTGGGTTATCTTTATGGTCTAAAAGGACCTATCACA
This sequence comes from Ascarosepion bandense, assembly GCA_037127315.1. NCBI lineage: Eukaryota > Metazoa > Mollusca > Cephalopoda > Sepiida > Sepiidae > Ascarosepion > Ascarosepion bandense. Next base: position 1,379,949 of record JBBBDQ010001448.1, read on the forward strand.
AATGATTTCGGAATTGTCACAAATTTTAAATTATCCAAGCAGACACTATAAATAGATGAGGCTACAATTGATAAAATGCAGATACAGACAAAACCTTCCTAGATAATTATACAAAACGTTAAAAACTGGCTGAGTATCAGTTAGATGGTGTTTAGGTATACGCAAGATGGAAACAGAACTCACAAAAATTGATAAACTTTGATTGGCTGAAAAATATTTCATGTCATTTCCTTGACTCCTTGTGGGTCACTAAAATGTTGATTGTGGGTCAGTTCATGATATACAGATTAGTGGTTCAGTATCTCTGTAGGAGATTTGTCTCGGATCGTTATGTAAATGTCTGTTGCACGTTACTGTAGATGTCATGACAGCAGAGGTGAATAAGGCTTCAGGTAAGTTATTCTCAATGATCATGCACCTGGCCATTTTGAATAGAGTTTGCCAATTTCTTTTAGTTGTTCCATTTTGGTGGGGTGAGTAGGGTTCTCATGCCTTATATTGTTTTAATGAAGTAATTTGATTTAAATTTTTATTCGTTATCAAATCTTAAATGATTTTATTTTACCAGGGGAGGGACAGAATTGTTAGTAAATTTTTCAGTGGCAGACATGGTGTCACTTTTATTTCTAAGAAAATACTAAAAAAAACTGCAATGGAGAAATCATCAGTAAATCTTATGGAAGATTTGTATCCATTTATATCTAATGGTTTTATAAAGCAAACTAAGTCTGTGTGCACCAGTTCTAAAATTAATGTTGCACATGTTTGTTTATCTGATTTTACTCTGGTAAAATTTTTTCTGAGTATATATCTTACAATCCTCATTAGAAATACTCATTTTTCCTTTTAATTGTCATTCTCCTAACTACATTTAGTAATATTGAGATATTGTCATAGTTGAAGAAACCAAGTCATTGGGTATCTTATTGGTATCATAAGATACCCATAAGATGCCAACTGTCTTCTGGATAATTCTCTGCAGTCATCAAATAATTTAAGTCAGTTTGTGGACATGTATTTTGAATTTGATACCACTCCTATGTACTAGTTTGTTTTTATTGTCATTAAAATTTACTGTTACTGTACTTCTCATCACAGGCTTAACAGAGAATGTATCTGGTGAGTAAAAAAAGTGTGTACAGTGCTTTTATCTGTGATAATGTCACATGATTTCCATCTACATCTTGTGACACATCACTCAATAAGTTCTGGGTCTGGCATGTAGATGGCACCACTAATAAAAAATCCATATGATTTTTATGAAGTACTAACCTTCAAATGGCATATGACAAAATTTGGATCCAATCAGATTATTAATTTACAAAATACTGTTATTTAAGTGAAGCTACTGTTGCAAATTTTCAAAACAATAGGAAAATCTGTATTTTGTGTGTTGATAAAGCATTGCTTTCTGATGGGGAAAAATTCTATTCATGCAAAGCAAGGGCTTGATAAGTGTTGTTTGGATTTTGCTTCATTGAAAACAATGGTTAAGAGGTGGTATGCTGACTTTAAACTCGGTTGTACAGGCACAAATGATGCTGAATGCTCAGGTGACCCAAAATTAGCTATTGTCCTGGAAAACAGCAAAAAATTTCATAAACTTGTTTTGGCCGATTGTAAATTAAAGTTAGGTGAGATAGCAGAGGAGTTGAACATATCAGAAGGCAGTGTATTCATCATTTTGCATGAACTTTTGTCAGTGAGAAAGCTGGGTTCACAGTGGGTTCCGTGTTTGCTCACAGTCGATCAAAAACAACAATGCATTGACGAACGATTCAGAACATTATTTGCAACAGTTTCAATGCAACAAGTGTGACAATGGATGAAACATGGATCCACTACTTCACTCCAGAGTCAAATTGGCAGTCAGCTGAGTGGACGGCAGCAGATGAAAGCCGTCCAAAGTAAGCAAAGACGCAAACATCAGCAGGCAAGGTTTTGGCATCCGTATTTTGGGATGCACAAGGTATTTTGTTCATCGATTACCTTGAGAAAGGAAGAACCATCAATAGCAAATATTATATATCATTATTGGTGTGCTTGAAGGTAGAAGTTGCCAAAAAATGGCCACAAATGAAGAAGAAAATATGATCTTTTACCAAGACAATGCACCATATCACAAGTAAATCGCAACAATAGCAAAACTACTTGAATTGCACTCGTATCCACCCTGTTCTCCAAATCTGGCTTCTAGTGACTACTGGCTGTTTGCTGACCTCAAAAGAATGATCCAGAGAAAGAGAATTGGCTTCAATGAAGAAGTGATATCAGAAATTGAGGTGTATCTTGAGGTCAATGACAAATTGTTTTACAAAAAAGGCATTAAATTGCTAGAGAAGCGTTGGAATCAGTGTATCACCCTTAAAGGACAATATGTTGATGAATGAAGTTGAATTTTATCTAAAAGTTGTTGTTTTATTAGTTAAGCCCAGGATTTGTTTAGTGATGTTAGGTATATTTTGTTGTCACCCCTTTTGTTCCTTTAATAGTTTTCTGGTTGGGATGTGTTATCATATCTTTTAAATTTCTTTAGATCATTTAAAATATGTGAGATGTTGTGGTACAGTAGATATCGACTTGGAATGAGAAATCGGAGTGCTGAGTTTGAATTACAGATGAATTCTTTGCATTCACTTACGCACAAATACCCTTGGGAAAAGTATTAATCCATCTCTTTCCTCCAGTTATTTTGAAAACATTTTCTTATTTTAGTTCTATTTTTTCTTCCTTCCTAAAACACAATTTTAAAGCATTTAGAATATCATATAAAATATTAAGATCAGTTCAGGTATCAAGGATGTGCATTCCGGAGCTGAGTTTAAATTCTAGCTGAATTCCTTGCATTCACTTATGCCCAAATACCCTTGGGAAAAGTATTAATCCATCTCTTTCCTCCAGTTATGAGGTAAATAACAGGACAGATTGGGTTCTATAGCCTTGGTTGGCAACCAGTCTAGTGCAGAAAGCAATGGCAACCTACTGCGGGATAATCTTCTGCTCAGTCAGTCATATTTCTTTCAAGACATGATCTCCCAAAGCGTGTATCACATATGGCACTTAACTGACTGACATAGACTCTGCATGAATCATTAGTTCTTTTGGTAGTTCAGTCTTTTGTGGGTAGTTGTCCACTTTAAATATAAATTAGCTTTTCTCTATGTCTGTTACCTTCATGATGCCTCTTCTTTTGTAACAGCAAATGTCCGCCTTATGGGTTTCGCTCTAACAAAAGTAGTTCTGGTTTTTATGTTCTCTATGTAATTATTTAGACTCTCACTGGGCATCACTTTCCACCACCTGTAAAATGTGGAGCCTCTTCTTTAAGATGGTTTTCAGTCACTGTTGTTTTCAAAAATGAAACTTGTGTTCTGTATCTTTGAAATGCTAAAGATGGGTTTTGAATTCTAAAAGTGTTAATTCTCTACTTCTATGATTTGAAAATATGGAAAATGGGTCAAACTATTCAGGTAAACATTCCAAAATGATGACAATGTGCAATTATACTTGATGTTTCTTTGGCATTTATTAGTGCCATTAAATTTGCTTCTGGACTTATAATGTTGTCAGTAACTGTTTCATTTCAGTTCTTTTTAAGTGACATATGCAAGGAGATAATTCTAGGCTTCTTGATTGTATAATGGTGTCATGTTATATCCTTAAGGCTTCTCTTCTGCTGTCTGAGGCTTCTCTCATAATTAACAACAGGCTTTTGTCGTCCAGAGACTGCATAGGCTTATTCATTCTTTTCTGTTTCTGTTTCAGTATGATTTACACTGGAGTTACACAGATTTACGCTGGTGTTTTTTACACCTAACATGCATAAATGTCTTAGGAATTTGGTTTCTTGAATTTTGTATTTAGTTTATCTCCACAGAAAAATAATTTTTCATTGACTTCTGTTATCCATTCTGAACTTGTGACCTGTTAACTTTGTCATATTAGAAGTGGAATAAGGGTAAAAATACTTGTGAATATAAGTAAAATGAACAGAGGAAGATAAGACATGCGTTTACAGAAAATGAGTCGTCTTTATTGTACTTATGCCACAGAATAGTAATATAAGATAGTTGTCCAAGTTATCAAACTTAGTCTTATTTTTTCTCAATAAAACTTTCTTGTTGCATTTCCCATTCATAGCTCACCAAACAGATTTCTGTTTAACAATATCATGTTGCTTCAAGTCTCTTCTTCATCTGTCTGGAAATCATCCAGCCTTCATTGTCAGAGAGAAGAAATGATGCTACATAGCAGTTCGTCACTCTTTGGTTTCTTTACTAACAACATTCTCCTTTTTTATAATCTTTTGTTTCTCTTTTGGAAAAGGTCTTTTGCTATTCAGATGTTCCTCTGGATATAAAAAACTTGTGTAGCTTTGACCATGAAAAAAGTATTTAAAGTGACAATCAAGAATAGTAAAGAGATGCTTCCACTTGTGTCTTCCTTCCCTTTTTTTGTGCTCAGGTTGTCAGCCAATTAGAAATATGGGAACCCCATCTCATTGTCTGAACTCTCATTCTCTTTCTATTCCCAATTTTCATGAAGCAAAATTTCTCAATTACAAGTACAGGAATCCATGATTGCTTGGGAATACTAGGTGCTGTAAGCTTTGATAGATAGTGTCATGGATAAATTGTTAATTGAATTTCATTTTTTACTTTTACCAACTATTCTCCCAGCTATGGGTTAATTAGTAAGAGTTTTATTACTAAATCATTATTAAAAACAAAAAAATTACCATCTAAAAATAGTTTTTGGTTTTAAATAGCCTGCAATGCATAGAAAATGATTGAATGAATCAAAGAAATCCATGGTGTGATTTTTCTATAATGAAATATAACAAAACCTGATCACAGACTGTTCCACAATTCTTTTTTTATAAAACATTGTCTGAAGAATGTAATTCTCATCTCGATAACTTTATTCTGTATTTTAATTATGGCCAAAATACACCTGACCTGCTTATCAAAAGGTGTTTGTTTAAAAATGAAAGTATTAACAACATTCTTCTCTTTCCTAAATGAGAAAACCAAAGCCTGGGCTCATTAAGAATGTTTATGGCTAAAAACTATTCACAGTAAATAAATATGTTCTAATTTTAAATTAAATCATTAACATTAAAATCTTTTTTTTTTTTTAATCATTTTACCCCAAGCAAGACAGTAGAGTCACTAGTGCTCAGGGGGTTACAAGATAGAAGAACAGAAAGAAAGAGGAACAAGATACAGGGGTGTTGTTGAAAGTATGAGAGAGAGATTAAACTCAAGGGAATAAAAGATGTCAATTGATGTTGCACTTAAACTCTTGGAGATTGTAGCTATCAGAGAAGTAAGTGTACAGAAGGAAGTTTCAAAGGCAGGAAGTGTAAGAAAAGAAACTGATAGAGTAAAAGTGTTTTCAATGTAAAAGGGTGGGACCTGGTTACCACGCTAGTAGAACGAGTAAATTCTGTCAAGGGGGCACCAGGTAGATAAGCCATGAAAATTTTTGTAGAAAAGACAGAGGGAAGCCACATCTCACTGGTGAGAAAGTGACTGAAGTTGAGCTGCCAAATTGGAATCAGTTACGTTGCAGATCCTCCTTTGAGTTTTGCCAAGAATCTAGAGATGAATAGCAAGAGTACCCAGCCTGATATGGCAACAGTATTCAATGCCCAGACAAATGGTAGATGTGCTTTGATACGATGAGAAAAACTTCTTGGCCTGACACAATGATCTGGCCTTCTTAGCAGTAGCTATAGCTCTTAATTTGATGTAGTCATTCCACTTGAGGTTGGCTGTGAGAGTGAAGCCGAGGAGGTGCGGGATATTGCTTTCTGGGAAACTAGCATCACCCACACTGATAGGAGATAGGAGAGTTTGTCTATGGTAATTAATATTCAGTTAGTTAAGTGCTATATATGTGAAAACACGCTTGAGCGATCATGTCTTGAAAGAGACATGACTGACTGGGCAGAAGATTATCCTGCAGTAGGTTGCCATTGCTTTCTGCACTAGACTGGTTGCCAGCCAAGGCTATAGAAGCTAATCTATCCCATTATTTAACCCATAACTGGAAGGAAGAGATGGATTAATACCTTTCTCAAGGGTATTTGTGCATAAGTGAATGCAATGAATTCAACTGAAATTCGAACTTGGCTCCCCGATTTCTCATTCTGAGCTGATATCCACTGCACCACCATATTACTTATTCTTATAAATGTCATCAATAATTCTAACATCACAATAAAATCCTTACTGGATCTTAGGATGGTAATTTAATTTTTAATTGCAGTCAATGTATTTGGTTATTTTCCTATTTCATGTGCTATGACCCTTCAGGACATAGGCAATCATGCACCTCCACACCTTCCTGTACCTTGCAGTTCTCATTAAGTTTTGACTTTTTGTTATTTCTCCCAAACCTGTTCTGCCATCCATTAATCAAGCCCATCAAGTATGTAACACAAATCTTTCCTCTGCTCCTCAATCTGTCTTGTGAGTATCAGATTTTCCAAGCACTTCTTCCTCATTATGTGCTTCACAAATATTAACTGCCTCTTCTTGATGTTAGGTATAAGTTAACTTTTTGTTTCCATTTTCTCCAAACGCACTTCCTGCCTGTGGAATTCCTTTCTGTTTACTTGCTTTCCCAACAGCTACGATCTCCAAGAATTTAAATGTAAAGTCAATTGTCATTTCCTATCTTACTAGCTTGCATCCTCTCTCTTATGCTCTTATTTCATTTCTTCAGCATTCTTATCTTTCTCTTACCCGCTTCCTGATATCCTCTGTATTCTGTCACTCCTTCTCATAACTTTCCTCCTATGTAGCCACCTGCACAACAGTGGCAGTATAATGCTTTTCTTGGGGGGTGATACAATTATATAAAAAAAAAAAAGTTTGATCCATGGTATTCTCAGCATCCTTCTGTAGAACTACATTTTCGTTGCTTCAAGTTTCTTTTTCATTATTGAGATTGTCCAGCATTCACTGCCATACAGGAGGACAGATATCACATAACTGTTCAATACTCTTTTCTTTATTTCTAACAAAATTTTTCATTCTCTTAATACTCTGCTTAGCCTCTGGAATGCATCTTTGGCCATATCAATATGACTTTGGATCTCAAAGTCACCCTTTCCATTCTCTGTTAGAACACTTCCCAGATATTTAAATTTTTGTACTTGTTTGATTTTCTTCTTTTTCTTCTATGTGCCCTGTCCCTTCACGACGTAGGCGATCATGGCCTTCCACATTTCCCTGTCTCTGGTGACTCTGAGCACGCCTTGTCCTGTTACACTGTGCAATCCTCATTCTGTCATCCACCTGATTAGGTCCTTCAGATATCTTATCCGTTGCTTTCCCCTGTCTCTTTTTCCCTCTATCTGGCCTGTTAGTATCAGGTTCTCCAAGCCCTCCTTCCTCATTGCGTGTCCCAGAAACTTCAGCTGTCTCTTCCTGATGTTCAGTATTAATTTCCTTTTTGTTTCCGTCATTTCCAAGACCTCATCATTGCTCACATGCTTGATCCATGAGATTTGCAGCATCCTTCTGTAGAATCAGATTTCAGTTTCTTCAAGTTTTTCTTTCATCTTTGATGGCATTGTCCAGCATTCACTTGGGCTTGTGCATTTTGTTGATAACCATGCATTCTGTCTTGTAGTTTATACTTTGTCTTTTCTTCACACTTTTCTTGGTTACCTTTCGTAAGAGTTTTGTAGTTTCCTTTCTATGTCTGCTATCAACACTGTGGCATTTGGGTGCATAGAAACTGTCTTTTTTTCAGTATCAGGCTATGAATTTATTGATGGGGCTATTTATTACATGACAGGTGACAGTCAAAGATTACAGGATGTGTCACATTTCTCAGTTCTTAATTATAAAACCCTATGCTGATATAACATTAAGTCTGATGTGTTAGGTCCTGTATCAGAATGAAGTCTTGATGTAGTGATTTATGACTTGTTTGGAGATATGGCAAGGATTAAGAAAAAAACAAATGAACTGAAATGAAACTCAAAGATTACTTAATGCCTTATACACCTCAGGAAGGCTGATGAACACATCAACCAAATGATATAAAAACAACACTGGAAAGCACATTAGTATGACTAATTTGAACTTTTGTCAGATGACAATATTAATTTTTGATTAGTATTTCTTTTGTCTTCATTTTAGCTTCTTTTTATCTGAAATAACATTAGGAAAAGTATGACTCTATCCTCCCAGTAATGGGTTAAATAGTAGAAGACTTGTATATAAAAAATTAAATCATTGTTATTTTCAAATAAATTATTAATGCAATATTCACTTGCAAAAAAAAGAAAAAAAAAGCTTCAATACCAAATATGTTTTGGCTTTAACCCACAAATGGCTAAGTTGTAAGAACGCGAATCAATCAATTCTCAAAACACCTCAGGTTGTCATCCTTCAGATTTTACTGCTGAAACTGTAGGGCAGCTGTTGTTTTAAGAGACATTTCAGAATAAAAAAAAACAAATGTGAGTTTGAGTTTCACTGAGTGCTTATTCATTCTTTCTGATCTGTAATATTTACTAATAACTACAGAATGACGGAGGCTTACGGCCTATCACGTTGAATACACTGGTTCTCGCTCGATCATCGAAGTTAAGCAACATTGAGCCTGGTCAGTACTTAGATAGGTGACTGTTTGGGAATACCAGGTGCTGTAAGCGTTTAGTGACGGATGTGTGTTGTGGTGCAGTGGGTATTGGCTCGGAAAGAGAAATCGGTGAGCTGAGTTCAAATTCCAATTGAATACCCTGCATTCACTTAAGCACTGGTACCCTTGGAAAAGGTATTAATCCGTCCCTTCTCTCCAGTTATGGGTTAAATAACAAGGGTAGGACTTGGGGACCCTGCCCTTAAAAAAAACAAATCCCAATGAATCTTGATACTCGAAAAGAAAAAAAGTATTACTTGACACAAAAACTTATATAAAACAACAATAAATTGTTGAAAGAAAAAGGTATTACCAGCAATAATTAATTAAAAAAATTTAGTTGGCAATAAATGACCTGCCGAGGTTGATTTGCCATAAAAACAAAACAACCAACCGACAGCAAAATGACAGTCTGAGTAGTTACAATGGAAGGCAAATAAAATTATGATAAAAAGAAATACCAGCCAGAAATTAATAAAAGTATTCTTTTATTTGGCCCAAAAACCTCACTGAAGAAAGTGTCTTTGAAAATAATGACTCTCTATAACATGATAACTAGTATGATAATAATTGGACATGTTATTAATTTCTTTATTGTTTTAGATGTTGGCTGACCTAAGTTTTAGCAGGAATGACTACGACAATTCCTTGAAACATTACAAGCAGTTGCTAACCACAAAACCAGGTATACCTTTTTGCCTTCTTTCTTTTTGTATATATGTTCTTATTGTCATAGTAACTAAGTAAATTTAAATACAATGTCAGTTGTTATCGTTTTAATTCCTCTTTTTTTTTTTTTTATTGTTCTCTCTCCTTAATAAAAATGTTTTGTTTTTTTCATATTCTCTCACCCTTCCATCTTAGTGGCTTTATTGACTTATTTCGGATGAAATGATTAAACAAAAATTCTTTTTTGCTTGCTTCTTTATCAGTAATAATTTGGAAGTTTTCAAAGAAAAGTGTTTAAATCTCCACAGAATTGACATGACAAGAAAATCATTAAAATCTATATATACAGCTGTTGTTTTTATCATCATTTAGAAAGGGAGTAGGTCTGGGCTGGGCTGGGCTACACAAGGGCATATATCCCATGACCCTAAGGTACCTACTTGTGTGGAAGGATGTGTGGCTAGTACAATGGATATCAGTACAAAAAGTGGGGGTGGCAAGCAGATTTAAAATTTGGGCTTAATTGATTGCACTGACTTTTGCAGAAATGTTATTCAGAACAGAATGTAGCTGTCTCCTGTCAGCTAGAAGTCAAATTTCATCATAGATTGGAATGTCTCGACTTGGGGGGCAAACAGTCAAAGAAGGAGAACATTTCTAAACTCTGGAGGAAGCTGCAAGAAACTACTCCACTATCTTTCTGAAGAATTCATGGCAATTTACAACTAATAAAGAAAAAAAAATATAGAGAATCATGATCCCTTACATTATTGGTTCCCAAACCTTTTTTCACAGGGCCGCATTTTCAGAATGGAAATTTGTTCGTGCCTCACCAAATTTTATGTGATAAAAATTACATTTAAAAATAAAGAATAGAGAGTTAAGAAGGGATAACTGTGGATTTGAAATCAGAACATTATTATTGATAACTCTTTCCTCTAATTTGTTGAGCCAAGTTACCATATTCTTTATATAATGCAAAAATATCACAATGATAAAATCGGTCCATAATTATTTATAACTATTTGTACTGGGACTTACAAGTAATCCATAATAATAGTTAAAATTTTGAAATCATATACAGTTAAACAAATAAGATGTAACCGTAAATTCTACTCCAACAGCTTCTTTTCTCGCACTTCCCGCCTGTGGAACTCCCTTCCACAAGTCTGCTTTCCCGACAGTTACAATCTCCAGGTGTTTAAATGTAGGGTCAATAGACACCTCCTATCACACTAACACCCAGCTATTCTCACAACACTCTCATCTACCCAACCCTCATTCTCGGTATCCTTACCCGCCTATCACCCACCCTCTGACATTTCCTATATTTAATCAGCCTTTCTCCACTCTACGTAGCCCCCTGCACAGTAGTGGCAGTGACATGCCTTGCTCGGGGTGAAACGCTTATAAAAAAAAAAAAAATTTTGGGCGTATGAATGTTTTGTAAATCTTTGAATGTCTTTCAATCATTCCACCTCACCTCACTATCCTTTTTCATTGCATCTATGAGTTGTGCTGCACCTTTTTGAAACCACTCTTACATCCTGAAAAGACATGGCAGTAAAAAAAAAAATAATAAATTTATGACAACTGCATCTTTTACTAACACTGCTACACTATGAATTTGTGCTCATATAGTTGCGAATCAGAGTATTTCTTTGTGATACCTGCCAGTCAATTAAGTGCTATATATGATACACGCTTTGGGCGATCATGTCTCAAAAGAGACATGACTGACTGGGCAGAAGATTATCCAGCAGTAGGTTGCCACTGATTTCTACAGTAGACTGGATGCCAGCCAATGCTATAGAACCCAATCTGTCCTATTATTTAACCTATAACTGGAGAAAAGAGATGAATTAATACTTTTCCCAAGGGTATTTGTGCATAAGTGAATGCAAGGAATTCAGCTAGAATTTAAACTCAGCTCCGGAATGCACATCCTTGATACCTGAACTGATCTTAATATTTTATATGATATTCTAAATGCTTTAAAATTGTGTTTTAGGAAGGAAGAAAAAATAGAACTAAAATAAGAAAATGTTTTCAAAATATGAGCAAAACATTGCACCTGACAAAATGCATGCTTACTTTCTTAGCTGGTATGTAAATCATGATTTACACAAGTATTTGGATGTGTCATACTCGTGATAATTTATTCAAATCCTATCAATTTTGAACTTCAGTAGACAACTCTTTAGTCATAATAAAGGTGTGACCAGCTGAGATTTTTTAATTTTTTATTTATATAATTGTTTCACCCCAAGTAAAGCAGTACTGCCACTGTTACACAGGGAGTGACATTGAGAGAAGAGGGAAGACAGAAAACAAAGGTACAGGTGATGTTGAAGAAACGATAAGAGAGAGGTTGGAGTCGAGGAGAAAGATGGCAATTGAAGTTGCATTTAATTTTTTTGAGATTGTAGCCATCAGGGAAGCAAGCATGGAGAAGGGAATTCCACAGGCGAGAAGTGCAAGGAAAGAAACTACTAGAGAAGAAGTGGCAGTTGCATCTGCCTACGTTGATGGTAAAAAGGTGGGACCTAGTTGCCAATCTAGTTGTAAGAATAAATTCATGAGGAAAAGGTAGCAGGGAATAAAGCTCTTCAGAGCAGAAGCCATGAAAATACTTGTAAAAAAGATAGAGGGAAGCCAGGTTCTGTTGGTGGGAAAGTGACTGAAGGTGAGCTACTGAATTGGGACTGATTACATTACAGATCCTCCTTTATGTTTTGTTGAGAACCCCGAAATGTGGCAGGGTTGTTGTTCCCAGGCTGACAGGTAACAGAGATATAAAGAAAAGATCATCTCTCTTTGCACAACTAGTCAAACAGTGAAGCAGATGGGCTACATTGGATGCACTGTAATTTTGCATAATGTTTTTTATTTATTTTAATCTACTTTTTAAGAGGCTCAGTAGAGTAATGGACTGTGGTTTGGCATGAGGAATCAGTTCCAATTTTGAATTCAACTTGAGTTCATTACATTCACTCATGTATTAACTAGCATTATAGCCTGGTGTTGCTCGAGTGTAATGAAAGCTTTAAAACTAATCCATGGTCCTGGAGCTCAAACTCAGCCTAAAGAATATTTGTGTGAAGTTTGGTGAGAATCGGATAAAAATTGTGGATTTGCATAAAGGACATATAGACCAATAAACAGACACACACACACATACACACATATCTTGCCTTTTATATAAATATATATATATATATATATGTATATATGGCATCAATTTTCTGCACTATTGTAAGAACTGCAACTGTGAAACTTCTGAATATCATTTCTTATGTCTTTGTCTATGAGTGTATCAAATTTGATTAAAATTGGACCACTCCTTCTATAACTTGATTTTTTTCAGTTATTGATTCTCGATATTTATCGGGGATACCATGACACAAAACCTAGCTAAGAACACTCGCAGACGCTTATAGTACAACTGTGTAAATTTTCAAGAAAATCGGTTCAGCTGTTTCAGAGTCTATAGGTAACGGACACACACACACACGCTTAAAGTTCTATTTGTAAATAAGTTTAGATTTAGATTTTGATCTCCTTGGGAAAGGTATGAATCCAACTCTTCTCTCTTCCCCTCAGCTATGAGTAAATAATCAGAGAGACTGGGTCTTATAGCCTTGGGTGGCAACCAGTCTAGGAGAAGGTAAACTCTGAATTCAAAACTGTATATAGCCCTGGCAAAGTACATACTGTGCAGCTAAGGAAAGGATCGTTCACATTGATTTGATGATCCTGACTATGGTTGATTCTTTTTTTTTTTTTAATGTGCTTCTTATATAACTCCAAATAAAGTAAACACTAAATTACCAAGCTTAGTTTTATTTTTTATCAAAATTTTATCATTCTTAATTTTTCTTTAATAAGCACTGAATTTAATTTGAAAAAGAAAACAATCCCTAACAATCAAAAATTCTAACTCAAACACATATTCAAATATTAAAAATATATCTTACTCTGTTCTTGACTTGGTTAGACACTTTTATAGTCTATCAGTGAAGTATCTTGTTATAATTGAATTAAACAGAGTTAACTATAGGAATTCCCACAGAAGGTAGTAAAGACAAAACAAGAAGAAAAGACTAAACATCAAATGCAAGAAGACCGAATGTATGGTTGTATGGCCCGACATTCAAATTATATGTTACAAAAATAATGACCGATTTCAGAAACAATTTTATTTTTGAAAAACTTTGTTAGAAACAAAGGAAAAATACTGAACTCTTATGTAAAATTGGTCCTCCTATATGGCAATGAATGATAGTGACTTGAAGCAACAGAAATATGCTTCTACAGAAGGATGTTGAGAATACCATGGATTGTACATGCATTAAATTTTAGAGAAAATTCAAACAAAAACATCACACTTATACTTAACATCTGAAAGAGTGAATTTTCTAGGACATGTAATGAGGAAAGAGGGTTTAGAAAATTTGACACTCACAAGACATATTGAAGGCAAGAGGGACTGAGGAAAGCAGTGTATAATCTACCTAATGAGTTGTTTCAAATGGTTAGCAGAACAGAGATTAGGAAAGTGAAAGGACAGAATTTACTAAGAACTGCAAAGGATATTGTAGAGAGCCATGATCACATGCTCTTGCAGGTACACAGCATATACAAGAAAAAGAATTTCTTAGTATGAAGAACTTTGTTGTATCAATAGCAACAGCAAACTTACTTTTTATTTACGTCTATCAAAAAGTATAATTTATTTGAAATTCTTCAATACGATGTCTTTCCCAAACTTCTAAAACCTCTACAAACACTGGCCAACACTTCACTAAGGTTTGCGTCAATGAATGCAATCAGAATAAAAGTTTAGTTTATCAATGTTATATCCATTAAATTTTGGCTGTATTTCAGAGAAGGACTTTCATTTATTAATATCCACCATGAAATCCTGTGTTAATGATAGGTTTCTACCTAGACCTACTTAATTCAAAATTTCACATTGTGGGGATAGAAGGCATTAATGAGTTAAGTATCAGCAAATACAGAAGTCAGTATTGATTTTAACAGATTTAAAAAAAAAAACATCTTTTTTATTATGGTTGGATTAAAACTTGAAGATAAAATTCTGTTCATATTTTAATCAGTATCCAAAGTTTATTAATAGATTTCTTTATAAAATATTTAGTAATAAGTTCATTTATAAAATGTTTATGCACAAATTGATATTAAATTGACTTGAGTAATATTTTTCTTGTCAGATTGTTCCATTCATTTCCTATATTCCTTCTTATAAATTTCTTTACTTTTCTAAATAAATTCTGTCTTGAAATCTGTTTCATTTTTGACCAGCTGCTGAAATCCTGCACTGAAGGAGATAAATGAAGCTCCTTAGAAAAATAATGATTTACAAACCTAATAACTTCAGTAATAATAAGAATTTGATGATTGCATTTTTTTTCTTTTTCTTACTATTTCTATCAGACAATTATGAAGTCCTAGCCAAGTTGGTTGACCTTTTGAGACGATCAGGAAATTTAGAAGATTCTGCTGACTTTTTAGAGACAGCCAAGGAAACGTCTCCTCATAGCAAGACAGATGCAGGATTCAATTACTGCCTTGGCCTCTATGACTGGTTTGTTCATTTTTTTTTTACTTTTCTGTCTTTTCATTTTCATCGATCCTTCCTTCCTCCCTGAAACCTCAAGTTTTGCTTCTGTAGTTTGATTTAAAGAATTCATGCATTTGAAAACCTAGCAGAAATTTACTTATTTTCTGTTGTTTTTTTTTTTGTTTGTTTGTTTTTCAGCAAGTCAGAAAATAGTTGTGCAATTTTATTATTGCTGTTTGTTTTGATTTCATTCGTTTTTATGTAACTTGTGTGTTTCTACCTGGAATTGATCAATTTTGGTTGTTGTGAGAATGATGATGATGATGATGATCATTAATGAAATGTGAATAAGCAATGAATTATCTACAAATTTCTTTTTCTCTCTCCCTCTGTCTGTTATTTGCAAGAAATACCTGAAACTCCATGAAATACCATATTCATATATCATCATATTTTAATACTGTATCATATCAGCAAAAGTTTCCAAAATTTTTACTGAAAAAGAAATGGAGAAATATCAGTTTTTCACTCTCTATTAAGTCTCTGATTTTCAAAAAAATAAAAATGACCTGGAAACATTATCTTTATCAAAGATAGATGAAATTTGGCGAAAAGCATTCTGATATTTTTCACAATAATAGAAAGATTATTCCATGTGTTATTGGAGATAGTATTTTTAGTCTAGTTGGTTTTTACCACTATTAGAATAATACCCATAAAAAATGATGGGATTATTTATGTATAGATCACCACTTCTGCCTAGGATCATGTTAGTACCTGAACTACCTCAAAATGTCACTTATTGGAAATATTTCAAGATGTTTCAATTGTGTTTCCTTCTCAATATTTCAGCCTAATATTCAAATGTAATATCTATGCATGCTATGTCTATACACACACACACACACACACATGTGGGCCTTTGTAGAGATGTGTATGTCTGTGTATAAATGCATATATGTGTGTATAAATATGTACATATATAAATGTCTGTGTATATATGTTTGTGTACAGACATTTATATATATGTATGTTTTTATATATATATATATATATATATATTATATATATATATATATAGTCATTATTAATGTTATAATAATAGCATATGAGACTGCAACTCAAACGCTTTCAGATTTTGGTTCTCATACACCAGCATTAAGCAGTGAAATACTGTTCAGTTACAGGATCATATATATATATATATTTATCGTGACAGCAGATAATTATCGAAACATATATTGTTAAATATAACAGACAATGAATGTCTATTATATTTAATCATGAGCCATTCTAAACATCATATTTTGGTTTTAATTACAGATGAAAATAAAGACAAAAAATGTCCAACATTTGAATATTTTTTTATAATGCTGATTCTAAGCTTTCAGCTGACAGGAACCATCTTATGAGTGGTTACAGGGACATTAACATAAAGACATCCATTATCTGAGATGATATTATCTTGTGTGGATATAAAACATTGCTATGTGACGATAACAATCACTGAATAGCAGATACAGGTTGTAAATTAGTAATGTGCTTCTATGATGTCACACTACATGAGAGACCAGAATGTTAACAACAGAACCATATGTTCAATTGCAATGTAATGTGTTATGACTAGATTGAAATGTAATTTTATTGAATGTGAGTTGCTTTGATTTAATGTAGATGGTCCCCAATATCTGAAGGTTTTTTGTCTTGTATGTATATGCATGAGTATTATTGTGTTATCGACTAAAATCTGTTTTTGAAAATAGTTGGTTTAATATTGATTGGTGGAAGAGTAGTATGATTGCATACATCACAAATAATGATGTCAATCATTTCATGGACAGGAACATTAGTGAATAAATTTTGTACATCAAAAGATGCAGTTGGTTGCATCTTTTGATGTACAAAATTTATTCACTAATGTTCCTGTCCATGAAATGATTGACATCATTATTTGTGATGTATGCAATCATACTACTCTCCGACCAATCAATATTAAACTCATTATTTTAAAAATATAATTATTAGCATGCACTACTCAAGTACCTTTTTTATGGCTCCCTATGTAATATTCATACTCAAATAGATGGTATTGTGATGGGATCACATTTAGGTCCCCTCTATTCTATGACACATTTAGAAAATAAAATACTTATTGATACTAATAAACCCCCTACTTATGTAAGTTACATAGATGACATTTTCATTTTAGCTAAAATTATTGATCAAATTATACAACTTAAAAACAAATTGAAAAGTTACTCCATCCTCAAATTTACATTAGAACCTAATATTAATAATAAAATTCCATTCCTTGATGTATTTATTGATTCCAGCACACATAGATTTACTACTTTATATGCGAAACCAACTAGCATAAACTCATGTCTTCTTAATTATAATAAAGAAATGCCCTTAACGATATAAGTTAGCTGTTATAAAAACTTTATTCAATGCACACAAATGATACCTTCTTCCAAAACCATATTCTATAAAGAATTACACAATATTAAACAATCGCTTGTTAACAATAGATTTCCTAACTCCGTCTTTGATCAACAAATTAAAATGTACCTCAATAAACCTTTAACAATACTGATAATATTAATAATAATAGTGTACAACTTAACACTGTTAACTTACACTATTGCAACCAAATGCACAATAATTACAAACATGATGAAACAACACTCAAAAACATAATAGGTAGAAATGTTAAACCAATTGATAATAATAAACAAACTAGGCTCATCATATTTTCTAAAAAATTTTAAACAATTGATCTTATAGTCTCTAATAACCCTACAAGCACACAACTAAATCCTCTACAGAAAACTAATGTAGTGTATCAAGTTACATCCCCGTTCAGAGATTGTATCTCTGATACTAATAATAAGCACACTACATATATTGGGTTTACTACAACCACACTCTCCTGTGACTTTCCTGTCACCTTTCTGATCATAGTTCAGTGAAACATTTCTTTGAAAAACATAGCCATGTATGTAATATTATAGAGATTTTAATCGATAACACAATAATACTCACACATACACACAGTAAAAAGAACCTTCAGATATTGGAGGCCATCTACATTAAATCAAAGCAATCAACACTCAATAAAATCACATTTCTATCTTGTCACAACACATTACATTTAGACATATGGTTCTGTTAACATTTTGGTCTCTCATGTGGTGTGACGTCATACAACTGCATTACCTGCTTCTGTTATTTAGTGACTGTTATTGTCACTTAGCAATGTTTTATGTCCACACAAGATAATATCATCTTTGATGGTGGATGTCTTTATGTTAATGTCTCTGTAACCCCTCCAAAGATGGCTCATGTGAGCTGAAAGCTTAAAACCAGCGCAATAAAAAAATATCCAAATGTTGGACAATTTTTTCTTTGTTTTCACCAGAAATTAAAGTCAAAATATGATGTTTAGAATGGCTCATGATTAAACATAATAGACATTCATTGTCTGTTATGTTTAACTGTGTATGTGTATATATATATATATATATATATATATATATGTGTGTGTGTGTGTGTGTGTGTGTGCATGCGTGTGTTTGTAGATGTATGTACTCATTGTTGACTAAAATTGTTGGCTATGTTTCTTTATTAAACTTTAAAAGAAACAATGACAAGGAAAACATGACAATTTTTTTGAAAAGTGTAAATAGTCATCAGTATGAGAAGGCAAATCTATAAACTAAACTTTCTGAAGATTTTTAATAATTGTAAATGAAATGAAAAAGAATTATATGCCCCATATTAAAGGCACAAAGAAATTAACAGTTAATTGACTGGCCCCTTTTTGTTTTGTTTGTTTTTATTCAAAACTTTTTAAAATTAATTTCTGCAACTTTTTTTACTAAATTAACTCAAGCATCTACAGAGATATTTGGCCACACTTCATGTATTAGGTTTTTAAATAAATCCACTGGTGTTTTATTTATTAATTTTAATACTTATTATTTGTCAATCATTCTAATAAGTCATTTAAAAATGTATTCTCCTTCATTGTTTTATGACCTCCTGTCAATGATCCACTAATTGTTCAATGCCTTGATGATAGAAATCACTAGGGTTTGACTTGAAAAATCTATCAAGTCAAATCTTTAGAAAGTGACTGCACAAGGTGGTAGTCTGAAGCCATTAAATTAGAAGAATATGGTGGGCATGGCAGAAATTTCCAACTGAGCTCGCTCTTTGTATTACAAGGGGGGTTTGGTGTCAACTTGCAGCAATTAAAGAGTGCTGGAGTTTTTTTTTCTCTCAGTCAATGCATGTGGCACCTATGTGCCAAATTACCAGACCTTACCTTTTGAATGAGCATGTTGATCGAGAATAAGATGAGAGATTGCCATCTTCTGAGCCAATTTCCTAAGTGGCCTGGTGTGGTGGGTCTTTGATCAGCATGTGCAATTAATTTTCATTAAACAGAACAGGTCAGACAGAATGTGGAGAGATTGTGAGTTCAAACTTTTACCCCTTGAAATGGGAAAATCATTTCTGTGCCATTTGGTTGGTATTGAAGTCATCTCCGTACACAGTACAAATATCTCAAATGTTTTTGACAACTTCGTGATTTCGATTAAAAACAAAAAGACTACCTCAAACATGCTCATTCTTGTCTCAAAGAAGTGTCTAATCTGAAATAAAATTTCAGTAATGTTCAACAAATTTAACAAGATAACCAGAGTTACTAAGAAGCAAAAGATGCTATGAATGCTTATTCTTTGAGATCATCCGCAGAATATTAGAAAAAATAACTGAATATATGTAAGAACCTCATAGATAATTTTAAAATTGTTACAGATTAATTTCTTTCCTTTCTATTATATGTATTTTTTATCAACTGAATTCAGGTTTGGATTTCTGTGAAGGACAAAGTAAAACTTTCATTTATTTCTGGATTAATATAGAAGCATGGATCATTATCATGGATAAAACTTCAATCACACTTAAGTTTCAAATTTCTAACAAACACTTTGAAGTTGACATCCAATATTTCACAATAATTCTTTTTTTTTCCTGTTTCCATTTGCCATTATTTCAAGCTTCATTTGTTTTGTAGAGAAACATTTCCAAAGCATTATACGGCCTCCTTTATATGCTGCTGTTTAGGACATTGTCCTTTGAACTGAAATCCTGTTTCTGTCTCCTCTGATGACATTCTGGTATTCGACCAAAATGAGATAGGCTTATCAATATGTTCACTGGGAAATGCTAAATAAAATTACTAGTCATTGACTAGCTTTTAAAAAGCCAGCATATTTGTAACCCTCTTGTAATTAGTTTTATTGTTATTTTTACACCAGCAATGTGCATATTATTTCTGATATCCTCGGTGTAATATTTGAATTATATTCAACAAAGAAAAGGAGATTCATAATTCTACTCTGGCCAACAGTTTCTTCTCCTTAACATGTTCATGAGTAAATAGTATTTTCTCTCTTGAAAAATAGAATGATAGTTCAAACAGTAAATAATGATGTTAAGCTGCTTAGGCTGGGTAAGAGTCTTAAGCTTTGGATAGCAACTTGTCTAAGAGAAGGAGATTTCTGAAATAAAAATCTCTACACCTACTCTGTGTAGAAAAGGGTAGGCTGAACTCTTTAAACTTTTGTAGGTAATCTTCCTAGAGAGGGTGACTCGATAAAAACACAATTTCCAGTATCCTGAACTGGTTGGTATTAGTAAGGGCATGCAGCTATAAAACTCACTCTAGTATTTCATGATAGTTCAATTACATATAATAGGTAGACCATATAAAACATGAACCCAGCTTATCAAAGACTATTTAAGAAAGTTGATTTTACAGCCAGGCCTTATACAAAATTGAGCAGCCTAGAAAAAAGCTATCAATAAAAAACCCTGTCCAATCCATGATAGCATGGAAACAGATGTTAAATGATGATGATGATATATTTATTTTTTGCCTACTGGCCTGAATATTTGAGAAGGATACAGAAGAGAGGCAATATGTATATTTCAAGAGTGTTAGACGTATACTGTTTAGGAAATAAACAAAGTGTCTACTGAAGTACATGTATCTCTTACAAATAAAATTTAAATCATAAAAATCTGTCAAGTTAATAAATAAAAGCTCAGTCCTGTTTCTTGTTTACATTGATATGATAACATATATGATATATGACATTGATATATATATGACATTGATATGATAACATATATGATATATGACATTGATATATATATGACATTGATATGATAACATATATGATATATGACATTGATATATATATGACATTGATATGATAACATATATGCATGAAGAAGATGGGAAGCAGAAAATTTATGCTCCCATGTAGTTGCATCCTGTGTAGTTTGCTGATAAAGGACAAAGCACATCACACAAAATCTTTTTTCACTTTCTAAAATATTTCTTAAAATTTTTCTTTATATATAAAAAATTATATCTCTATATTATATAAGATAATAATGTTTCAGTGATATGTCTTACTAATTAACTGATAGGTTGGGGAAGAAGAGATGGATTCATACCTTTCCCATAGGTATTTCCATGTAACTGAATATAATGAACATCATTGGAATTGGAACTATGCTCTCCACTTAAAAGCTCCAAAGCATTATCCATTACACCATCCGAGCTTACAGCACCTGGCATTCCCAAGCGACCAGCCATCTAGTTGTGCGTGTGTGTATATAGGATGAAATATAGTCTTAAGATAGTCCATATTTCTTGGTTAAAGAGCTCAATGTCAAGAATAGAGTGTATGGTAATATAAAAGTGGACATTGAAGTCAACACCCATAGGCAACAGTCAGCAATCATCAGACTATCGAATACCTGATGATTGCATTTAACATAAAAGGTTGCCACCTCTGGGTGTTGACTTAAATGTCCGCTTATATATGAGAGAGAGACTGATAATAGGAGTGTAGATAATGAGTACAATTCCAAGATAGTTTCGTAAAATGAAAAAAAAAATTTTCCGTCTACTTTATCATATGTCTGTTAGAACTTATAATTAATGATAGTGAGACTTGACCGTTACCAAAAAAAAAAAAAAATGTTGAATCAAATTCCAGCATTAGATCAAGTGCAAAAAGGTATTGAGGTAGAATTAATGGTAACGATTAGCAATGATTTATAACTCATCAGTTGTCAGGTTTCATAAAAAAGAATTTAGTTTCAAGAATTGCCTAACTTATTCCGACTGGATATTTTTTGTGTGAGAGAAGAGACATTGAAGGTTTGCTAAAACTAGTGGAAAAATCAAAATCAAAAAAAATTTTCAAGTGTACTTGTAAAATCTGACACCCAACCTACCAACCTGAATTTTATGTTCAACATCGATAATAGATAATAAAGAAAAGGTAGGCATATATATTTTTTTTAATTGTTTCACCCCAAGCAACCAAGCAAAGCAGTACTGCCACTGATGTGCATGGGGCTACATAAGAGAAAAAGTTTAGATAGGAGGAGAGTAAAGAGAAAGACGAACCAGTTACAGGAGGTGTTAGAGAAAGAGCAATAGAAGGAAGGGAACACAGGTGTGAAGACAGTTGCGAAGGTAGAGAGAAATGTAAAGAACAAGATATACAGGGTGATATAGAAAGAACTGGAGTCAAGTGGATAAGAGATGGCTGTTGACATTGCATTTAAATTCCTGGAGTTTGTAGCCATCAGTAAAGCAAGTATACGGAAGGGAGTTCTACAAATGGGAAGTGTGAGAAAAGAAGCTGATAGAGTAGAACTTTCTTTTTTTATACAAAATAGTTTTTTTTTACTTTTATGATTCTTATTTTTTTAATCATTTCATCCTGAACAAGGTGATAAAGCCACTAACTTGCAAATATTTACTGAGTGTTAGAGAATATGCAAAAAAAAGCAAAACTTTAATAAAGAGAAAGAACAATAAAAGAATAGGAACTAATAAGACACATGATCATGGTAAGCATATAAATTTTTTGGAAAGCAAGAAGCTGAAAGAGTTCTACAAGTGCAAGAAAAGAAACTGTTAACATAAGACCTATAGTTATATCCAACCCTTTCAAGTGTAAAATGGTGAAACCTTGCCACCAATCTAGTACTCGTTGAACTGGTTCTCTGTTTTGGCCAAGTCATACTGAAATCTGAAGGTGATAGAGACACTGTTTATCAGCTCCAGGCAGCCCTTTCCTTGTAAACAAAGAGAGTGTTTGCTTGGGTGTGCTTTACTGGGTCTCTAGCTGCTTTAGTGAGATAAAATTAGGAAAAGAAATTCTTTATTTTTATTTTTTTTTCCTCTCCCTTACATTCATGCCACCCATGATATATGTACATAGTTTTCATAATATTTCCTCATTAGAGATCTGACGAGTTGGGACAAAATTAGTAGACTGGTGTTTTTGTTTTAATATATGGCATGGTTGATTGTGACAAAATTATTGTTTTTACCACCATATATATATATATATATATATATATATATATATTTTGTTACACATCTAAAAAATAACAAAAATATCCCACACTTAATAAAATCACTTTTAAATCTGGCCATAACATATTACATTGCATTTGAATACATGGTTCTGTTAGCATTTCATGGTATCACGCAGTGTGATGTCATAGAACCGCATTGCAAATTTGAGAACTGCGTTTGTTATTTTTGGTAACTATTGCCGTTGCCTAGCGGAGTTTTATGTCAACTCAAAATAAAATTGTCGGTGATGGTGGATGTTATTGTGTTACAGTCTTGGTGACCTCTCTGAAGATGGCTCATGTGAGCCAAAAGCTTAGAAACAAATTAATAAAAAATTATCCAAATGTTGGAGAATTTTTGTCTTTATTTTCAACTGAAATTAAAGCCAAAATATGACGTTTAGAACGACTCATGATTAAACATAATAGACATTCATTGTCTCTTATATTTAACAGTATATGTTTAGAAAATTATTTGCTGCCTTGATACACTATATATATATATATATATATATATATATATACTCAAATGCCTGTAATCAGGCCAGGGACCACAACGCCACTATTTTGTCACTGTCTTCGGCCATCCGCCATGGTAGGGATGGACTTATATTTTCAATTTAATTCTCTTTATTGTTAATAACTTAAATGTTCTATGTTTACTGTGTGTTAATATTTACTCTTTGATAATGGCTTATGTGAGCCGAAAGCTTAGACCCGATAAAAAAATCAACAATTACTGTGATTTTTTGTTTTTCTTTCAACGATATCACCATCAAGTATATCAGACGGTATAAACGGATCCTACACAAAATTAATAGACAAAACTTGTCTATATTATTAAATGAAACCTGCATTAATATATATATATATATATATATATATATATATATATACATTATGGGTGGATGACCAAGTGGTTAGAATATACACTTTCTGACCATAAAGCCAGGGTTCAAATCATACCATGGTCGCTTTGTCAGGAAGGTGACTTCTTGATGTTACATGTCTAGAGGAGGCAATCTCAGTGTGCTGCATCATTGGAAAGTGCCTGAAAACCATACCACAGGTTGACCCAAGCCTTCTGAGTGAAATTGGGGAGACAGAACCCTTTGAGCGCTGTCAAAGATTGTGCTAACTTGAAGTCACAAGTCATTTTGACCCAGGGTTTGAGCATCCTGGCCTACTTCAGACAGCTGTTCATGCTAGATAACACGCTCTCTCCCAGAAACTGTAACTAAGGTCAGCTCAACATAGTTGCAGTATAAACCACAGGTGGGCTCTGAGCAGGCGTCTGCAATGGGGATTAACTAGCTGCCCTTGTAGACAGGTATCCAACAATACAAGTGGCCAGCCATTAATATATAAATACATATATGGGCGTGTGGCCAAGTGGTTAGAACATTTACTTTCTGACCATGAAGCCTGAGTTTGAATTTACCTTGGTCGATTTGTCAGGAAAATGACTTCTTGATGTTATTGGTCTGGAAAAGGTGATTGCAGCACGCTGCACCTTTGGAAAATACCTAAAAATCATACCATGGGTTGACCCAAGCTTTGTGAGTGAAATTAGATTGACGGATCTCTGTGAGCAGCCGTTGATGGCTGGGCTAGCTCTAAGTCACAAGTCAGGTTTGAACATTCTGGCTTTGTTCAGACTGTTGTTCATACTAGATATCACACTCTCTCTCAGAAACTGTAACTAAGGCCTGCTCAGTGTAAACAAAAAGTAGGCTCTGTGGGTGTTGAACAAACACAAGTGTGCCTGAGCAGGCCTCTATGATGGGGAATAGCTAGCCACCCTGGTCGACAGGTATACACAAATACAAGTGGCCAGTCATAATATATATATATATATATATATATATATATATATATATTACACAGTAAAACAAGCCCAAGCAAACACTCTTTGTTTACAAAGAGAGGGCTACCTGGACCTGATAGACAGTGTCTTCATCACCTTCAGATTTCAGTATGACCTGGCCAAAACAGAGAACCAGTTCAACGAGTACTAGATTGGTGGCAAGGTTTCACCATTTTACACTTGAAAGGATTGGATATAACTATAGGTCTTATGCTAACAGTTTCTTTCCTTGCACTTTTTCTTAAGAATAAAAATCTATTAAATAAACATAATGAAATAAATGTTATATGTAAACATTGCAAAATATTCACCTTAGAATATGGATTAAAAAAATGTTTATTAACTTGCATATATCTAATAATTTGTTTAAAAAATAATAATTAAATAGATATTAATATAATGAAATTGATATTTAAAATTTTTAATAATTAGATATTTAAAAGATTGTATTATATTCAGAATTGTTTTAGAATACAATAATAATAAAATAGATTTTATATAAAAAGAATAAAATGAATTTTAAAAAAAATGTTTCCTAAATAAATGGATATTAAAAAATGTTATTTATAAATTAAAAGTTTTAGAAAATAAGAATGAAATGCATTTTGAACTGAAATAAAAATAATATAAGTTAGATCAAAAACAAAATGTTTTCTTTTTTTCTTTCTCCATCTCTTTTTTCTTTTAAAAAATCTTTGGATACAGAAAAAGCTGAAAAAAAAATAATTTGTAACAATAATGGATATATCAACATAAATAGGGTCTAGACAGGTGTTTAAAAAATTAAGTTGACACTTTGGC
Organism: Ascarosepion bandense; assembly: GCA_037127315.1. Classification (NCBI taxonomy): domain Eukaryota; kingdom Metazoa; phylum Mollusca; class Cephalopoda; order Sepiida; family Sepiidae; genus Ascarosepion; species Ascarosepion bandense. The sequence goes on from JBBBDQ010001448.1 coordinate 1,405,997, forward strand.
CATTAAGATTGAAAAAAGAAAACATGTTTCCCCCAAAAATATAAATTTTTAAAAAATTTAAAGTGCATCTCTATTCTAAAAAGTTAAATTAAACGCACATACATTTTTGTCTTCCAATATCTATAAATAACAAACATATTGTTTTTTTTATACTTAAATGAAAATCATTTTCACAACAATGATATAACATTGCCTGATGATGAGGTAGAAATCTTGAAATATAGAAATTTCCATGTTACAATGTATTTTTAATTAAAAAGTTATTTTAATTATATATTGTTTAATACTTAGTTTTTGGTCCTAATAAAATTAGACCAGTGCATATTTGTATTAAAAATGATCAATACAAATTATATTGTAGAACTTTTGAATATTTTCCATTTGTAAACGAGTTCTTATGTGACCTATGTTTCTCCCATGCAAATTGCCTGAAGACACCACTCATGGTATAAACCTAAGTTGCGTAATAACTCGTTTCCAAATAGAAAATATATAGTCATTCACAGACATATCTGTTTTGCTGTCTCACAGCTCATCAGTATGGCTAGACATCTGATTACTTTTTACCTAGGATTGAAACTGAATTGGCATCAGTCGGTGATTCTGTGATTCTACCTTTGAGTTATGAGCACTCGGTAGAAGGAGTCAGACTTTTAGTGTGTGATATATCCTGTATACACATGCCAATAGCTGAGAGCGTTCTAATTCATGAGTGAATGAATGATAGATTTAACACTAACAAATAGTACAAGATAAATATAATAAATGTGATAATCGAATTCATGGCTAAACATACTAGCAGTAATTATTGAGTGCAATAAAATACCTAAAGCAATAAATAAATCGCAAATTGTAATAAAGATAAAATAACATAAGAAGAAAGATCATACAGTTAGAGGTATTTAGCAAGATAGTAAGGTTAATACTATAAAATGTTTACAATTGCTTTATTTTCATACCTTAGATTTAATAATATTAGCAGGATTGTAAGGTTAACCTTTTAATATGTTTACAACTTACTGCTGTTTCATATCTTTGATTTAGTAATATGTCACTTTTCATCTACTTTATAATTTCCATTTTCTTTTGCAAACAGAGGAAACATGTTTTGTTCACTGATCTAGAGATTTTAGCTTGTTTGAGAATTGTCCATTCAACTTAAGGTGTTTTTTATCCTCTTTTAACTTAAAAAAAATACTTAGAAAGTAAGGTCATATTTCATTTCTTTGTATTAGTATAGGATGAGAAATGATTGTAAAAACGTTTTTTAAAATGGTTCATGGTATCCCCAATATAAATTTTAGTAAAACGGGGATTTTCTACTGATGAGATAGAGCACATATAGACAAGGGATTTAGTTAAGCACTTGTTAGATAAGGGGCATTGGTTGGGAATTCTACAATTGCATAGATTGTTTCTCTGGGACAAATTAAGATTAATAATAGAATTACTATTATTGTATAATTTCAATGTTTTATTATGTAATTTAATAATTTTTTCTAAACTATTAGTGCAGATATTAAGTTTTAGAGTATTTCAATTGAAAATTTTATTTAAATGATTATTTTTTGAGAAATGATTATCAATTTAAGAAATTTATATCCCAGTTTAATATTAAACTAATTGATTGAATGTAGGATTATACCATATGATTTTTTTTTCTAGAACAACTGTACTTTTCCACAAATCTAATCTGAACCCACTTTCCTTAAGAACTTTATTGTAAATAGTTTTATGTTCTTTTAATATTTCTCTGCTAGAGTAATGTGTTTGTGTGTGTGTGTGTCTCTCTCTCTCTCTATATATATATATATATATATTGCATGATAGCTTTGACATAATAAGAACACTGGAAAAATAACATCACTGAAAATGGCCTATGTCTATATATGTGCATGAACATATATATATATATATATATATATATATATATATATACACACACACACACACATGCAGAAAGAAGATATATACACAGAAAGGTTAAAAGTAAGATTGTTGCCCTAATATGCAAAATATATACACACACACACACACACACATATATATATATATATATATGCACATATACATGTATGCACACACAAGTTGTGCAAGCATTTTGCTGAAAAGATACAAACATTTCCAACAAAAGTGTGTATCTGATGTGTGCCAATTTTTTGCTATAGATTTTTAAAGTTTGTTTAAAGAACCATGTACTGAGAAAGCACAACTGAGCTTTACAATGATATCATATCAACAACTCGGCAGCCACTATATATATACATGCACACACATGCATGCACATCTATGTATCTGTAAAAGATACACAAATATTTGTAAAAGTAAACCCAATGACAACAAAATGATGTGTCTAATGTCTGCCAACTTGGTGCCATATATTTTAAAAGTTTGCCTGGCATAAAGAGCCATATCTATTGATAGCAATCCTAAGTTTTACAATGCCATCTTGTAATGGTCATACTTAACAATGAGGTGGCAGCTCTGTTATATATATATATACACACACACACACACACACACACATAAAAGTGATGGTATTGATGTTTTCCTCGTTTCCCTAAGAGGACTTTCAAAAAGTGTCTAGAAACCAGAATCTTTTTCAAGAAATGCCATTTTCCTGAATAAAAGTTTCTACTGAGGAAAATTTTCTTGGTGCTATGCATTTTTTACTTTATTTTAAAAAAATATATGCAAATAAAATAAGTTGATAAATTTTACATCTTAAAAGGTAATTTTTTTTCTTCACTTTAGTGTTAATATTTACACTTTTCTTACTTTTAATCTAGAAATTTGACACTTTTGGAGTCAACATATTTTGTGTCTGTGAATACAAATGTTTATTTACAGATGAAATAAAATGTGTTTATGTATGTGTGTAAATATGCCTGCTTTTTTCCATATTTGCTTTAGTCATGTGTGCATTTAATCTTTCAATGGTCATCATTTTATAGTCACTGAAATATTTACAAGTGTAGAGGTATTGTTGTTGTTTGATTTTCCAAAAATATATTCACGTCTATAGCTGTTCTTATTCACACACATAGCTGAAATACATCCAGATTAGAGATTTCCAAATATATGCATATATAAGTATAAATTCTTATTAATACAAATGCACACATGTCAAATAAAATGTGTATAGGCACATACACCTACACTCACACTATTTACATTGTTTGGACTGTTGCCCTCATTTTCATTTCCATATTTTTGTTTTGGCCATTGTATGCTCTTCAGGTGATTTGAATTTTGAACCAAACCCTTTCTTACATCCACCAAGGTTGATTGTTCTACTTTCACATCTCAATATCAGTATCTCACTTTAACTCAAATCTTCAGGTTTTTGTCCACCTCTGCTGTAGCCAGGTATTGAACTCGTAACTCTTTGGGTCAAGTCACTGGATTCAACTAAGGCCACTGACACATTTGTTCTATGAATTTTTACGAATTATAAACTTAATGTCTGTTTCAGTTTTCTACCAGAGCTCATATTAATTTTTTTTTTTTTATTGTTTTTCTCTACCACTCAATTTTACTGGTTCCCATATTGTATTCACTTCTATGCTTGACTGGCTTAGGAACTTTTTATGGCCTAGCATATGCATTGATTTTTGAAGATCAAAGTTGACTGGAAAGCAAAAATCTGGAAGTATCTTTCCTAAGTGTGAAGTATGAGAGAAGAAAGTGTTAACATATAACTTACTGTTACATCTACCAATTTCAACTGTAAAAAGATGAGACTTCCTTGCCAGTCTAGTACTACACCTAACTTAATGGCTGTTGTACACTCTGTTCTTCTTCAGATGAATGGAATTTCAAACTGAACCCTCTATTTCATACACAGAGGGAGTGTTCCACATGTCTCAATATCAGTTATCTCTCTTTAACTCAACCCCCTGCTGTTTTTGCTTACATCTGCTGTAGCTAGATATTGAACTCACAATGCTTTAGGTCAAGTCTATGGGTTCAACCAATGATTTTATCCCATTTGAGGACTGAGCCATGTATCTTTGAGGACACATGGCCTGAGTTGTGAGTTCAATACCTCACTAGAGCAGAGCTGAACTAAAACTTTGAGTTGAGTTAAAGGATGATAACTGATACTGAGGTATCAGGAAGGGACATGGCTCATGAAACTCAAACAAATTTCAATCACTTGAAGAAACCTGGAGTGGAAACATTGTGAATATGGCAACGAAGATGAGGGAAATGGTCAGAACAATGTAAACAGTGTAAATAATGAACATTCATGTCAATAACCCATCAATCTTTAGCTTAGTACAGTAAAGTGGCTTCTGACAGGAAAATGTATACGAAGCAGAGATCAGTCATTGAATCCTCTTGTATGGGTCAAAATTGATTCTGGCTGAATATTTATAGAGACCTGACATCAGATGTGATGCCAGTTAGGTAGTAGGCAATGTGTTTTGAATATTCTTTTATCAAGGATGATTTTATTTTTACTTTTAACTGAATGTATGGATCTATAGCTACAGGAATGTTTTTATTTTCCAAACATGATCAGCATGTTGTGGCCGTTTTCATAGTTGATGTTACTGTGTGTTGTCTTTTTTTTTTATATCAATAATGCCTCCATTTTTAACCTTCTTTACATTTTGATGAGGTTATTTGTTTCATTTTATTATATGTTGCAGACAAGGTTTGGTTGGTCTCTGTGTAGGTTTAAATGAGACCTGATTGTGCTGTTCAGCTAGATCTAACATGGGTCTTCTTATTAGGCATGTAGTGGTATATTGAATATAATTATTCATGAAATTTTCTACTTTGTTTGATTAGGAACACTGTTCCTTCAGGGACATGTGAGTTCATAAATAATATTGGTTCTCTGTAATTTGTATCTTGCAAGTGAGTTATTGTTATTGACAATATACATATATATCATAAGGTTGTTGACCACACACACACACATATATATATATATATATATATATATCATAATTGTTGAGTTGCAGAACCTGAAGCCAAAAGAGTGTTATTATGTAACACATAAAAGTAGGTAATGTGCTGTGCAGTAAATTTCTAAATTTAGTATTTCTGAAAGTTCTGTTGTACCCAGTTAATTGGAATGATTTCTGTTAAATATAGAAATGTAGTTTATCCTAACTCAGTTTAGTTAGCCAGAACATTCTATTGCTTTTCTTTGTCATCCATTGGGGAAAATATTATTGCAAGAAAGATTTTGTTGGCACTGTAATGTGTCATTGTGAAAATCTATTGTGTTAATGTAGAAATGACGAAAACAACTTTGTTTGTCACTGTCTATATAGTTTTTATGCTTCTACCAATTTGCAGAAATCAAATTGTTGTGGCTGGAAGTCTATTAAAAGCAGGAATGAAGAAAACGTGGGCAATCCACTCTGTTCTTCTCTATTTTCTTAATGATATTTTATCAGTCTCAGTGTTTAATGGGATCATCTTTTATAAAATATTGCATATGTACACTAGCGTCCATAATTATTAGGCCACTGCAGTGTTTAAAAAAAATGATGTTTCATACTATTTTTAGTATTTATTGCTAAGTTAATAACTGTAAATGAAAATAGAATGGTCCTTTTTGTTAATAATGCACAATAACATGTGCATCAAATGAATTTATAAATATTTAATAATTACCTATATTGCCGTTTCATCAGTGAAAGAATGAAGAAAATTTAGGGTCATTCGAATGAGTTCATCTTTGCAAAATTTTACAAGGCATAGAAGCAAACTAATAATAACAAAAAAAACATTCTATTTTCATTTAGAATTATCCACTTAAAAATAGTATAAAATACAACATTTCTTTTAAAAAAACTGGGGTCACCTAATAATTATGGATGGTAGTGTATAGAATGGAGCATTTTTTTTTTATTTTAGGCTGAGGGTAAAATACAATGGTCAGCATCCGTTTGGCTACTTTGTAGAGAAACAGTATGATTGCAGCTCATATCAAAATTTGGGCATTTTTTGATTTAATAGCTTTTGCTGTGTTAGTATTAACCACACGTTACTTTAAAAAAAGTGGGGGATTATAAATCAATATGTGATAACAAATATTATTTTAAACAGTATGTATACACAAATGTGCACAGGTATTTAAGAAAGTGTTATTGCTTGAAACCTGTTCAGAAATATCTAAACTGTCAGTTGTACACAATTGTTTTCTAAGATCTTTGATTAAAAATGGCTTTGAAGTGGATGAAGATCTTGGTGAAAACCGTCCTTCTATGAACCTTGTGAACTGGCACTACAAAATCTCAAAGAACTGTACCAAATAATGGAAACCACATCACTTGATGAATTTCAACCACAGTAACAAATAAAACTGAAATCACCTGTAACTCAAATAGAAAATAATGACATCATCAAGATCTGGATGTTCCAAAGAAAATGTTTGAAAGGAAACCTGTCATCAATACTGGGAAAAGTTATAACAACTAAAAAATTGTTTTAAGAGAAAGATTTTATTAATTTCGACCAAAATGCAGAACTGGCTGCTTGGTCAATGAATTTTAAATGTTTCCTTATAAGGAAAAGGCCATTAGATGTCTTGGAAATTTTGCTCTTCATTTATTTTGAAATTCATGTTTTTATTTAGATATATAAATCATAATCTGTTTTTCATTTAAAAGCACAAAGAAAATTCCTAAATATGTTTTGTAAGTTTTATCTGCAAATATCTGACATTTATTCGAAGTGAATCTCTGCTCTTTATCTGCACATAAGAAAATAATTAAATACCTCAAATATCTGCTACGGCTGGAATTTAGAAAATATTTATTTTATTTGCTTACTTCTGCTCTTTATTTTTCTTGGATTGTTAAATGAATATGTGCCTTTTCAACTTTTATTCTTTGAGTAATGTGTTGTAGCATTTTACAAGACTTACATTGCATATATATTTATATATATATATATATATATATATATATATTCGAGTGAATAAGGAATGAAGAAAAATTTACAATGTTCAAAACATTGATTTAAAACAGTGCTCGATATACAATATAGAGCTGTGAATAGTTATTATAAATTATAGCTTTGAACATGTTCAAATTATCCGCTACAAAATGTACATTTTGTTTTGACATTGAAATGACAATGTCCCATTAGGTAGTGTGAAAAGGAATGGTAAGTCTTTTTCTGATATTTGGTGATTTTGTGTGAGATGTAGGTGGGGTGAGAGATAAGGGAATAAGTCTTGTTAACTGTCCTTTAGAATTTTGAGTGAAAATAGGGAACAAATAGGGGGGATAGAGTTGATTAATGAATGTATCGAAAATTTTGAAGACAGATTTAACATTAAAAGATAAGGTATAGTCTTTTATAGCTTAATGACTGGTTTTCTTCTGGTTTAATAAAAGGGGAAAATAAGGGAGTGTATATCGGGTGGGGAGGAGTAGGAGCAAATGTGATGAAATGGGAATAGTAATTACCATTTTTTTTTTAACTTATCTTTATTATTGAATTGTACAACTATACAATATTTTTGTATTTAACATAGTTTTTATAATTAATCTATTTTATTATATTTAACCTGAATTTAAAATGTAGGAAATCACTTTTTTATATAAAACTTTAAATTAGATCACAGTTTGTGGTATGAAATAAGGTAACATTTGATGTAAGAGTGTAGTTAATATTATAAAGGTTTATTGTTTCTAGGGATCCTAACTTTAGCTTATGTAGTTTTTAGCATGATTGTAAGGTTAGTTCTTTAATGTTTACTGTGGTTTCATGCCTCTGGTTTAATAATATGTTACTATTCATGTATTTAACGATTTTCATTTTTTCTTGAAAACAAAGGAAACATGGTTCTTTTATTGATTTCGATATTCTGGCTTGTTTGAGGATTTTCCATTAAACTTTAGGTGTTTTATTTTCGTTTTTTAACTTACAAAAATATTTGGAAAGTGATGTCATATTTTGTTTGTCTTTGTTATTGAAGGATGAGAGATGATTGTAAAAGCACTTTTTAAATATGTTCATTGTGTTTCTGATAAAAATTTTAGCATCCTTAGGATTCTCCATGGATGAAATCGAACACATATATACCAGGGATTTTGTTAAACATTTATTAGGAATGGGGCATTGATTTGGGTTTCTACAGTTACAAAGGTTATTATTATGAGGCAGACTGGTATGAGTGTTGGAGTTATTTTTGTTGCATGCTTTTAATATTTCATTGTTATGTAATTTAATTATGTTTTCTAAATTGTTGGAGCAGGTATAACTGAATTTTATTGTATTCCTATTGAAAATTTTGCTTAGAGGATTATTTTGGGGGAAATGTTTATCTATTAGTTTAAGAAATTTATATCCCAGTTTAAAATTAACTGATTAAATGGAGGATTATACCATATGATTTTCCTGTTTCTATTTTTCTTTTTGGGCTCCTGAATTTTTCCACAAAGTTAATTTTGGAGGATTGATAGCCACTGTCTTTAAGAATTTTATCGTAAATTGCTTTGTGCTTATCGAATATTTCTTTATTTGAGGAGTCTGTGTGAATGCAGTGTTCAACTGAGTGAAATGAGATTATATATATAATCTCATTTCACTCCATAAAAGGCAATAAAGTCACTAAGATGCAAGGGGTTACTGAATGTGAAAGAATAGGAGAAAAAGGAAGAAAAAATTATTAAGGAGCAGAAACAATAAAAGAACAGAAATTGAGAAGACAGAAGATAACAGTTGACATTACATTTAAATATTTGAAGATCAGAGTTGACTGGAATCCAAGAAGCTGGAAGACTGTTCCACAATTAAGAAGTGAGAGAGAAAAAATAGATATCATAGAACTTACAGTCACATCTGACAATTTCTAATGTAAAATGATGAGATCTAACTGCCACACTAGTACTGCACTTAAATTCAAAAAGTCAAATTCTCTAACTAGAAAGCTCAGAACAATTATCATGAAAATATTTATGGAAAAGCATTGTTAAGCTATGTCATGATGATGTGAAGTGACTGAAGCCAAGATACTGGGTCAGAATCAGTAATATTGCAGATATTTAGATTTCATTGAGAATCTCTAAATACATAACAGCTGTGGTAACAATATTCAATGGGTTTGTAGTAATAGTTATTAGTACGAGGTGATATCCTGGTATCTTGCTATTACAAGATAATTATTCACATATCTGTTGAATAGTACTGTACTAAGAAGTTCTTTCTGATACTACATAATCCTCTCTTGGGAGTCCTCCTGAGTAATCTGCTCAAGGACTAATAGTGATATCACACTATGAACACTGAATTCTGCAACTTGGTTGTAACTAGTACAACTGCTGCTGCTACTCGTAATCTGGTTGATCCACTCTGACTATTGTCTGGTTCTTAATATAGGCTCTTATCATTGTCATGTGATCCCCAGTAGAATAATCCATTCTTATATTTTTATTTGTTATCTGATAATCAGTGTTCAACCACATGTGTTGGAGTTGACACTTCCTTCTACATGACAGAAAGCATGGAGCTGAAAGAGAGTTCCATAAGCAAAAAGTGCAAGAAAAGAAACTGTTAGCATAGAATCTGCATCTAGTCAGCTCAGATGAGATCTTGATGTCAATTTTCAAAATGTAAATTTATTTATTTATTTTTTTTTTGTTGCTTATAGCGTTGGATAAATTTAAAAATATACTTGTATCAATTAAGAATTCAGTTAGCTGTTTTAGGCATCCTGACAGCAAGAACTGATTTTAATTTTCCTTTTGAAGCTGTAGGAACTTGAATTCCCCTTAATGGTGGTTTTCAACTTTTTGACACTTTTTCTCTCTCTCTCTCTCTCTCTCTCTGTCCCCAGTCAGTTAAGCCAGAGTCCAACTGAATTAATAACAACTGTATAAAAAGTGAAATAGAATTCACCATGATGAAGTTAAAGTTTTGCTTAACTCGATTAATATTCTGTTGGCAGCAGATATCATCTCTGGTAAGCTTGATTGACTCTTTTTCTGAGCGTTTAATTTTCAAAATATAAATTTAATTTTTTTTTCTCCATCTTTTTTTTTGCTTATAGCATTGGATAAATTTAAAAATACACTTGTGTCAGTTAAGACTTCAGTAAGCTGTTCTAGGCATTCTGACAGAAAGGGCTGATTTTAATTTTTCATTTTCGTTTGAATTTCTAAGGAAAGGCATGTTAAAATTCTCCTGTAGAATTTTAAGGGATCTTCTAACTTTAATGAAGTTAAAACTTAGTAAATTTTTATTTTTTTTAATTTATTTTTTTAAAAATTGGAGTAAATAGGCCCTATTATTGGTCAGTTCATACTCCTCACATTTATTTTTTGAACAGGCGTAGATGCTCCTCCTTTGTTTTCTGTTTAGCAAGAGGTTACTGGTTTCTTTCCTCTTCTCAGGTTTTAATAGTACTGTTGTTAAAAGCTTTTTGAATTGTGTGTGGATGATGGCAATGTCTATTCATTCTGAGGGTACTGGGTTGGCATTTTCCTGGTTGCTGCTTCCAACTGGTAGTTAGGAGCCCAAACTCTTGCTTAGCATCTTGAGAGGCTGCTCTGATCAGCAGTTGAATGATATCAAGGTTTCTTGTAGTGCCATGTCAAGCTTGGATGAGTGTCCCTGCAAGTACCTCCAGTGGGCAACCCTGAAGCCACATTATGCTGCAGTCTGCGCCAGTTTCCTTCTTATACATGTTGCACTTGATGGCGGACTGTTACTATTACTCTAGCTCTCTCCTTACTAAAGAAATCTCTAATTATGACATCACACAAAGTAAGAATTAAAACTAAACAATTTTGATAATATATAACTTTAAACCTATGTAACCCCCTACACAACAGTGGCAGTAAAATGCTTTGCTTGGGGCCACACAATTATAAAAAAAAAATCTCATATCTTATTGGCTTTATTGCATTTCTTAGGGTGAAATGATTAAAAAAAATCAGAATCATTGTTTGACTATTGAAAAAACAAAACACTAAAAACAGACTGAAATACTAATAAAAAGATTAGTAATAAGAAAAAAAAACTTTTATTTTATGAACTCTGTTGTTACTTCAATTTGATAACATAATTTTCCATACATAACAAAAAATGGAAGAGGTTATTAGCATTTAGTTTCAATGCATGAGAATGTACAGGAATTAAAGTGTTGTTAAATAAACTTAGCAAATGAAATATGGTCAAGAGCAGAAGGCAAGCAGAATTTCTCTGAGGCAGTACAATTTTTGAATTGTCAGAATCAAAGCAGAAAAGTTAAGTCAGACTTTAACTTGTTGCCTCAAGACTCAATATCTAATAAAGAAATCTTAATAATAGCTTTCATCTGCATTGAAAAGTCTTCTTTAAGAAGAACTTCAATGTCCATATGCATGGAATTGGTGTTATGTCAGTGAACATCTCTTTGTAGCTAGGGTGATTTCTCTTGAATCTCCAGATCATTCCTACATGTGTCTCCATCTCTTTCTATTAAGCTTGGTTAGCTATCTTTTCTTTTTCTATTGCTCTCCTTCATCTCTTGACTGTTTCATACTTGACAGCATTTCTAAAAATATAAAGAAGTCTTTTTCATCTGATCTGTTTGCTCATATATTTGTGTCTGGAGACTTTAATGTCTACCACGCCAAGTGGCTGGAAAACTCTGCCACAGATCTTGGTCCATACCATGAACTTTTCAATCACTCAATCTCTTATGCAAGTGACTGATTTTTTCATGCGTTTCTCTTATAACCCTAATAGTACTGACTCACTGCTAGATTTCTGTTTAACTTCTATCCCTGACTCTTGCCATGTTATGCAACTTTGCCCTCTTGGGAACTCTGATCATGCAGTGGTTTGTGTCAATATCTCCTTCTGATTTTCCTCCCCACCCAGGAAACCCCAACCAGCAGAGTCTCTTACTGCTACCACAAAGCAGACTGGGAGTCATTCTGCAATTTCCTGTGTGACGTCCCTTGGAAGAAAGTTTTTAGTTTTCCCATTGAACGGTCTCCTCTTGGATTAAAGCTGGCATCGATGCTTTCATTTCAGCCAGGAAGTTTTGACTTAAACCCCATTCATCTTCCTGTTTCTCTCCTTTTTGTTTGACCACTATTGCCTACAGAAATTACTTCTTTTGGCTTTATCGAAGCCACACATCTGACCATAATAGGCGACTTTTTGCCTTGTCTTGTTATGAGTGCTAGAGGAACCTAAATAATGCTAAGTTGTTATTTGCTGAAAAAATGAAGCAGCATATAGCTTCCTGCAAGTTCTCCATCAACTCCACATTCGATTTGTCTGGGGTATCCACACCTTACTTTGCATCCAGAACTGAGGTTCAACTGAGTGACGTTCACATTACCCACTCGCTCGTCTCTAACGTAATTTCTAAGCTTGACTCCCAAAAAGTGAGCAGAGGTGATGGAATTCCAATCATTGTCTTAAAGAAATGTGCCCCTGAACTCTCCTTTGTCCTCTCCAAACTCAACAACTACTGCATCTCTGCTACTTGCTTCCCTGCCTGCTGGAAGTCCTCCTCTGTGGTTCCTGTTTTTAAGAATGCTAGAGAACTCTTAGCCCCTCTAATTATCAACTTCCTACTGATTTTTGGCAAAGTGTTCAATGCTATTATCAATGCTGAAGTGGTTCAACATCTCACAGCGTACAGTTTCTTCTCTGATAAAGAGTATGATTTTCATTTCACCATCACATCACATAGTATATATACCAGGCTCTTGATAAGAACAGTGAAACTCAAGCTGTAGCACTAGATATCTCTAAAGCATTTTTACAGAGTCTGGCATGCTGGCCTTCTACACAAGCTATGGGGCTATGCTATAACTGGACACTTGTTAGACCTAATCCAGTCATTCCTTTCAAATTGTGTAATGAAGGTAGTATTGAATGGGCATGCTTCCAGATATTATCATACAAATACAGGTGTCCCTCAAGGCTCTATTTTAGGTCCTATGCTTTTGATGATTTTCATCAACGATCTCCTTGATGAAATCAGATCTCAAGTAGGCATCTATGCTGACGCTGTCACCATTTACTCCTGCCTTGATAAAAAATCTGCTGAGGCTGACAAAGCAAAACTAGCTGCTGATCTTGAAAAGGACCCCCAACCTGGGCTGGACTGAGGTAAAAACAGCTTGTAAATTTTAATGCCTTCAAAATGAAGCTGCTATCCTTTAACCACCATAGACAACTGCTCCTACCCCACATCAGCATAGATCAGGCTAGTCTCCCCAAAAGCAAAATACTGCACCTCCTCGACCTAACTCTATCAGCTGAACTTAAGTGGAATGACTACATTGAATACATAGTTAAATCTGCTTCTAGGAAGGTTGGTTCACTGTGTAGGGCCAGGAATTTTTTCTTGTTTGAATCCATCTTGTACATATATAAATCTACCATCTGTTCATGCATTGAATACTGCTGCTACATCTGGTCGGGTGCCCCTGCTATTCATTTTGGGGTTTTTGACAAAATCCAACTAAGAATCTGCAATATAATTGATCCTGACCTGGTAGCTCAATTCTGGTCACTCTCTCACTGACCTAATGTGGCTTCCCTCTGTCTCTTCTACATATACTTTCACAGCTTCTGCTCTGGTGAGCTTAGCTCCCTGGTGCCTTCTCTGCATAAATTTAGTTGAGCTACTTGACTAGTGACTAGGTCTCACCCTTTTACAGCGAAACTGATCAAATTTAATCACAACTTCTACTCTATCAGTTTCTTTGCTCGCACTTCCTGTCTGTGAAATTCCCTTCCATATACTTGCTTCCCTGAAAATTACAATCCTCAAGAATTTAAATTTAATGTCAATTGCTATCTCTTATCTCTTTGACTTGCATCCTTTTCCTGACAACCATTGTATCATATTCTTCTTTCTTTCTGTTCTACTTTCATGCAGCCCTCTTCACACCAGTATCCTCATCCTTCTCTTACACATTCTCTGACACCTCCTGTAATTCATTTCGTTCATCTCACTCACCTCATGTAACTTCCTGCACACAAGTAGTAGTACAGTCTTGCTTGGGGTGAAATGGTTAAAAATAAAATTCTACTACTATGCTTAAATTAAAAAATCTAGGTACATAGTAAAGAGTTCATCCAAATAATTACCATGAAAATAAAAGGCGCAGAAAGGCAACCCCATGGCAGTGGGAAAATGACTAAAGTCGAGTCACTATATTAAGACCAATAAGGATGTGTGTGGTGGTCCAGTGGATATCAGCTCAGAACAAGAAATTGGAGAGCCGAGTTCGAATTCCAGTTGAATTCATTGCATTCACTTATGCGCAAATACCCTTGGGAAAGGTATTAATCCATCTCTTCCTTCCAGTTATGGGTTAAATAACAGGATAGATTGGGTTCTATAGCCTTGGCTGGCAACCAGTCTAGCACAGAAAGCAATAGCAACCTACTGCAGGATAATCTTCTGCCCAGTCAGTCATGTCTCTTTCAAGACATGATCGCCCAAGCGTGTTTCACGTATGGCACTTAACTGACTGACTGAATATTGTTGCTTCTTCTTTAGGAATTATCTTCATTTGTAATATTTTATTTTCCCAAAAGTTTATAAAGCTGAAAGAGAAATGTAAAATGTAAGGGTTCATTCATTTGAAATTCTATATTGATCTCTAAAAAAAAATGCAAGGAGAAGAAAGTCATATGAATATTGACTATTTCAGAATGCAATGGATTTTTCTTTTTGTTGTTTATTGAGTGCTGTCATGTTGCCTAGGGCAAAGTGAGAGCAATGGAAAGTTTATGATTTTAATCTTTTGAAGTAATTCTGATTCTGTCAAACCATAAATGTCATATATTTCAAAAGATTTATCATTGCTATATTCTTCTTGGAAGGTTGCAAAGAAAGCTTTCTCCAACAAAATCTTCTTTTATTTGTTGGTTTTTGTTTCTTTTCAGCTGATAAATGTGATATGTAAACATGACCACCTCCTAATATATATATATATATATATATATATATATATATATAATTATCACCATTTTATATTTTCAATTTTGTGCATGTGTTAGTTTTTTAATTTTTCCAGCTTCAATGTATAGTAGGGTCAGTTGGGCACCTTCTGTAAAAACCAGCACCATAATGCAGTTCCCTCTGCCAAAATTTGGAAATGGCATGCAGTACTCCTTGGCATTTTCATCAGAAGCTTCTATACGAACATTTCAGAATGTTTGAGTGTCAGTATGGGGACAGTGCAGAGGATTTAGAAAGAGGTGGATGAGATATCGGGTAAGCATCATAGTGTTTGGAGTGATCATTAGTAATGCTGACATTATGCCTCCATTAAGCAAGCTTCCAACAGGGCCTCAGACTCAGTATGAAGGTCTACCTAAAGTGCCTTAAGTAGGTAGTGCTGCTGTGGGTTAAGAGGGTGGCTGATGGAAGACCCTATGTCTGGCAACAGGACTCTGCACCATGCCACACAAGCAGAAGAACTCAGTCATGGCTGTCAGATAATTTCTGTAATCATATCATCTGGCCATCTAACTCCCCAGGCTGCAACCGCCTTTATTATATGTAGAGAACAGTTGAGTGAGAGACCAACAAAACTCCTAGGAACAATAAAAATGAACTGAAAGCAAGGATTATAGCAGCCTTTGACCAACTTAAACAAGAAAACCATAAAGAGTTGCAGGAAGTTCTGAATTCTTCTGGGAGTCATGGTTGAAGCCAATGTCGATTTTTATTCAATAAATTTACTCCTTAGTTTTTCAAAATATTCTTGTGTAATTTCAGTAAATATATCTGAAAATGGGATATCAGTGTTATTTTCATTTTTGCAAAATTTAAATGATAATTGAATGTTGTATGTGTGTGTGTGTGTGTGTGTGTGTGTGTATATATATATACATACATATATATATATATGGATCAGCTGAAAAGTTTGTTGGCTGACTAAAATACTCAGTTTTAAAAACTCAGGCCACCACCTTATCTGCAGTTGAAATGATCTTGTCTTTCTTCGGAACCTGGATTTTTCCTTTTTATTTGACTTAAAGTGATAAATGCAAAACTCAATCGTGGATTAGGAAACTTTCAAGGAAACATGCAGGATCTGCCTCAAACAATGTTAGATTTTCCTGTAATGTGATCAGGCTGATTTGTTTTCCTTATACCAAGTTCTGCAGAGTATTCTCAACTTTCTCATGGTATATGCTAATAGAAACTCCTCCCATCCATTATCATATGGTGAACATAATGGTTGTTTTCCTTGGTGGTGGTGGCAGTTGCAAGATATCCAGACTTTGGGTCATCTTCAAGTGTCTTCTTTCCACTTTTAAATTCCACTGCTCACTGCTCACTGTCAATGAAGCTGGTGTATCATCATCTAATGGAACAACCTTGTCAGCATGAATGTCTTCAAAGGATAAACCCTTTTTTTGAGCAGGTATCTGTGGTGTAGTGGATATCAACTCAGAATGAGAAATCAGGGAAACAAAGTTCAAATTCCAGTTGAGTTTGTTGCATTCACTTAAGTGCAAATACCCTTGGGAAAGGTATTAATCTGCCTTTTCACTCCAGTTATGGGTTAAATAACAGGACAGATTGGCTTCTGTAGCCTTGATCGGCAACCAGCCTACTGCAGAAGGTAACGGACGGCAACCTACTGCGAGAAAATCTTCTGCCCAGTCAGTCATCTCTTGAAAGAGACGTGATCGCCCAAGTGTGTATCACATAAGGCTTACTGACTGACCTGATAATACCATGGTGTCAGATTTTGTCCATTTTCTACTGCAGTTATGAATAAGAAGAGTTGAAATTAATTCAGGTAATATTTCACAGCTGTAGTAACAACCCACCCTTTTATATAATGATTGTCAAATTTGTCACAATTTGATAAAAAAAGTATTTTTGTGGGTTGTAATTATATTTTGATGTAGTAATTTTTTTATTTAAAAAAAAAACAATATTTTTATAAATTTACTTCAAATTTACCTAAACCCAACTTTTAGGCTAGAAGATATGCTGATTAGGGGGGAAATCGGAGGCTTCCATAGTGGGGAATACTTTATCTTACATTGCTGTTTGAACTGTGTTCCTCATGCGATCAGTGCAGGTATCCTTCAAAGCTCTCACTTCTACCCTCTTTCTGCTTTATATTAATCAACTAGTTAAGAAGATTCTCAGAACTCTAGTAAATATTTATTTTAAATGATACCATGATTTATGGGGGCACCACCAAAAATCTAGATGATCTAACTGAAACAAAAATATTATATTCATTTAGTAACCCTCTACTTTGTGTAGCTTTTTGTATTGGATGAACAGTAGTAAAAATTAATAATTTTTCTGTTTTCGTTAACTAAGATTTTTTTTATCCTTTTAAGCAAAATCCTATATTGTAGCGTTGTACTTTGAAGTTAAGTGATCTACAGGAATAAATATTAGTTACTTTATTTTCTTTAACAATTCGTAAATTGCAGGCATGTTTTTCTTTCCTTCTTTCTTCATTCACTTGATTACTGATTTAACTTTAAGAAATTAAAAATTTTTATTTGTATTTCTGGTTACCATTATTAATTATTTTAAATCAAATGCACTGATTTGGAATTATTACTTGTTTTATATCTCTTCAGATAATTTGAATGAAGAAAATTGATTCCCTCTAGTCATTCTTTTAAAAGAATAATTTATATTTTCAATGAAATCATTTAAGATGTGCTCTTTAGTATCTCTAAGGATTTCTCCAGTTATTCTGATTTGGAAAACATCTTTCTATTTATGTAAGAAATGTCTGTACATTACCAAGATTTCGCAAGAAGTTAAAGGTTTCATGTGTGGAGCTGTTTATGTGCTCCTGCATGTATAGATGGGCAGGGTTTATACGTACGCATCTACCCAAATTTATGTGACTTTTCTATTAATATTTTTATGGTAATTTTTCTGATGAGCTTTCCACTTTGATACACAGATTCTATGGATTTAAGTGCAGTACTAGATTGGCAGAGATTAAGTACATATTAATTTGGGAAACATTCTTTTAGGAGTCTGTTACACAATGTTACAGTTTATATTTGGTTAACACCAACAAAGGCTTATGATTTCTTTCTTCAATTTTGGCAATTTTTCCAAGTTCCAAACTGAGATTGGCCATGAATGGCATTTATTTTTTATGTACTTTTGTCTTTTCATAAACTGTTATAAGAGAAATTGTTTATGCAGTAATTGTATGATTAGAATGGTTGGTTGGTTGGTTGGTTGGTTGGTTGTTTTGTTTTTATGGCATATCAACCTCGGCGAGTCATTTATTGTCAACTAAATATTATTTATTTATTGCTGGTAATACCTTTTTCTTTCAACAATTTATTGTTGTTTTTATATAAGTTTTGTGTCTAGTAATACTTTGTTTTCAAGTATCAAGATTCATTGGGATTTGTTTTTTTTTTTTTTTTTAGGGCAGGGTCCCCAAGTCCTACCCTGTTATTTAACCCATAATTGGAGGGAAGAAACGGATTAATACCTTTCCCAAGGGTACCAGTTCTTAAGTGAATGCAGGGTATTCAACTGGAATTTGAACTCGGCTCACTGATTTCTCTTTCCGAGCAGATATCGACTGCACCATGATGCACATCCGTCACTAAACGCTTACAGTACCTGGTATTCCCAAACGGTCACCCATCTAAGTACTAACCAGGCTCAACGTTGCTTAACTTTGGTGATCGAGCGAGAACCAGGGTATTCAACGTGATATGGCCGTAAGCCTGATAAGAATGAATCTAAAAGCTTAATTTTGAGTTCATTTTAGGTGTTACTTCTATTTAAAATTTCCCAGTAACTTGTGGTGCATCTTGTGTGTTTTGCAGATATTCTGGCAGGAGTAACAACCATGTTCTGTTCAGCAAAAATACTATAAATCAAAACTTACAACCATCTTAATGATAAAAAAAAAAGTTAAAAATTAGCCTAGAATCTGACTGGTAATCTTAAACAAAGAATATAAATAAGCGTATTTTTGCCAATGATGCCAAAATTGGATTTTTTAAATTTTAGTGCTGAATATAAACCAGGATATATCTATAAAAAAAATCAAAACTCATAAACCCTCGATCTTTTTTTTTTTCCTTTTATCTTCTTTTTTCTCACTGTAAACCCCCTGTGTACCAAGTGGTGGTCCTGCCTTGCTTGGGGTGAAATGATAATAACAAAACAAAAAAACATGAAGCTTTACTAAGACCAAGAATTTTCCAAATTCTTAAAGTAATCTATTTCCTGTGTGTTAGTACTTTGCTCAGCTTCTGGAACGCGTCCTTTGCCATGCCAATTCGCCTTCTCATCTCTGTGTCGCACTTTCCATCTCCTGTTAGAACACTTCCTAGATATTTAAATTTTTACACCTGCTTTATTATGGTATCCCCCACCTGTATTTGACATTTTGGGTTGCACCTTTTGCTGATGACCATACATTCAATTTTCTTAAAGTTTATTTGTAGTCCTTTTTTGTCACTCGCCACCGCTACCTTCTGTAGGAGGTCCTGCAGTTTCCTTTCCGTGTCTGCAATCAGCACTGTATCATCTGCATACCTTATGTTGTTCAAGTTGTGGCCTCCA
Source organism: Ascarosepion bandense (assembly GCA_037127315.1). Taxonomy (NCBI): domain Eukaryota; kingdom Metazoa; phylum Mollusca; class Cephalopoda; order Sepiida; family Sepiidae; genus Ascarosepion; species Ascarosepion bandense. Next base: position 1,425,528 of record JBBBDQ010001448.1, read on the forward strand.
ATAGCAAATCCTAGCGTGTCATCTAGGGTCCTCAAAAGAAGCTGAGCAAAGTACTAACACACAGGAAAATTTCACTAGAAACAAAGAAAAGAGTGCTGGATTGCTATGTGATGTCAGTTCTTCAATATGGCAGTGAGTGCTGGACAATATCATCAGAAATGAGGACAAAACTGGAAGCAGCAGAAATGTGGTTCTACAGAAGGATGCTGCGAATATTGTGGACTGAACATGCAAGCAACGATGAGGTGTTGGAAAGAATGGCAACCAAAAGGAAATTAATACTGAGCATCAGGAAGAGACAACTGAAATTCCTGGGACATGCAATGAGGAAGGAGAGCTTGGAGAACCTGATACTGACTGGCCAGGTAGAGGGAAAGAGAGACAGAGGAAGGCAGCGGATAACATATTTGCAGGGCCTGGTCGGGTGGATGATGAAACGGGGGTTGCCAGGAGTAACAGGAACAAACATACTAAGGGCCACAAGGGATAGGGAGATGTGGAGAGCCATGATCGCCTACATCCTGAAGGGACAGGGCACATAGAAGAAGAATCTGTTTCCAAAACAACCAAATTATTAAACCACCTGTTTTGTAGATGTACCATAAATTCTGCATGTTATCTTTGTATAAGTTCTCAAAAGCAATAAACCAAACAATGGTTCATGATAAAAAATGTTTTACAGTTGTACCTGTTAATGAAGCAATTGGTATTATAATTAAAAATGTTTCACATGCCCATCATGTCCACCTTGAAAAATACAACCAGTAACTCTCAAGAAACTCCACTCATCTTGCACTACACAAGGCCCTATTTTTATGAGTCTTTTTGAAATGTATAAACACAAAACCAATGTTGATTCTATCTCTTTTGCTTTGATACTTCCAGAATTTTATGTAAAATTTAGGAAAATGAAAATTTTTTAAAACACCAACAATTTATGGGCTGATGATATATTAGCTACAAATATGAATGAAGTTAAAAACTAAAGGAATAATTAATTTTGTATGTAAACGCAGCATTAATAATAGAATTTATTTTTTAGATTTACTTACAAAAATGTCCATTATTTATTAACACAATAAATTTGAACTCATATTGACTTAAATTTAGTAGTCAATCATTATAAAAATATAAAATAAGTATAAATACTTATTAAAATAATTTATACATTGGTTGTGCATTGTGGTGCATTAGATATCGGCTCAGAACGAGAAATCGGGGAGCTGAGTTCGAATTCCAGCTGAATTCATTGCATTCACTTACGCACAAATACCCTTGGGAAAGGTATTAATCCGTCTCTTCCTTCCAGTTATGGGTTAAATAACAGGACAGATTGGGTTCTATAGACTTGGTTGGCAACCAGTCTACCGCAGAAAGCAATGGCAACCTACTGCCCAGTCAGTTATGTCTCTTTCGAGACATGATCACCCAAGTGTGTATCACATATGACACTTAACTGACTGATACATTTGTTACACACTTAATACATTATCTCTTACAACTTACACTTTATCTGATTATAGTTTCATTAGCCACATCACTAACCAACCCGAGAAAAACCTACAACAATAAATCTGACAAATACTGAGAAATAATTTAAAAGTATATAAATTGTAAAAGCAACTACAAACCTAGCATCAATAATATTTCATTGACTTTAATAACAAAAATCAAAAATATCTTTAAAAAAACAAAATGAAACCAGATGACATCCGCCAGAAACTGACACGTAACAATGCAATATTTGCAAAACCAGACAAGATGCATCCCCAAGTTGATGTGTGATGACATGAAACTCTAAAGCTATTAAGCAAAAAATCACATAATGTGTAACCTAGAAATGAAACATCTAGACATATTATTCTCATACTATTTGTGCAGAAACAAATTCTTTGCAGACACAACATATAGGGCAATTCATGTTCAAACTTGGAACTTAGAAAAATTTCCAGAATTGAAGAAAGAATAAATTAAAAGCATAAGCAAGGAGCTTTCAGTGATCTTTAATCAAACTTCCACGAATGAGAAACAGTTGCCCAAATATATGTATGTTTGTAAAAACAATTATTGTATGAAAAACCAATGACATTGTTCTGTGCAAAGTTCACAATTTTTATGACTTTTAAGTAGTTTTTTGAAAAGTTTCAACATTTTTTGAAAATTTTTCAACTGGTACGTTGATATCTATTTAATATCTAAGCCAACCATGATTTTATATTATATTTTTATATTTGTTGAGAAGATTGTCAGAAATGTGAAGGCCTGATATTTTATAGATAAATATTTGGCCTACCTATTAGTGATATTTTCACCTCTCTCAACTTCTCTTTGAAGATGACTAAGAAAATTTAATTGATTTTTTTTTTTATTTAGTTTTTCTAGCATTCTTACATTGTTTAGTGAGAGAAAGGAAGTGCAGAAATTGTTCATTGTCCCAAGCACTTTTGGCCACTTTTTTAGCCATTTTCAAGGAGGTTTATTTTAGTTGTTGTTAATTTCATGTTTGACTGTTTAAGATGTTTTTGTGTTTTTTTTTTGTGTTGTTTTGATTACTAGTAAGAGTATTTATTCTGACCCTTTACATGTTGAGCATGGCTGGAATTTGATTTAGTATCTTTCTGTTTTCTAAAAAAAATTTCAACACACCATTCTCTTTTGAATAAGGTGAGGTCAATAGTGAAGGCAAAACATTTTTTATACAGGGACCTTCTCATAGTTGTTTCTGGTAATATGATTTATATAGAATTTTAGTATTTTGATCAAAATTATTCTTAAGAGTTCTTGTAAATTGTGTGTAGCTAGATGTTTTTTTTTTTAAAGCACAATATATATATATATATATATATATATATATACACACACACACACACACACACACACACACACACATATGCTCACATACACACACACAAATAGTAAAAATATAACCTCAAGCTTAAAATAAACTTAAAATATAAAATACACTGGGGACTCAATGCAAAAGTCAGCAAAGCTTTAAATTATAATAGTATTATTAATTCAATAATATCGAAATCAGCTACCAAGAGTTTCATGCATGAAAATAGTAGCATATGTTTATAACATTGCATTAATAATATATATATATATATATATATATATATATATATATATATATATAGGGAGAGAGAGAGAATAGGAACTTTATTCCATGGTCCCTTACGACCCACCATGCCTCTTTTATAGTATCAAGCTACGCACATTCTCTTAATATGCCATCGACGAGAAGTAAGTTCAGTTCAAACAGCTTCTTTCTACAAACCACTTTTCTATGGATCAGACTCCCTATCACTATAATCTCAACCTGTTCCAGTCTCGAGTTAACTATTATCTTTCCCTTCTATCCGTATAAACTATCCTTTAACATAACCATCTACTTCAAATGGCTCCCAGGTCTTGTACAGGTTGAACCTTACTGTAAAAAAACAAAAAAAAAAGTGCTAGGGTATATGAATAAATTTGTATTCTGGTATGTAGTTACTTCAATATCGAACTGAAATTTTCCCTGTATAATATTCAATCTGAATAAATAAAATAAACCAGGAAATGAAATTCATTGACTAGTTTTTATTTTTTTATTTTTTTTATTTTTTTAATCGTATCACCCCGAGCAAGGTGGTGACACAACTGATGTGCAGGGGGCTACGTAATAGTGAAAAGATTGGAAAAGAGAAAGCCGGAAACCACATCCTAAACAGGAAACAAAGGATGAGCCTCTTAACCTGTTCAATAGACGTGGGTGGATTGTGAACCGGGCGATAGATAGGTCTATCTACTCCAATTAGGAAGTTATGCCGAGAAATAAATTTTAAATAAATGCCTCATTCATCATTAGGCTATGGACTTACTGATGTACCCAGAAGCTGCCAATTTGACTTTATCAATCTATTTTGCTGTTCAACAAACTGTTGTAGCAATCAAGTTATGTAAATTGGTAAATATTTGCTCTCAAACATATACACCTGTCATTGTTTGTGTAGGCATTTATTTTCTTTTATATATCTATGATGAAATAAGTGTTATGGTAACGTTATTAACAAAGACACATCATGTTTACGAAACAAAGAACAATATAAAATCAGTCACTTTCTGTATTCTATATATTTTTCAAACAATTGTTTTCATCTTATCTGTTTCTGTTGTTTTTTTTTTTTTCCTTGCAATGTTCAGCTGAGTCTCTTTTGGATGTTAGTTGAGTGTATGTTGTGCTAAGTGCAATCTAAAGATTGGTTATGACATCAGCCAATGTAAGGCTGAGATGTGTCAAAAACAGTAGAAATGAAATGATAATGAAGGGCGGAAACAATGTCTGGAATAATGAACATTTATCTTGGAACTTTAGCAAACAATGTTTTTATTGGAATATTTCTGAGAGCTGGGTTCAAATTCCAATTAGGTTCGTTATAGTTGGTTCTGTTTAAATACCTTTGTTAAAGGTATAAATTCATCTCTCTCTCCCCCACCAAAATCTAGGTTAAATAATAAGCCTTGAATTTTGAAATTTTCTGCAACTTTTCAACAAAATACATTGAATAAAATGAAAAGACAGTATTTATTATTGTCTGAGTTTTAAAAAGTTCTATTACAATTAAATAAAAATTTTATAAGCAATAAGAAATAACATACATGAAACTAATTAGTATTATATATAAATATCTACTACCTTATTACTTTTTATGTGTACATACTTTATATATGGATGTGCGTTGTGGTGCAGTGGATATTGACTCGGAACGAGAAATCAGGGAGCCGAGTTCGAATTCCAGTTGAATTCATTGCATTCTCTTACATGCAGATACCCTTGGTAAAGGTATTAATCCATCTCTTCCCTTCAGTTATGGGTTAAATAATAGGACAGATTAGGTTCTATAGCCTTGGCTGGCAACCAGTCTACCACAGAAAGCAATGGCAACCTACTGCGGGATAATCTTCTGTCCAGTCAGTCATGTCTCTTTCAAGACATGATCGCCTAAGCGTGTTTCACGTATGGCACTTAACTGACTTTATATATAGTGCAGAGGCCTGCAACTTAGAAGGGTTCTTTTTGCTCTGGAATCTTTGGCACATCTTTGAATTATTTAATACTAGACTTTACCAAGATGACGGATTGATAATCCTCCACAAACTAATCCACAAAAAATGGATAAACTCAGAAAGAATCTAATAAAATCTTTCAAAGAACGCAATCTTAACCATAACCCTCTTAACTAATGCGAAAGTCATAAATTTTTTAGATGTTACCTTTGACCTGAGCAATGGTCTGTACACACCATACACTAAGGACTCTCATAACCACACATACATCAACAGGGAATCAAATCCCCCACAAAGAACCACCAACAATTTACACAAATCTATCCAATTTTGTTTCAGTACCAACTCTAGCAATAAGGAAATTTTTGATAATTCTAAAATTAAATACATTAATGCTTTAGAATAAAGTAAACTCAATGCAAGTTTAGAATACTCTGTTAATAACAAGGTAGGCAGAAATAACGTAAACATAACAATATTTGGTTTAACATACCTTTCAGTCGTAATGTACAAACTATTATTAGCAAATTCTTCCTTAACTTAATTTACAAACATTTCTACCATTCATCCACATTAAAAAAATATTCTCAACATAAACAATATTAAAGTCAGTTATAGTTGTGTTAAAAACATAAATATATTTCACAACATAATGCTATGATGTCAAATGAAATTTGGCCCACATAAGTAACATTAGTCACCCAACTAATAGCAAAAATGACCCTTCTAAAAATAATTGCAACTGTTGAAAAAATGAAACCTGCTCGTTGAATGGCCAATGTATGTTCAAAAGTATTATTTATGAAGCTCAAATTCATTTGGATGATAATGAGGTTAAATTTTACTTTGGAAGCACTTCTAACAGGTGGAAGATAAGGTTTAGCAACCACATTTTGTCTTTAAAGAACAGTAAATACAGCAAAAGTAATGCTTTATCCATACTTTATTGGAAATTAAAAAACAACAATAACAATCCAATTATTACCTGGAATATCATAGCTAAATCCAAATCTTGCAATGTAGAAGGAGATATACCTTTTAGAAAAACTTGTCATCTTAAACCATATCAATAGTCCTAATTTAATTAATAAAAACAGTGATTTTATGACCACATATAGATTCCTCTATACATTTACCTTTTTTCTTTCCCCTTCAATATTATTTTTGACAATTACAAATTAAACCTCTTTTATTTTTGCTCCCTACATTGTTTAATTTTAATTCTAAATTTTACTTTTTTATTCTTAATTTTTCTTTTCATTTTTCTTTTCATTTTTCTTTATTTAAAATTTTATCTCCATTTTTTATTTACATGTAATATTTGAATATTTAAATTTTTATGTCACATGATTTACACCCTTTTGATTTCTTCCCCCTGCATTTTATTATTTTTAATACTTTTTATTTTTAAATTTAGTTTTAGATTTTAAATTTCTTATTTACATGTAACCTTAGGATATTTACATTTTTAATCTTGTTATTAAAAAAGCAGTAACTTAATAAGATTTAATTTCCATGAACATCGAGTGAACTTAAATCCAAATCTATTAAACTGACATTTTGAAATATGCACATGATGATTGACTTCGAGTCATTCCATAGGCATAAGATAATATGTATATTTAATAATAATAATTATATATATATATATATATATATATATATATATATAAAGTATCAAGAATTATATTTCTGTTTGTGTATGTGTGTGTGTGTATATATATATATATATATATATATATATATTTTATTTAGTGGATATTTTTATTTTCATCTACCAATCTATAAATATTCGGGTATTTTTATTTATCAAAATTTCTTGAATATTCAGGCCAGTAGACACACATATTCTTGGAATGATGCCTGCTGGCTGCTATAACCTAAATTTTCCCTTTCAGAAGCCGTGCACAATATGAGATTATTGTGCATTGCCAGAGTCATTATTCTTGGAATTCATTGTCAAGGAATGCTTTTCAGTAATGTTGTCATGTGTTGCCTGATGTCAGTAAATCTTTGTCATTTTAAGTCAGTTTAAAATTTTGGTAACGGCTCAAAGATCATGGGGACTCGGTCTCATGAATAAGTAGGACAGACCATTTTTTTAAATGGATTTCTTATCCAGTGATCATCTCATCTAATGTAATCTAAATCTAAACTTATTTATAAATGGAACTTTGTCTGTGTGTCTCCGTTACCTATAGACTCTGAAACGGCTGAACCGATTTTCTTGAAAATTTATACATTTGTACTATAAGCATCTGCGAGTGTTCTTAGCTAGGTTTTGTGTCGAGGTACCCCTGATAAATATCAAAAATCGATAATCGAAAGAATTGGGTTATAGAAGGGTTATAGAAGATTTTAATCAAATTTGATACACTCATAGACAAAGACATAAGAAACAATATTCAGAAGTTTCAAGGTTGCAGTTCTTACAATAGTGCAGAAAATCGCTTATATATATATAAAAGGCAAGATGTTTGTGTGTGTGTCTGTTTATCTGCCTGTATGTCTGTATTTTTTTCAGCCCTTTTATTTTAGTTTTTGCTTTGGGTTTGGCTCTAAGTAGGTATAATTGTAGTTCTTAGTCTCAGCCATGATACCATTTACTCAGAGGACTTATTTAGCCTTCAAAATTCAGTTGACAACGAAAAAACTTATTTGATATCGATACCAGGAAATCAAAATTTGACTTACATCCATTCATTTTTCTTTCAGTCTACAGTTTCGCTTTAACTGGAAACAACTATTGTTTTCGTGCCAATGTCCAAAGAGTCTGAGCTCCAGGACCATGGATTAGTTTTAAAGCTTTCATTACACCCGAGCAATGCCGGGCTATACTGCTAGTGAATTCATAATGTATCATAGTTACTCTCCTTTGCAAATCTCTTACACTGTTTTAAAGTTTTTGATTCTGTTCTTCTACTATCAGTTGACCACTCAGTATTCGATCTAAGCATACCAGTATTTGTACTCTGTCCACGTCTGAATCTGTTCTTTGGGTTGTCCACTTCTTACAATACCATAGACATCTTCTTGAACAATCTATACCATTCAAAAACACTTGATTTCTGTGTCACATGTTCATGTCAAGCCATTTTAGAAAGTGCTAATCTTTCTTCATGATGTTTACCAGTCATCACAAAAAACATGATGTTGATCCATTGTTTCAGCTGTCTGTCACTCATTTTTTTTTTTTTTTCAACACTATAACACGACTACTTAAAACTTTCACTACTGCTCATCAGTGATAGACTTATCTGGTCTGCATCTCAGGAAAACAGAAATCCAGATATGTTTGAATGTGCTTATGTTCAAATGTTTGGCTGATTCCTTACCTCAGCAGTACACTGCAGTCATTCAAGGAATTGTCGCACCCCATATATACAAGTATGAGCACGCATGGATGGAATAAAATTCCGTATCCAAAGAAACACTATTTTTAAAAAAGTGTTCAATACAAAGTAGAGCAAGTAATATTTATTTAGAATTTCTTAAATATGTTATAATATCACTACAAAAATAGCTATTTTGTTTCAGCACTACCTGTGTCTTATCAAGGTTCAAAACTAGCCAAACCCCCTTAATGCACATTTATATATGTGCGTGTACTTCTGTGTGAATATTCCTGTGCTTATTTGCATATATTTATACTAGAAGTTGTGTGTAAGTAGTTTCATGCATGTGGTTTTATTTTACATTTTGTATATGATGCTTTGTGGAGTTTTTAGTCATGTACGTTTTTGTTCTTTCCTTGTGTATTTGTATGAGTATATAATTATGTTTATTTTATCATGCACTAAAATATGACTGTGTCTGTCTTGACCTCATTCATTCAAGGCCCTAGCCATCCTACGAATTCACTCTTATATGTATCCAATATTGTAGCCTTTACAGACATTTTCCAACTCTGGTTTTAAAATTTAACATTTTAATGTCCATAAAAACAAAATTGAAAAATTTGTGTGTGTATATATATATATATACATACATATATATATATATATATATATATATATATATATATATGTGTGTGTGTGTGTAGCTCTACTTTAATTTAATATTAATGCCCCAATAAATTGTTTTTAGAGTCTGTTCTCATATTCTTCAAATTAGAACTTACTTTATTTTGATTGGTCCACACTGTCTATCTAACAATGCGTTTCTGATAAAGGGTGTTTGGCTATTTTTGAACTTTTTAAAACTTTTCAACTTGAAATAAACATCATCACTTGATAAAACACAGGCCGTGTTGAAACAAAATTGCTACTTTTGTAGTGATATTATGACATATTTATGTTATAAATTCTAAATTAATAATATTATTAATTATTATTAATATATATATATATATACACACCTCTGCCAGGTAAGCCAAAGAAAGTTAAGTCTTTCAAATGAGCTTTCAGATGAAGCAATTGTTCCTCAGAGTTAGGCAGATATTGAGATAACTGAGAAAAAAGCATTTCAGAATTACTGAATACCTCAACTTTCTTGCGAAAATACAAACATTTGAACCTTGGAACAGGATCACCTGATCAGAATTGGAGAAGTCATAGTTGAATAAATTAATAATATGCCTGTATGAGGCGATATAAGAACCAAACTTCTTTTTAAACTAAATTTCTAGCTTTGGTTCTGTTTTCAAAAAATACATCACCATCCGACAGATATTTAGGAAACCAAATCCTGCCCAGAAAAGATAGTGTGTGCCAAACATTACCCCATATTACCCAATAATAGGCTCTTACAGAACTGAGTGCCATGGAAAAATAAATAATTCCATCCCTAAGGAAAGCTCATTCAACACTATAAGTATTACAACACTTAACCTTAGAGACGCACCATGCAATGTTCCCAGGGATGACATAATTTTGGGAAGAAGACTTTAATAACTTAATTTTATGAGAAATGGGCCGTATCTTGCCTCTTAACTGAATAGAATTGTTGAGGGTCTTCTTAAAATTGAGGCCATATCAATCCTGGAAATATTTAAATAGGTTGCTATTACCTCACCAAGCTATAATACTGTGTGTGTGTGTGTGTGTGTGTGTGTGTGTGTGTGTGCATATATATATATATATATATATATATATATATATATATTTCCATTTTTAAATGGGTTATAATGCTATAACTTATTTAAAAACAGAAAATTTTCAAAAGTTCTACAATATAATTGTATTGAACGCTTGTTAATACAAATGTGCACTGGTCTAACCCTATTATGACCAAAAACTAAGTATTAAACAATCAATATATATATATATATATAATGATAGGTCCAAAGTAATATGTATAAATGCTAAATGAAAGATCCAAAGTAATATATATATATATAAGGGTGTATTAATAAGTTCACAGCTTATGTAGTCCAAGTGAATTTTGATCTTGAATTTTCATTGTATAATGTTTGATTAAATATTCACTATTGAATGTGTGTTGGAAAAGAAGTTGAAGATGAAAGATAATTGTTCTGTAAATGTTTTTTTCATGATTAGAATGGAAAGCGGCACACTTATGCTCTATTGTGATGGTATGTTTCAGAATGATGACATATCCCAATTTTTGCAGGTATACTGGCCGTTCCACTGCAGCTCTGAAGTGTTTCAACATGGCTCGGAAGGACACTGTCTGGGGTAACCGGGCCATCTTCAACATGGTAGAAATTTGTTTAAATCCAGACAGTGATACAATTGGTGGGGAAGTGTTTGAATCGGTTGAAGGACAAACAGGGTGAGACATGTTTTCATTTTTCCTTTGAGGTGATCAGTTTATTTTTATTTTTTTGTTTTGTTTTTGTCGCTGCACCTTTTGTTTTTGAAATGCCTGTGCAGTGTCACAAAACTTTGTTGTCTGTCCTTCGACCCATGATAATTTACGAGCATGTCAAAAGGTAAGAAATCCATGTGTTGGCAGTTTGGTGAGAGATGCAAAAGTTTATTTACCTTGTCCATCTTTCCATGCCTATATTTTTCTCTTGCCTGACATAGGCACAGACAAGCCAAAATCACAAGTAATACCTTAAAACATTTCTCTTAACTTTGTCTTTTAATATATGTAGATGATTTTTTTATTTAATCCCCAAACAGGTTGTGTGGGTGGAGCAATGGATAGCAACTCAGAATGAAAAATTGTTCAAGAATTTCAATCAGGTTTATTACATGCACTCATATGCAAATATCCTTAGGAAAGGTATGAAAAATCTCCTCCCTCCAACTATGGATTAAATAGTAGGCTTTGTACATGGAAAAATTCATTGTTATTCTTAAATAAATATTAAAGCAATATTCACTCACTAAAAAAAAAGTATTTTTACAATGAAAAATGTTTTAGCATTAAATAACCCACAAAAAGTGGATAAGCTTTTAAAAAAAGCAGATCACTCAATCAACCCAAAGAAGGCATTGAAATCACTATAATAAAAGGGGGTTACTGAGAAGAAAAGACAGCTGTGTAAAGAAAACTGAGAAATTACTAGGAAAAAAAGGAGTGGATTTAAGGAGACGGAAGTTGACGATGTTTCATGTAATTTTCGGTAGATTGTAATTGGCAATAAAAAAGAAAATTGAAGAGAATTCCACAAGTGTAAGAGGAGAAATGATTATCGTAGGTTATGTTACGGTTACATTTAGCCATTTCTACAATAAAATGATGAGACTTAACTGCCAATCTAGTATTACATTTAAATTCATATAATTGAAGTATCAGAGATGAGAGCTCATTAGAATAAGTGCCATGAAAATGTTAGTAAAATAGGTACAGGTAAGCTATAGCAGTGGCTAAGTGATTGAAACCAAGATGATAGTTTAGAACTGATAAAATTGCAGATTCTTCTTTGGATTTTAAGAATCTCTAGAAATCTAGTGGAAGCACCAGACTAGATGTGGCAACAATGCATATTTGTATTGTTGATAGATTCTGATAAAAAACAGTTGACAAGCATTACATAATGAATCAACTTTCTTATCAGCAGATTTAGCAATTGACTATATAATTATTCCAATTCTTACCAGAGGAAAACTTTAGACTAAGAAGTCCCAAGGAGTTACTCTCCTGTTGGTTAGCATTAGACATGGTGATAGAAGGCAAAAAGTTCTCAAAGACAATTCAAAAAGAGTAGTTTAGTTTTGGAGGTATTAAAATTAACAAGCCATTTCTTGTCTCATTTAACAACAAATTGAATGTCAGTTTTGAAATTAGTTGCCAATTTGACATTATCTTTAAGACAGGAGGAAATATTACTAGTGAGTCGATTCTTGGTACTCATATTTTTGCCAAAACTAAGCTAATTCTATTGTAAATATTTGTTTATGCAATTTGTAACAATCACAACATTGCAGATAGAAATGCAGTCAAATAATTTTGAGCTACCAAAACATCACAATATAAGTGAACTGACTTTCCTGGCAGCAGGCTTAGTAACTGATTCAATGTAATTATTCCACTTCATGTCAATGGAAAAAACAAGACCAAGAAAGCACATTGAGTTAGACCTGTGGAGGTTAGCATCTCAGTCATGCTGATAGGTTAAAGAGGCTCTCTTAGATAATTACAAGGGAGCAGTTTCATTTTCGAGTCATTAAAATTAACAAACCATCTCTTGCCCCAGTTAACAACAGATTGAAGGTCGTTCTTGATATCAGCTGCTTATTTGACTTTATCAAACTATGTTGAGATCTGAAAAACTGTTGTAGCAATCAAGTTTTGTAAATAGGTAAACAGTTTTCCCTCAAGAATATATACATGTCCATGTTTGTTGGTCACCTATGTTTAGTGTGGTTCAGTATCACATATTTGGAATTGCTACATTGACAGGATAAAGTAAATTTTATTCTTCACCAACCATTTCAATTCCAGGAATCTTTTGAACTGTTTTCGTTTTTACTTTTTATTTATCACTTCACTGTCTACTCTACAGTATTTACCTTTTAGTCTATAGTCTCAGCTTTAATTCTTTATTCTTTTAATATTTGGACATTGGAAACTAGTTTTATGCTTTTATTATTTTTCTAAAGTTGCTGTAAGTTTTTTTTTTATGGTGTCTTCTGACCAATATCTAAACTTATTTATAAATGGAACTTTGTGTGTGTGTCCGTTACCTATAGACTCCGAAAGAGCTGAACCAATTTTCTTGAAAATTTACGCAATTGTACTATAAGCGTCTGCGAGTGTTCTTAGCTAGGTTTTGTGTCGAGGTACCCCCGATAAATATCGAAAATCGATAATCAAAAAAATTGGGTTATAGAAGGAGTGGTCTGATTTTAATCAAATTTGATACACTCATAGACAAAGACATAAGAAACAATATTCAAAAGTTTCAAGGTTGCAATCCTTACAATAGTGCAGAAAATTTGATATCGATACCAGGAAACCAAAATTTGATTTAGATCTATTCATTTTTCTTTCAGTCTACAGTTTCGCTTTAACTGGAAACAACTATTGCTTTCGTGCCAATGTCCAATGAGTTTGAGCTCCAGGACTATGGATTAGTTTTAAAGCTTTCATTACACCCGAGCAACGCCGAGCTATACTGCTAGTTGTATATAAAACTCTCTTTTTAATTCCTAAAAATGATATACCACTCGGTTATTAAACTTACATCTATGGTGATGTCTAGCCAAGATTGGATTAACAATTAAGAAAGATGTTAATAATTTATATCGATAGAAATTATTTTACTGTCTATTTCTCTATTGCAAAGATGTATTTAAATATATTGTCCTGTCAGTGAAACTTTAAATATGCAAACTGTAGAATAAGACACTCCTCCCCACAAAGGAGGGTCCTGGGCATGACTGTAAACTGCATCCGGCAGCAAGGCCTCTAATTTTGAGGTTGTGAGAAGCATGGAATCACTTCTTAATTACTGTTGTTCCCGGGTCCACCCTGACCCGGAGTGGTAGCACCTGTTAGGGTCCCAGCTATGGGTAAATAGTTAACCCCCAAACTGGGGTCAAAGCACTATGAAAGTATAAAAATATACATTTTTGAAGAAAAAAATTATTACCATAACACATTTTTGAATACAAAATTAGAATACATTTTCAGTTTTCTAAAATAAAAATGTATAAAAACAAAAAAAATTTTGATAAAATCTGACTAAATCAACCTACTCACTATAACCAAACATAAAAAAAAATCCCCATAAAACCTCACCTTTTTGGCATTAAATAACTCACAGAGGTTGATATGCTGTTAAATGAAACTCCAACCCCACAAAGGAAACATCATCTGGAAGGTTTGGGCTTACCTTAAATCTATATCTGTCTATTGATTAAATTGTAAGCATGTAAACTGGACCTGAGTTTTGCTTTATCACTTAAATATTAACTAGATTCATGTCTACCTCAAGAGAAGGTAGCTAAAGAAAGTGAAAAAAAAAGGACTAAATATAAACTACAAGAAAACTGAATGCCTGGTCATCAGTAAAAAGAGAAGCCCAGAATGCCAACTACAGCCCAGGGATACTAAAATCAAGGAGGTACAGAAATTTAAGTGTTCTGGGAAGTGTTCTGACAGAGGACAGAAAGTGCGACTGATATCTGAAGGCAAATAAATTAGCATAGCCAAGGATAAATTCCAAAAGCTAAGTAGAGTTTTGAGAGACAAGAAAATTTTGTTACAAACAAGGAAAAGAGTACTGTGATGTCTATCCTTCAATCCTTCAATCCGGCCATGATTATAGCAATCTCATCAAAGATGATGGAAAGATTTGAAGCAAACAAAATGTGGTCCTACAGAAGGATGCTGAAGATACCATACACCAAACATGTGAGCAACAAGGTTTTGGAAAGAAATGAAAGTGAAACCTACTTAATGTCAGGAAAACACAGCTGAGGTTTCTGGAACATGTAGTGCGGAAGGAGGGCTTGGAGAATCTAATACACACAGAACAAATAGAAAGAAAGAGAAACAGGGGAAAAGCAACACATGTCATACTTGAAGGGCTTGAGCAAATGGATGGCAGAACAGGATATGAGAGGGGTAACATAAGAAAGGGTGTTAAGAGCTACAAGGGATAAGGAGATGGGGAAGGCCCATGTCCTGAAAGAATAAAGCATATAGAAGAAGATGTCTATCTATCAATTAATTCATTGTGATTTTTGTCCTGTAAGCTTTACATTCAACATTAGATCACCCAACAAAAGATGATCTCATTAAATTAATTAAGCTCAACTAACCAATCAGTCATACAGTAATATTACCATTTGCTATTTAATTTTAGTGAGCTACTAATGTTATTTCTTTGAACAGTGTTTCAGTTAGTCAGTTAATTGCCATATGTGATACATGCTTGGGTGATCATGTCTAGAAAGAGACATGACTAACTGGGCAGAAGATTTTCCTATGGTAGGTTGCTGTTACTTTTTGTGGTAGACTGTTGCCAACCATGGTTACAGAACCCAATCTGTTCTGGTGGGAGAAGAGATGGATTAATACCTTTTCCAGGGATATTTGTGTGTAAGTGAATGTAATGAATTCAACTGGAATCTGCTCTCTGGCTTCTCATTTTGGGTCGATATCCACTGAACAGTGTCTAATTTACCCAAATATTTCTTATTTATAAAAACAATTTTTTTTGAAGGAGCAGTGAAAATTATTAAAGTTTTTATGAGTATTTATTTAATCTTAATTTCAGTTGCTTTTTATTGCAGTTTTCAAACTGACCAACAATATACAACAGTTTGAAATTTGATCAAATAAAAAAAATAAAAAAATGTCTAAAGATATACAGTGTGCGATGGATAAATTGTCGTCTAAATTACATGAAAATTAAAATAACTTTGCATTTTAAAATAACATTTCATTTTAAGTCACATTTACTAAAATAACTTGAAATACTAAAAAGTAAATTTATTCAGTAAAATCATCATTGGCTTCAACCATGGCCTTCAGACAACTTCGGAATCTCCTGCATCTCTTTTGGATGGTCTCCTTATTCATTTTTTTTCTCCCTCAAACAATGCAAGACTGCCACTGGCAGGGGGATACAGTGACAGAAAGAACAAGGTACAGGGAATGTTGAAGAAAAGATAAGAGATGGGTGGGAATCAAGGAGATAGAAGGTGTCAATTGACATTGCCTTTAAACTTTTCTAGATTGTAGCTATCGGAAGAAAACAAAAGGCGGTTCCACAAACAGGAAGTGTGAGAAAAGAATCTGAAAAAGAGTAGAAAAGAGGGTCACATTTAACTGTTTTGATGGTAAAAGGGTGGGATCTTGATGCCAGTGTAATAGCATGTGTAAATACATGCGGTCAGGAAGCCAGGGAGAAAAAAATCTCTCAGAGCAGTTGTCATAAAAATACTTGTAGAAAAAAAGAGGGACATCACGTCATGTTGGTGAGAAAGTGAGTGAAGATGGGCTGTCCAGTCATGATCAGTTATATTGCAGACCCTCCTTTGATTTTTGTCGAGAACCTCAAGATGAATAGCTTGAGCACTCAACCAGATATAGCAACAGTATTCAATACACAGACGAATGGTAGATTCATCAAAAATGTGAAAAATGGATTCTGACAAGAAAAACTTCCTCACCCAACACAGTGAGCCAATCCTACCAGCAGTAAATGCAGTTATGTGTTTGATGTAGTCCATTCCATTTGAGATCGTTTGAGAGTGAGGCCAAGGAGGCGCTGTGTGTTGCTCTCTAGGAGACTAGCATCATCCATTCTAATGATAGACAGGAAAGTTTCTCTATGGTGGTGAAAAGAGAGCAGCTTCAATTTGGAAGCATTAAATTTATGAGCCATTTCCAACCCCATTCAATCACAGATTGGATGGTTCTTTTGAAGTGCAACGGCCAGGTTTACTTTGTCAGCTTTGGCAGATTTCCTTGTTTAAGTTGGTGAATGCTGCCATAATCCTTGCCTTCAACTCATCTTTGATGTTACAAGGAGTTTTTTTTGTCCTCTTGCTCAACTCTGCTCCACACATAATAATGAAGTGGGTTGCAGTTTTGGGGTGTTAGGTGGCCTGATGTAAGAGGTGATGTGGTTGCAGAAATTGTCTGGCAGCCATGACTGGGTTCTGCTTATTTGGCATGGTGCAGTCCTGTTGCCAGACATAGGGTCTTCCAGCAGCCACTCTCTTGACCCAAAGCAGCAATACATTGTGAAGGCACTTGATGTAGGCCTCTGCATTATGTCTGAGGCCCTGTTAGAAGATGAATGACGGTATAACATTGCCATCACTAGTGATCATTCTAAGCACCACTGAACAGTGTCTAATTTACCCAAATATTTCTTGTTTATAAAAACAATTTTCTTTGATGGAGCAGTGAAAATTATTAAAGTTTTTATGAGTATTTATTTAATCTTAATTTCAGTTGCTTTTTATTGCAGTTTTCAAACTGACCAGCAATATACAGCAGTTTGAAATTTGATCAAATCAAAAAAAAGTCTGAAGATATAGAGGGTGCGATGGATAAATTGTCGTCTAAATTACATGAAAATTAAAATAACACTAACATTGCATTTTAAGTCACATTTACTAAAATAACTTGAAATACTAAACAGTAAATTTATTCAATAAATATATCATCCAACTCTTTTTCAAATCCTCTGGACTGTTCTCAGATTGACACCCAAACACTCTGAAATGTTCATTTGGACTTCTGGCATGAATGCCAAGCAGTACAGCATGCTCTGTTTCCAAATTTCTGGCTGAGTGAGTTGCATCATTTTCTTACAGATGGTGCCCCCTTTGACCCTATTATACTGTGCAGTCAACAAAATTAAAAACAGCATGCATGCACAAAATTAAAACAAAGTGGCAACAATTTAACCATCGCACCTTGTACTAGTTGAAAAATTAATAATTCAGTCATTGTTTTAAAAATTTTTTTTCTCTTTGCTTGTCTTTAATTCAGTCAGTTAAGTGCCATACATGATACACACTTGGGCGATCATGTCTTGAAAGAGACATGACTGACTGGGCAGAAGATTATCCCGCAATAGGTTGCCATTACTTTCTGCCAAGGCTATAGAACCCAATCTGTCCTGTTATTTAACCCATAATTGGAAGGAATAGATGGATTAATACCTTTCCCAAGAGTATTTGCGTGTAAGTGAATGCAATGAATTCAGCTGGAATTCAAACTTGGCTCCCCAATTTCTCATTCCGAGCCAATTTAATTACAGACTCATAAATATATTGTTTTTTAGTTTTTTCTCAAAACTAAGTATTTGTGATCTACTAAAGATCTCATATCTTTAGTGCCTTCATGACGATCATTTTTGGTAGAAATCAGTCATAAATCTTGAGAGATTTAATGTTGTTGATCTCTGATAATCTGATTAGAGGATGGATGATGAGTAATCCAGGTTTTTTTGGGGTTTTTTTTCTACTTGATGACATTTGTATTTGTTGTGCTCAGTTTTTTAATTGTCCTCATTTTTTGCTTTAATGAGAATGGGTCGACAAACTGATTTGATTTGATTATTGTTTCAATATTACCATTTTGCAGTAATTTACATTTTTGTTACCCTTTTTTTGTTGTTATGAATTGTTTTTGTTTTGTGATGAAATGCATTTTAATATGTCTGCTTTTATTACTCTCATATTTGTATTTCTATCTTCTCTCTCTCTCTCTCTCTCTCTGAATCCTTTGTTCTATTTTATTTTCTGTTTACTGGTGGTGTTCCTTCTTTGCTTGCGGTGAAATTATTAAAACAAAAAACTTACCTACAAAATTTGTTTTACCTAGTTACTTTTGTCCTGTGCATTTTAAAATCATCTAAATCAAACAGACTTAGGCTATTTTCATGACATTATTAAAAAAGCTTTATCTCTTCTTTGTAAATCAATTATTGATTTTCTTGTTGCATGCTTTTCTGAACTGATTTCCTCTTTTGTTTTCAAATTGTCTTAACACTGTGCCTCTAAGCTTTCAATTTTCACTTATTTCAATAACAAGTGAACAAGTATGGCACTAAAGTTAAGAAATGTAAATATACAGTAAGAATTTTCAGGGAGTGCAACATCCATCTTTGTGTTGCACTCAAAGCAAAGTCATTATGGCAGAAACTGTTCTCCTAAGAATTTGTGGAAGTCTCAGAAAAAGTTGTCTTTTCTTTGTTGGTGCAACGAAATGGAAATTTCTTTTAAATTGCTCCTGTAGAACTTTTTCTTCGGGAAGGTAAGAAAAGAATTTAGGATTGGTAGAAAATGTACAACCTTCTTGACAATGATTGAACAGAGATAGGACTAGTGATATATATGGTGATATATTACTCACAACCTTGTGAAATAAGACTACTGATGGGTGCCTGTTATTATCTTTCAGAACTTGGAAATGTTTGATATCTAAGAAATATGGCTCCTTCACTTTTGAACAATGAAAATTGACTGAAGACTTTTCAATACAGATGAAAGCTATTATTAAGATTTCTTTATTAGATATTGAGTCTTGAGGCAACAAGTTAAAGTCTGACTTAACTTTTCTGCTTTGATTCTGACAATTCAAAAATTGTACTGCCTCAGAGAAATTCTGCTTGCCTTCTGCTCTTGACCGTATTTCATTTGCTAAGTTTATTCGACAACACTTTAATTCCTGTATATTCTCATGCATTGAAACTAAATGCTAATGACCTCTTCCATTTTTTGTTATGTATGGAAAATTAGGATGTGCGTTGTGGTGCAGTGGGTATCGGCTTGGAACGAGAAATCGAGGAGCTGAGTTTGAATTCCAGTTGAATTCATTGCATTCACTTATGCGCAAATACCCTTAGGAAAGGTATTAATCCATCTCTTCCTTCCAGTTATGAGTTAAATAACAGGACAGATTGGGTTCTATAGCCTTGGTTGGCAACCAGTCTACCACAGAAAGTAATGGCAAGCTACTGCGGGATAATCATCTGCCCAGTCTGTTATGTCTCTTTAGAAACATGATCGCCCAAGCATGTTTCACGTATGGCACTTAACATAATTTTCCATCAGTCAGTCAGTTATCAAATTGCAGTAACAACAGAGTTCATAAAATAAAAGCAGTTTTTTTTTATTACTAATCTTTTTATTAGTATTTCAGTCTGTTTTTAGTATTTTGTTTTTTCAATGATTCTAATTTTTTTTTTTTTTAATCATTTCACCCTAAGAAAAGCAATACAGCCAATAAGATATAAGAGATTTAAAAAAAAATTTTTTTTTTTATAATCGTGTGGCCCCAAGCAAGGCATTTTACTGCCACTGTTGTGCAGGAGGTTACATAGGAGGAATGTTATGAGAAAGAGTGACAGGTTACAGGGGGTGTCAGGAAGAGAGTATGAGAAGGAAGAGCATACTGATGAGAGTGGGCTGAACAGAGAAAAAAGCACGAGAGAGAGGAGGTAAGTTAGTGAGACAGGAGATGACTATTGACCTCACATTTAAATTCCTGGAGATTATAGTTGTTGGGAAAGCAAGTATGTGGAAGGGAATTCCACAGGCGGGAAGTGCGAGAAAAGAAGATGCTGGAGTAGAATTTGCATTTACAATTTATTGGTTTCACAGTAAAAGGGTGGGACCTAGTTGCTAATCTTGTGGCTCGAGGAAATGCATGTATAGCGGGTACCAGTGAGCTAAGTTCATCGGAGCAGAAGTTGTGAAAGTAGATTACTGAATATGAACAATTAAGAAAAAGAAAAACATTATTAAGGCACAATAACAATAAAAGATGAGAAATCAAGAAGACAATAGATAAGGATTAATATTGCATTTAAATTCTTAAAGATCAATGTTGACTGGAAATATCGTACACGTATCCTATTACTGTATTAATAGTATTACTTAATAGATCCATATTATGAATATATATATTTCTACCGTCTTGATTATTTACGATAAATTTTGTCATGAAAATGTGTGTCATCCTGTCAAATGACACACATTTTCGTAACAAAATTTATCATAAATAATCAGGATGGTAGAAATATATATATATATATATATATTGTTTGATTAAAAACAGAATATCTACTCGAATACGAGTATCGATTAAAAATAATGTTCAAACAAATAATTTTACACACACACACACACACATATATATATATATATATATATATATATATATATATATATAAGCACACCAGTACTGCTAATGGATTATTAGTATTTTTATTCTTACTGTTTCTTTTTTTTTGTTTCTTTTTCTGGCTCACCTCTCATTATGTTATGATTGTTACCACTGTAAAACTTAAATTAAGAATAAACCTTCCCTAAGACTTGAACTTGTATTCCTTTTTCTTTGTATTCTGATGAATGAGATTTTTATACTGTGTATATGCCACCCTTGTGTTTTTGAAGAATCACCTAAAAATTTAAGTTGCTTGCTTTATTTAAAACTAATTTAATAGCTTGCTTTGGGTCAGAGAAACCTTCTTTTCCTGAAGGGTTTTATCATATATTTGATAATAATAATAATAATAACCCATTACTGAACAAATTTTCCTTAAAATCTTAGCTCTGCCTTATATTTTTTAGATGAAATGTTGTAACTATGTACACTATTTACATCGTTCAGATTGTTATCCCCATCTTTATTGCACTATTCACAACATTTTGACTGTTGTATACTCTGGGCATCTTCAGGTGATATACATTAGAATTTCAAGCTGAACGATCCAAAAAAAGGGTACGGTATGTGGGATTAGAACAATCTATCGCCATGGATTAAATAAAAGGTTCAGTTTTGAAATTTTGATATATATCACCTGAAGAAGGTTGGAATATACGAATAAAGATGACAGCAGTTCCAATGATGTAAGTAGTGTCAATAAATCTAAGGCTTTTTTGTCTAAGTTATTTTGTTAGATAATTATAATCATGGGGCTGACAGATTTTAAGTTTTAGTCATCACCCTCTCTGAAAACTTGGGTGCCATGCACTAATGGGTTAACTGGAATTTGTTGCATTTGCTTATGTGCAAATCTCTTGTGAAAGGTCCCTTTTTCCTTCAGCAGTGGGCTAGCAGGACATATTTGGTTCTATAGCCTTGGTTGCCAACCAGTCTACTGCAGAAAGTAATGACAGCCTAATGCAGGAAAATTTTCTGCCCCATCGTCTTTCGAGACATGAAGCATGTATCACATAGGGCACTTAACTAAGTTTTAATAACCTACATTAGATTTTAATTAAACCTACGTAAGTATAAAACTTACTAACTATTGTATTCCAAAGATGTCACCAAACATGTGTACTATAATTTACTTTCAGTCTTTTAACATGGGAGTTGATCAGTATCGCCTAATTGAACTGCATTCATTAACCTCAAAACTTTCTATTTTGTTCTTTTATATGCAAAATCTTTTCAAGGTGAAGGTGATGCTGACTCTCCACAGCATTCTGACTTTGTTGCTCTAAGTAATGTTTGGCATATTACAACACTCTTTTGTCCTTATACAATTGTTAAGTTCATCGATTATTGTTTCCCACTGCTTGTATGTATTATCAGTGTTAAATTTTCCAGGCCTTCTTTCCTCATGAGTTTCAGAAATTTTAAATGTCACTTTCTGGTTGTAAGTATAAGTTTCTTTGTTGTTATTTCTATTAAGATTTTGTTGTTGCTCGCATTTTCCAAATGTGTGGGTGGTGCAATGAATGAGTTGGAATAGGAAATTAGAGAGCTGAGTTCAAATCCTGGTCAATTGTTTTAAAATTTACTTACATGCAAATACCTGAAGTCCTTTCTTCTCAGATATGAGTTAAATAGTAAAACTTGTATCTGGAAAAAATCATTGTTCTCTTCAAAAAAAAAAAAAATTGTTAATACAATGATCAGTTGCAAAAAGAAGAAAAAAATGATTCTTACAACCCCTAAAATATGTTTTAGCTTTAAAAAGCATACAAAGGATTGGTAATTATTTACACTATTTATATTATTCAGGTGGTTGTCCTCATCTTTATTGCCATATTCATGATGTTTCGACTGTTATGCTCCACCTTCTTCAGGTGATATTCCTTGAAATATTGAACCAAACAGTTTATTTAGTCCATGTGGTGTAAAGGGTTCTAATTCTACATGCCATGCCTTTGGCTATCTCAGTCTCAATTAATTTTCTTTGACAACTCTCCAAGTTTTTTTCTTTTTTTTTTTTTCTTTTTTTTTTTTTTTTTTTGCTGTGGTCAGGTATTGAATTCACAGCATCTTGGGTCAGTTATCCATTGGGCCATGTGCCCTTTATGAGTGAATATGTGGGACTTATAAACCTAATTTCTCATCAGTTATTTTTAACCAGATCTCATATTACAATTTTTTGTTGTTTTTTTTTTTATTTTTTTTTTTTTATATAGCTCTCTGTATTACTGGTTCCAATATTGTGCTCATGTTTATGCTTGGCTGGCTTAGAAGATTCTTCATTCCACAGAGGGTGGTGATCTCCTTTTTCTCTTCTTAAATGGTCAGCCATGCCTGATTTTTCTATTTCCCCTAGAATTACAACCTTCCAGTGTTCCTGCAGTCTTATTGTACATAGGTGTCCTGTTTCTCATTTATATTTCTTGCTACAGCTGCATGGGATGTCATACACACAGTTCTTAATCATGTCATCCTCTATAGGGGAGGGGTCTTACTGAGAAGAGATGTTTGCATAGTGTTGAATCAGCACATATGTTAGGCTAGAAAAATCTCCTAAGCTGGCCAAACATATACATGAATACAATAACGGAACCAGTAATACAGATAGTATAACAGCCAAAACGTCATAAATATGGCAATAAAGATGAGGACAACAGCTCAAATAATGTAATTAGCTATAATATCTTCTCTCAGAAATAGAGGCAGCTGTAAAAAAATGAATACATCAATCCATCACTTTCTATGGTATTTTTAGCATTTGTTAGTGGAATAACATCTGTTGCTTACACAAATTCTTATCCTCTTATCTGTTTCATTCAACCATTTTATTCTGTTTTTAGGATGGACAAAATGAAACTAGACAATGAACAAGTGGCTTTGAGAACAGCTGAAAAACTCTTGAAGGTAAAACATTCATTTGTCATTTTTTTACTAATCAATATCTTAATGACACTGTTTCACCTTTCTGGTTCACGGGTTACTTTGAATATGTTTGTGACTTTTATATCATTCCTTCTCTTGAATAGACTTTATTTTAGGAACTAATTATTGCATAATGTCTTGACTGTTTCCCCTACATAAGGCAGGTATAGCCCGGTTCACACTCCACCCACGTCTATTGAACAGGTTAAGAGGCTCATCCCTTGTTCCCTGTTTAGGATGTGGTTTCCAGCTTTCTCTTTTCCAATCTTTTCACTTTGCCTTACTTTTTTTTCAATTGGAGTAGATAGACTGAACTATCACCCGTTCACACTCCACCCACGTCTATTGAACAGGTGTAGAGGCTCATCCCTTGTTCCCTGTTTAGGATGTGGTTTCCGGCTTTTTCTTTTCCAATCTTTTTACTCTTACGTAGTCCCCTGCACACCAGTGGCCTTACCACCTTCTCCGGGGTGATATGATTAAAAAAAAAAAAAAAAAAGGTTCAGACCCTGACAAAATGCATATTTTCTTTGTTAAAGTTTCTTGAAAACCCCAAAGTTGGTAGATGAAAATTGATGCTGTTTAAAAATAGAGATGCCTACTCCAACATATGTATCCACTAAAGCTAAGATAGTAATAACAAAGAAATGTGTAGATGTATAGAAATTTGTTGATAATTTTAAGACTTAAGAAAATATATGTCCTCCTTTTTGACAGTATGGGTAAACTTGTCAAAAATAAGGGGCTTTGGCTTTGAAAGCATTAACAGTTTTGATAATGCATTGTGTATTTTCAACTGGAAATGGAAACGTTTTTATCAAAGATGTGGGCATCTATGATCACATGAATATTGATATGTAAGAAAATCCTTGATTTCAAGCCATGGCCTGCAATGTTTTACTGGTTGTTGTCTCCAAGTAAAAGCAGTCTAATTCAGCAAAAGCAAATATCAATTTCAGAGAACCAATGAAAGAGAGAGAAAAAAGTAATGCCAGCTTGAAGCAAGAACAAATTCTTATCCTCTTCTTTCTCATTTTTATAAAATCCATACACTTGTTTTTTTCGGACACTGTTGTTAGTAATTATTCTCAAGATGGTGACGTTAATTTATAGGTAACTTTCCAAAGATTTCTGTACAACTTCCAATGGAGGTTATAAACTAACTCCATTTTACTGGTTAGAAATAAAAAAAGAATATGATGCAATATTTTTATTGTTATGATATTTCTTTTGTTTGTCCAAGTATGAAATCTCTTTTACAGGAAGTGAAACCTCGCAATGGAAATATTCGTTTGCAGCTGATGGAAAATATGGTGTTGGTTGCATCGAAGACTAAATCAAATGTGGAAAAAGCATTGACAAATTTTATGGAAATTGCATCCTTACAGGTATATTTTCTTCAATTTCTTTCTTTTTTTTTTTTTTTTGTGGCAATTAAATATTTTACTTCTTTTTAGCTCTGATATATATATTTCTTTGCTTTTACTGCAAAATGTATTTGCTTTGATATATTGTGGTTCCATCTAAACTGACAATAAATGCAGCAAGTCTTTTTATATCATCAATTCAGGTTGTATTTCTGTTGTAAAAACCATTCTCAAAAAATTTGGACCTACTGCTTTTGTATGACTGTTTAAAGATATGAATCCCAAAGGATCCATTATCTGTTTTCCTTTCAGTTCTTTTCTGGAACCTAGTCCTGTCATCTATATCACTTGTCAGACTTTGACAGCTTCTTATTTCCTCTTTGCAAATCATATTGTACTTCTGTGGTATGAAAGTTTTACATTTTCATAACTCTGTTTCTTAAATAAAGAACATTGTTGTCCATGCCACTTGGTTGTATTAAGGAGATTAGCTTGCTTATGAAAACAGCAGGACAACAATACTGGAAGATAGTGGGGAGAAAATTAGCTTTCTCTTTTCACATGACATAATGAAATTAAAGTGAAAGAGCTGTTATTCATATGTTTTTTTTGGTCATATTTTATTGCCTCTACTTTTTCTGTGACAGACTGGCAGTAGACTTCTATGAGTTTATTGTTTAGCTTTACTTTTTCATTTGGCTTCATATTTGTGGTATATATATATATTTTTTTTTAATTGTTTCACCCTAAGCAAGGCAGTACAGCCACTGATGTTCAGGGGGCTACATAAGAGTAAAAGTTTAAACAGGAGGAGAGTGAAGAGAAAGATGAACCAGTTACAGGAGGTGTCAGAGAAAGGGCAAGAGAAGGATGGGAATACATGTGTGATGACAGTTGCAAAGGTAGGGAGAAAGAAAAAGAAAAAGATATACAGGGTGATGTAGAAAGAACTGGAGTCAAGTGGATAAGAGATGGGTATTGACATTGCATTTAAATTCCTGGAGGTTGTATCATAAACTGTAGGATTTAAAAAGAAAATATTTCTTAACTGAATATGGAAACTTTTGACACCTATTGGTACCTTACTTTTGTTTCATTTTCTTCTTTTACACAATCACCAATTTTCAAGAAACACCTGTGTCTGAAAGCAAGGATTTTTGTTATTTGATGAATCTTTTTTGATTGCTTTGATCATTTTAAGATTAAAATGTGTGATTGGTATTCTGTCATGAACAAAGAACCTGATTGATTAACTGAGCATTTTCCAGTGGTTTTCAAACAACGTCAATTCAAAGAAAAATTTCTTGTATCCAATCTACGAGGATCACTTTAAAAGTAATACTTCTTGATATATTTTCTTTGATCACTACATCAGAACTCAGTGATGATGGGATGGCAGTAGAGATTGAACCTTCTTACCAATAACACCCCCACTTTGTTTCTGGGGTTTTATGTCAGTGAACACCTGTCTTTCGCTAGAAGGACTTCTCTTGAATCTCCGTCTTTCACTTCTAAAATCAATAACCTATCTTTTCTTTCTATACCATTTCCCTTTCTCTCTTGACTCCTCTTTGCTAGACAGTGTCTCTGACACTGTCTAGCAAATGGCAGTTTCTTCCTACCTGTTTGCAAATATATTTGTTTGTTTGTTGATTTTAATGCTCGCCATACCAAGTGGCTGAAAAAGTCTGTCACTGATCCTGCTGGCATCCATGCCATGAACTTTGCAATTACTCACTCAACATCTCACGCAAGTGGTAGATTTCTCCTTGTGCTTCCTTAGTATCCCTCCAGGATACACTTCTCTGCTAGATCTCTGCTCACCTCTGTCCTTCACTCCTACGATGCCATGCAGCTTTTACCCTTTTGGAAACACCAATCATGCTGTCGTTTCTATTAATATCTTTCTCCACACCCACTCCCCACAGGAATTTTCTACCAACAGAATTTCTTACTGCTACTAAAGAGCAGACTGGGATACATTCCATGATTTTCTGTGTGATGTCCCTGGCTACCTTCACTTCTTAAGGAAGGACTCCACTGTCCACATGCATAATTTGGGAGTTTACGTCAGTGAACATCTCCCTCTAGCTAGAGTGACTTCTCTTGAAACTCCGAACCACTCATACATGTCTCTATCTTTCACTTTTAAAATTGGTTAGCTATGTTTTATTTCTGTAATGTTTCTTTTCCTCTCCTGACTGCTCCCTGCTTGACAGTATCTCTGACAATATAGATAAGGCTACTTCCTCCCATCCTTATGCTGACATATTTGTGCTCTGTGATTTTAATGCCCACCATGGCAAGTGGCTGAAAAAGTCTGTCACTGATCCTGCTGGCATCCATGCCATGAACTTTGCAATGACTCAGTCTCTCACGCAAGTGGTGGCTTTCCCCACGCACTTCCCCAATATTCCTACAGGAAATGCTTCTCTGCTAGATCTCTGCTTCACCTCTGTTCCTGACTCCTGCCAAGCCATGCATCTTTGCCCTATGGAAACTTCGATCATGCTCTCATTTCCATTAATATCTCTCTCCCCTCGCACTCCCCCCAGGAATCTCCTATCAACAGAATTTTTTACTACTACCAAAGAGCAGATCTTAAATGATACTAACCTGTTGTTTGCTGATAGAATGAAGCAGCATATAGCAGCCTGCAATTTCAGCCCCATAGACTGCTGGTAATGCTAAAAATGTGTGTTGAACAACAACAAATCCTCTATCCCTCCTTTAAGCAATAATTTGAGGTCCTCAGACCCACAGTGACTGTTCCTTGTTAGACAGTACCTCCGGCAATATAGATAAGGTCATTTCTTCCCACTTGTTTGCAAATATATCTGTGTTAGGTGATTTTAATGCCCACCATGCCAAGTGGCTGAAAAAGTCTGTCACTGATCCTGCTGGCATTCATGCCATGAACTTTTCAATTACTCTCAGCTGACCTCAAGTGAAAGAACTATATTGAATCAATAGCTAAATCTACTGCTAGGAAGGTTAGTTCACTGTGTAGGGCCAGGAAGGTTTTCTTGCCTGAATCCATCGTACACATATAATATACAAATCATCCGCCCATGCATTGATTACTGTTGTCATATCTAGTCGAGCGCTATTCATGTTGGTGTTCTCAACAGGATCTGAAGAAGAATCTGTAAACTAATCGATTCCAACCTGGCAGCTTAACTCTAGTCACTTTCTCACTGATTGGATGTGGTCTCCTTCTGTCTAGTCAACAAATATTTTCATGGCTTCTGCTCTGACGAGCTTAGCTCCCTGGTGCCTTCTCTACATGAATTTACTCTCGAGCAACCAGACTGGCAACAAGGTCCTACCCTTTTACAGTCAAAACAACCAAATGCAGCCACCACTTCTACTCTAGCAACTTCTTTTCTCACACTTTCTGCTTGATTCTATAGCTACAATCGCCACGAGTTTAAATGCAACATCAATTGCCATCTCTTGACTCTCATCCTTCTCTTATCCTTTCCCCAACACCCTTTATACTTTGTTATTCTCTCTTTTCACTCTACTCTCATGATGCAACTCTCTTCACATCAGTATTCCCATCCTTTTTTTAACCAAACCAGCTTTGTAGTAGTCAGGCACAATGACATCTGATATGAAAATGTAGATGATGCAGATGTGTGTCATTGTAGAAAGAACTGCATCCATTGATATTCATGGAGACCAAACAGTGGGTGAGTGCACAATTAGGTAGTAAATAATGTGCTTCTGCAATGGAAACAGTGATGTGTCTGTCAAGCCACATTCTGTCTGGTCCTGCACAATGGTTATAAAAATGAAATGAACAGTACCAAAAAATGATAGTGGCAGTGTGAAAGAAATAGCATTTTGTAGTTGAGAAGATGCTATATCCATTGTTATTGTGCTTCCAGTATCTATTTCAGTTTTCTTGGAAATGAACAAGAATTATTTTCTGAGCCTATTTCCTAATTTGAACAAAGCAAAGATGATCTGTTAAACTTATTGAGATTTTATGCCAGTGGATTTATATAAAGATAAAATACAGTGTTGAAAGTACTAATTCTTGTTTAGTATTATTTAGTTCTTATTGAGCTTTAATCTGCTAGATTATTGTTTGTGAATTTGGTGGAATACTGTGAATTCAGTCCCTGAGCTGAGTAGAGCAGAAACTGACCAGTACTAAGTAGAAACCTGGCAAGCAATAACTGACCAAATACTAAATAAGATCTGGACAAGACATCCTTAGATCAAGAAAATCTACTCTCATAGATTAAATAAAGGAATCAGTTTGAAATTCCTTAAAAGTTACTCAAATTAACAAGCATGAAGGCACAGCAGCTGAAATCTAAGAATAACAAAAATGAGGAAAATAGTCATAATGTAAACCAAGATAATTCTTCATCTCAGAAATTTAAACAGAAGATTTTGTGGCCATAGAATGTTTTCAAAATTTCATTTTTAGATCTCTTTTCACCATTTTGCAAATATATAACAAATCTTGTGTCAAGATGAAGTCAAAAAGTGATTCTGTTGCTAAAATAATAATGACAAAATTAATTCTTTATTTCTTTAAATGTCTGAATTGTTTTTGTGAATGCAAAAATCAATTAAATCATTTCTTCCCTTTTTATTTTCCCAGAAAGACAATGTAGGTGCTCTGTATGGAATGGCTACAGCTTATATGGTTCAGAAACAAGTACCAAAGGCGAGAAATCAACTGAAACGAGTTTCCAAATCAAACTGGACTCTAGAAGTAATGAATAGTTATCTATTTCTTATTCTTATCTTTACTGATTTTTTTTTTCATTTGATCAGGATGAAACCTTTTGCATGAAACAAAAATGATTTCGTGACATCTGATCATTTCAATCTTGTCCAGATGTTGAAAACCACTCAGATGTTATGGTGTTCTTGTATATTTCATTAGAGCAATATTAAAAGAAACAATCATAACAAAAAAAAAAGAATGGTAGCAAAAAATCTATATTACTGTAAACAGCTAAATCGGTTTATGGGTGCACTCTAATCAGAGCAAAAATCAAGGGATGGCTAGTAAGGCTTAATGTACACTGATTCCAAAACTGAAGCAACAACTATAATAGATAGCACTTGTTAATAGTGACATAAATAGTAATCAAGATACTGATATTTCACATTATTTCAAACAAAAGGTTAGCCCTCATCACTATTAAAAAAGTGATAACAGCTAGTGGGCTTACAAAACCTCTTTTCATGAATAATTGTTTTAATAGGAAGATTTGATAAATTTCAGCCAACGGTACCACTGACTGCTTGTTTAGTGAATGACAAATTTTCTTATGAAGAAATGACTAATATTACTATTACAGATGAGAACAGATACTACACTTTAATCCCTGATAAGTAGCATTGGCTTTTCAGTCACTGAGTGCTGAATTTTTCCACATAAGCTAATGGCTAATATCACCAGTTATATGTAGTTGTGTTGGGCACCTGGCTGAGTGGTTAGAATGTTTGCTTTCTGACCATGAGGCCTGGGTTGGAATCTCATCATGGTTGATTTGTCAGGGAGGTGACTTCTTGATGTTATTGGTCTGTAGGAGGCGATACCACCATGCGGCACATTTGGAAAGTGCCTGAAAACCATGGGTTGATCAAAGCCTTGTGAGTGGAATTGAGTAGACAGAACGATTTGGGAATCATCAATGGCTGTGCTAGCGTGAAGTCGCAAATTGTGACCAAGGATTTGAGTGTTCTGTCCTTGTTCGGACTGTTGTTCATGTTAAATAACATGCTCTCTCTCAGAAACTGTTACTAAGGTTTGCTCAGAATAGTTACAGAATAAAACACAGGTGGGCTCTGTGGGTGTTTAACAAACACAAATGTGTCTGAGTAGGCATCTGCAATGGGGATTAGCTAGCCACTCTAGTAGACAGGCATCCACGGATATGAGTGGCCAGCCATGCATTTAGTTGTAGTTTTTCTTTCAGATGCCTTAAGAATGGATGCAAGTTGTGACAGCTTTGAGGCATTATATTAAACTGGGTCCTAAAGCTGTTGAATTTGTAGTGAGTCCGGATAATAAAATTATGAAAATAAAATATACAAACAAAAAATAATTAAAATTAAAATAAGGCATTTGCTTTCCTTTAAAACTCATATCTCTTTCTTGGTAAACTTCTCTCTCTATGCTTTTCTTCCAACTAATGAGAAAGCAACCCTAAAAAAAAAATTAAGAAAAAATACTAAACCCTGCCACAAAATGGCAGAAGTTTGCTGTCCCATAGTTTAGTCATTTGGGAGTAGATATCTATTAAAAATCAGAGAGGCTCCACATTTAACCTCTGCTATATAAAGAAAATAACATGTAAGAGGAAAGGTACCCCAGAAAATAAAATAATTAATGACCAATTAAAAAAATTAACACAAAGACTTTTGATGTTAGCTGAAACCAAGCTTTGTGCCAGTCATCTGAAAGCTTTGGTCATCTGCTTAAGATATTTTTCCACTCCTTCTTAGATCCAAAAATGGACAGCAGAGTGTGCCATATTTATTTCTAAGATGACAACTACTACCAAGATCTGATTTCTAAACTCTCAACTACCGAGCCGAAATGGACTTTCTTTTCACTGCTAGCAAGCTCTGACTTTATTACTCCAAATTTTAAAGGACTCCAATCTAAGTCAAACAAATAAATATATATTATTTATTTTATACCCTTTGAGCCTTTCATTTATTCCAATGTTTCTGGTAAATTAATACCAAGAATATCTGTCACATATTGTTGTAACCCTAAAAGTTTACTGCACGAGTAATCATTAAAACGGAGGTTGAAAATAATAGTATATCAACAAATACAAGAGTCGTACACTGCATGAAGTAGATAAACTGCTAGTGAGTATAATCATTCTACTACTACACTTTACTCCAATAGTATCCATGTATTTAAGAGGATAGCAACATTCCATTCTTGTATGCAAGTAGGTATACAATACTTATTCACAAAGTTACAAAAAGATTTTAGTAAGTAGGAACAACATCTGTGCAAAACGGGTTTAAATGTTTTAAGAGTCGTGTTTTTTTATTTATATTTTTTATTTAATCATGTGGTTCTTCTATAAGCCGTGTCCCTTCAGAATGTAGGCAATCGTGGCCCTCCACTTCCTCGTTTTCCTTGTTACTTTAATATCTCTTCTCTTGTTATCCCACTTAATCCTTACTTCTGTTCAAGTTTTTCAAGTATGTCATGCCTTGCTTTCCCTTGTCTTTCTTCCCCTCTATCCATTCTATGAGCATCAGGTTCTCCAAACCCTTCTTCCTCATCACTGAGATTGAAAGAAACAAGACAATAAAAGAGCAGAATTCAAGGAGGCAGGAGTGGAGGATTGATGTTGCATTTAAATTTTGGAAGATTTTATTTGACAGAAAAACAAGAAGTTGGAAGAAAGTTCCATAAGCAAGAAGGGCAAAGAAGAAACTATTAGCACATAAGTTAAATTTACATGTAGCAATTTAATCTGTAAATTATGAGACCTATCTACCAACCTAGTATTCCACTTAAATTTGTGAAGTTGGAGGTACCAATGACGATGACTTGTCAAAACAGTTATCAAGGAAATGTTGAAAAAAAAAACGGCAAAAGGGAATCTATATTACAGCGATGGGAAAGTAACTGAAGCTGAGATACCAGATCAGGACTGATAATGGTTCAGATTCTTTTTCTGATTTGGACAATCTCTAAATATACAGCAGAAGCAGTAGACCAAATGTGGCAGCAATATTCAATGCATTGACGAATAATAGACTATATAGATGTGCATAGTAATAATAATTGGCTGTACTAAACTTCCTGTTTGGTGGTCTTTCTGCTCTTTATAATATGCTAGGTCTGTCTGAAATGCATCCAGTTATTTAATATGGCTGAATTAGAACAATGGCATCTCACTCTTTTAACTCAGTGTACTTTCTACTTCACAGAACATTTTCCAAAATCCTTTTTGGTATTATTTACACTATTTGAGAGCTAGAAGTCCTACCAAGATTTGACATTGGTGGCCACAATCTGAACAATATAAGATATGCAGATGATACAGTGCTGATAGCAGACACAGAAAGGAAACTACAGGACCTTCTACAGAAGATAACAAAGGAAAGTGAAAAGAAAGGGCTAAACATAAACTTAAAAAAAACTCTGAAATGCCAACTACAGGTTTGGGATACAAAATTCAAACAAATGCAGAAATTAAAATACCTGGGAAGTGTTTTGACAGAGGACGGAAAATGCTGCACTGAGATCCAAAGACACATTGACATGGCTAAGGATGCATTCCAACAGCTAAGCAGAGTATTGCAAGACAAGAAAATTTTGTTGGAAACAAAGAAGAGAGTACAGGAGTATTATGCTATATTTGTCCTTCTATATGGCAGCAAATGCTGGACAATTTCCTCAAAGATGTAGGAGAGACTTAAAGCAACAGAAATGTGGTTCTACAGATGGATGATGAGAATTCCATAGACCAAACATGTAAGCAACAACAAGGTTATGGAGAGGATGTAAATAAAAGGAAACTTACACTTAGCATTGGGAAGAGACAGCTGAAGTTTCTGGGACACATAATGAGAAAGGAGAGCTTGGAAAATCTAATACTGACAAGATGGATAGAGGGAAAGAGACAAGAGAAAGTAGTGCAGACATACTTGATGGGCTTGAGCAAGTGGATGGCAGGGTGAGGTTTGGGAGTCATACCAAAAGAAAAAATGTTGAGAGTGACAAGGGATAGGGACAAGGGGAAGTCCATGATCTCCTATATTCAGAAAGGACATGGCACATAAAAAAGACGACATTATTCAGTCTGTTGTCCTCATCTTTGTTGTCATATTCTCAACATTTTGGCCATTGTGCATTCCAATCTTCTTCAGGCAACTGAAATCTGAAATTGAACTCTTTTTTTTTTTCTTTTTTACCAGTGTAAATTGTTCTCATTTCACAAGTCATGCCACTTCCAGATGTCTCTGTATCAGTTATCTTCCTTTAACTCAACTTTTTGTTTATACTCTGCTGGAGCCAGTTATTCGATCCATAACTCTTTCGGTCAAGTCACTGGATCCAACTAATGCTTTTTTTATCTACTGGGCCATGTGTCATTTTTGGCATTGACATCAGTATCCTTGTATTCTTAATCTTGTTCATGGTCTGAAATCTCTCTTTCTACAGAAACTTTTGGCTTTGGGAAGCCAAATCTCGACTATAGGAGACTGACATACCCGAAGGTGATGAAATGTTGTTCAAAAAAATAAAAAATTCCTGTATGTGGTGCAAAGAATTGTATGATAGTCACACAGTATACAAACTGATTGAATAACCTCATGGAAGAGTGTCTTTCCATACATATGTAGTAATGTCTTCTCTGATTGGTAACCAGATTATATCAAAGTTGTGTAACTGGATCTTGAGTCATTCAAAGTGGTTGAAGACTTTCTGGACAAACATTTGATGGAAGAAAACTGATTTTTAAATTGAATATGTTTTAAGATAGCTGAAAAATATTTTCACTTTGCAGTTTATTTTTATTTTCGTTAAAGCATTAGTTAATGTCTAAAAAATGCCATCCAAAAAAACCGATAAATCTCAGAGTTACATAATAGAAAGAAAACCCAAAACACTATCACTCTACGTCTGTTGAAATGAGTGAAAAATACAATTGTATCCAAAATGGCAGGTGTGGGAATCTTTGGTTTTGATAGAAATTTTTTTCTTTGTGTGGGATTTACCCCCTTCTCCAAACTCCAAGTTTTTCCAACAATTTGATGCATTTCCCCAATTCTGTTATTCTTGTTTTTATTGCTTTTCAAGTTTTGTCGACATTAAGTAATTTCGAGAGAGAATAAAATCTGCTCCATTTTCTTTTCAATGTTCTCCTTTCTCCATTGTAACAAGCAGCAAGGGGATTCTGTCTTTTCCAAGTTTGGAAAATGGGCAGAACTTTTTGCATTAAATATTGTAAAAACGACAAAAAGTAAAAAAAAAAAAAAAAAAAAATTTGCTAAATACTTCAGCTGGGAGAGCGCTGAAATAACAGAAACTAAAAACTAATAGAAACATAGCAGATGTAGGTACATCAGTAAATCCACAGCCTAATGAAGAGAAAAAAAGAAATTACAACATAGTCTTTCCTTTATTATTATTATTTTTTTTTTTTAATCATTTCACCCCGAACAAGGCGGAAACACCACTGATGTGCAGGGGGTTACATAAATGTAAAAAGATTAATTAGAAAAGAGTGAGGAGTACAAACTAGTTAGAAAGGAACAACAGAAAGCTGAGAAAGCAGGTGCGATGACAGATACATAGGTGGAGAGAAAGGGAAGGTTATACAGGGGAGGGAGAGAGCTAGAGTCCAGTGGTTAGTAGATGAGTATTGACTTTGCATTTAAATTTCTGGAGGTTGTAGCCATCAGGAAAGCAAGAATACGGGAGCGAGTTCCACAGGTGGGAAGTGCGAGAGAAGAAGCTGCAGGAGTAGAATTGTCGTCTGCATTTGGCTAACCTGACTGTGAATGGGTGGGACCCAGTTGCCAGTCTGGTTGCACGAGTAAACACCTGTTGAGGAGGCATCAGTGACTTAAGCTCATCCTGAGCAGAAGCCATGAAAGTATTTATAGAAGAGACAAAGGGAGGCCACATTTCGACGATGGGGAAGTGACTGCAGTCGAGTCACCAGATCAGTACCTATCACATTACAGACTCTCCTTTGGAGCTTGTCAAGAACACTGAGGAGAACGGCAGGGGCACCTGACCATAAATGGCAGCAGTACTCCATGCACGGACAGATGGTTGACTTGTATATATGCAGGATGGATTCAGGTGGAAAAAACATCCTGGATCGACATAGTGATCCAATCTTCTTAGCAGTAGTTAATTGCACTTAATTTGGTGATGAATATTAATTGCATAGACCAAACATTATTCACTGAAAATTTCAGATCAAAATTCATCTAATAACTACATCTCAGCCTTTTTTCTTTAGATAATGTTTATCCAGTACAAGGCTCAAGAGTCACTCAAGGTAGGGGGGCCACTATGGAAATGGTTATGATGTGTATGTGTGTATTATGAATTTAAGGAGAGGTGATAGGTAGCAAAGATTGTGAGGATAGGTAATGATTGATTTGAAGAAGTTAAGAGTGTAAGATTCATGGAAGCATCCATGTATGAGTCCACTAAGTAGCAGCTCTTGGGGAACTTCTTTCTTACAATTGGAATACAGAAGAAATGTGGATAATTTAGTTCAGTGTGCATAGCATGACTCTGAACATATTGATCCACCTTTGTATTATGCAGAAGTATGAACAAAGAAATTCAAAGGAAGCTGAGTTACATGATGTCACTGATAAAAACTTTAAAAAATTATTTTTTTGTTTTTACATTCTTGATCTTAACTATAAAAAAACTTTTTTTATATTTCAGGATGCAGAGGATTTAGAAAAGAGTTGGTTGCTCTTAGCAGACATTTACATTCAGGTAGAGACATAATTCTTACTTTAATTCTTATTGGGTGCCTCATTATTGAAGCCTTGTGCCAAACTAAGCTCAACGTTTTCTTCCTTAAAATCACAAGTGACCCAAATACTTTCTTACATATTTACCCACTTCCAAAATATTGTCCCTTTCTTCTCATAAATGTGACAATGCATAAAAAATATCGGTTAAGTGCCATACATGAGACATGCCTGACTGGGCAGAAGATTTTCCTGCAGTAGGTTGCCATTACATTCTCCAGTAGAGTGATGACCAACCAAGGCTATAGAACCCAATCTATCATGCTATTCAACCCATAGCTAGAGAAAGAATAGACAGATTATTATCTTTCCCAAGGGTATTTGTGCATATGCAACGAATTCAACTAGAATTTGAACTCTGCTCTTTGATTTCTTGTTCTGAACCGATATTCACTGTACTAAAATGCACGTCCATCAAAGAGGATACAGTGCCTAAAACTCTGTGATAGCAACAGCAAAGATGGAGGCAATAATCTGAATGTAAATAGTGTAGATAAAGATAACTTTTCATCCTAAAAATTTAGAGAGCATCAAAGTAGATTTCAAGAATATGTCTCTGTTACAGAATTCTAGACAAAACCATAATAAATAATCATTAAAATAATTTTGTTTTTTTTATTGAAAGACACAAATTTTACTTTGGCCAAAATGAATTGGTTCATTTTAGCAGTTTATTTCAAAATTCATTATTTATAACTGGATTTTATTTTCATATTTCTCTAAAACATCAGGAAAATATTCAGAAGCATCTTTACTCTATGAAGAAACATCTGCCATGTAAAGGCAGACATGGGAGAGAATGTGACCAGGAAATGTGTGTCTGCGATTCCTTGAAAAAAAAAATGCTGCCCCCTAAAAGTAAGGCTGGTGAAATATTGAAAAGCTGGAATGAGTGGTGAAACAATGAAATTTAGCATGACTGACGGTGGATATCGGCTCAGAACGAGAAATCGGGGAGTCAAGTTCAAATTCCAGCTGAATTCATTGCATTCACTTACGCACAAATACCCTTGGGAAAGGGTATTTGTGCGTAATCCATCTATTCCTTCCAGTTATGGGTAAAATAACAGGATAGATTGGGTTCTATAGCCTTGGTCGGCAACCAGTCTACCACAGAAAGCAATGGCAACCTACTGCGGGATAATCTTCTGCCCAGTCAGTCATGTCTCTTTCGAGACATGATCACCCAAGCGTGTATCATGTATGGCACTTAACTAACTAACTGATCTTTTATCGAGGTAATCATCAACCTCTATGGAAGGAAGTAAAAATGCTGGATAAGGAAGAAGACTGGAGTGTTAGACGTCTGAAAGAATCAGCAGATATGCTAGGCTATAAAAACCTCCTTAGTAGACCTAGCATAGAAATAAATACAAAATAGGAACCACTAATAAAGAATGACAAATAACAGTAACTCTTCAGCAGCAGCAGGTTTAGATTTAAGTCTCCAACTTCACTACAATGGCCTAGTGAATTAAAATGTTGGTTTGTGAATTTGGTGATATAGTAATTGTGAGTTCAATCCCTGGGTTGGGTAGTATTTACTTGAACTTTGTGGAAACAGGAAACTAAAAAAAAAAGAATAACCAGATGAAATACCAATGAATGATAGAGTGGAATGTCTACTCCTTTTGATTAAATAAAGTTCTGTTCAGAATTCCATGTAGGTCACCCAGATTCATATATACCTGGGGTACAGCATCTGAAACATTGTTAGCTAAAATATTTTCAGACAAAGCTGCTCTGTTTGTAACTGTGCATCACATTTAAAACTGCCTTATTCTTTTACACAGACACATAATTAATGTCAATTTGAATGGGTCTGTTATTCTAAGTAATAACTAAAATTATTGTTATTTTCAACTTCAGTACAGCCCAATATGCCAAATACAGGTTGGGGATACCAGAATCAAGCACGTACAAAAATTTAAATACCTCGAAAGCGTTATAACAGAAGATGGAAAGTGCAACACAGAGATCCGAAGGTGAATTGGCATGGCGAAGGAAGCATTCCAGAAGTTGAGTAAAGTATTAAGAAACAGGACAATTTTGCTAGAAACTAGGAAGAGAGTACTGGATTGCTACATGCTGTCCGTCCTTCAATATGGCAGTGAATGCTGGACAATACCATCAAAGATGAAGGAAAAACTTGAAGCAACTGAAATGTGGTTCTACAGAAAGATGCTGCAAATATCATGGATTGAGCATGTGAGCAATGATGAGGTCTTGGAAATGATGGAAACAAAAAGGAAATTAATACTGAGCATCAGGAAGAGACAGCTGAAGTTCCTGGAATATGCAATTAGGAAAGAGGGCTTGGAGAACCTGATACTCACAAGCCAGGTAGAAGGAAAAAGAGATGGGGGAAAGCAGCGGAATAACATATTTGAAGGACTTAATCAGGTGGATGATAGAATGAGAATTGCATGATGTAACAGGAGAAGGTGTGCTAAGAGCCACCAGGGATAGGGAGATGTGGAAAGCCATGATCACCTACATCCTGAAAGGACAGGGCACATAGAAGAAAAAGAATATATAACTCAATATACAATTGACCAGTTCAGTCCTGACTTAAATAGAATTCTCTTGCTGGTAATTTATCTCTCCGTTTCAGTGCAATCATTTTCAGCAGTTCCACAATTTTCGTTTGTGACCTTGAAATAACAAGAAACTGCTTGTCAATTTCTGTTGTTATTTCAGTATCACAAAAGAAACGTGCGGAACTGATGAAAGTGTGGATATGCCGGATATCTGGAGATTCTAACTCTCAAGCAGCACTTCCACATTACATCAAAAGGAGAGTTATAGGTTATTTACTGTGTGTTTTAAAACAAAATTTGCTTTTTTTCTTTTGACAAATGATATTTAAAAGATATCACGTGAATTCTATTTTATAGTATGTTATGTGTAATCCTTTCAGTTCTGTGGTCCTTAGCTAGCCCAATATTAATTTTGAAATTTGGCATTTACAGTTTTCTCTCTCAATATTCTTTGTATTAGACCATTTTGTAACAGGTCACTCAATAAATCCTGGGCCCAACTAATAAAAAAATCACTTTTATGCAAAATTCAACTTAATTCATCAACATAGTCTCTTTCTAGGGTGATACACTGATTCCAATGCTTCTCTAACAATTTGATGCCTTTTTTGTAGCACGATTTGTCTTTAGCTTCAAAATACGCCTTGTTTTTTTATATCACCTTTCCTTTAAATTGGAGCCAAATCTCTTTCCCTGGAGCATTTTTTGAGGTCTGCAAACAGCCAGGAGTCACTGCAGGCCAGATATGAAGAATAGGGTGGATGGGGAAGCAATTCTAAGTGCATTTTATGTAGTTTTGCCATCGTTGCGATTGACTTGTGACATGGTGTGTTATCTTGGTGTAAAAAAAATCACTTTTTCCTTTTTTATTTGTGGCCTTTTTATAATGATTGCTTCCTTCAATCGCACCAGTAATGATATATAATATTTGCTATTTATGGTTTTTCCTTTCTCAAGGTAATTAATGAAAAAATACATTTCACATCCCAAAGTACGAAGACCAAAACCTTGCCTGCTGATGTTTGCGTCTTTGATCGCTTTGAACAGCTTTCACCAGCTGCTGTCTACTCAGATTAACTGCTGATTTGATTCTAGAGTGAAGTGGTGGGTCCATGTTTTATCAGTTCTTATATATTTACACCAAAACTTTTTACACGTTATTTTTGATCAACTTTGAGCAAACCTGGCACCCATTTTGAACATAGCTTTCTCATTGACAAATAGTCATGCAAAATGGTGAATACACTGCCTTCTGATATGTTCAGCTCCTCTACTATCTCACGCAATTTCAATATACAGTCGGCCAAAACAAGTTGTGGGTGTTTTGGGTCTTTTTCGGGACAACAGCAGATTTTGAGCAACCTGAATGTTCAGCATTATTTATGTTTGTGCAAACTCGTTTAAAGTCAACATGCCACCTCTTAATCATTGTTTCCATTTGCTTGAAGAGTGTTTTTTTTTCTATCAGAAAGCAATGCTTTATCAACAAAAAAATTTCTGATTTTTTATTGCTTTGAAAATTTGCAACAGTAGCTTCACTTAAATAACTAATTTGTAAACTAATAATTTGATTGGGTCCAGATTCTGTCACATGCCATTTGAAGGTTAGAACTTCATAAAAATTATATGGATTTTTTATTAGTGATGCTGTCTATATGTTAGGCCTAGGACTCATTGAGTGATGTGTCACATATTTTTTTTGCTATCAATCAAGTAATTTGCTTTTCTATAATTTTCAGTCAAGTAAATACGACATGTCAAATGAACTCTTGAAAAAATGTCTCCAGTACAATAAGGTGAGTAAATGTTGGCTATAAAAGCATTTTCTAAAAGTTCTTCTTAGAATTTACTGTAATTGTTAAAAGATTTCTTGATAGTATAAAATGATGAGCATATAAAATTATTTAAGAAAAATACAAAAAAAAAGGAAAATATACTAAATGCACTTTTGAAATGAATTGTCATATTAAAATGTCAATATATAAATGTCTTGCATTTATTGAAATTTATACTCTGATCTCATGTGACCATCCATGCAAATGATACAATGAGACTCGCAGCTGATCTTTCGTCTGACCTAACTTTAACAACTCAATGGATGGGGAAATGGTTCGTTACATTCAATACCTCAAAAATTTAACTCGTAATGTTCCATGCTCACTGAGCAGTCCTTGAAATTTTAGTTTTTTGCAATGAATGGGTTTTTCTTTTAAGAAGAACCCTTGTCTTGAACGTCAATTAGAATTTAAGCACACCCCAGACCTCTTGTAACTTGAATATATGATCCATCACGAAAGATACTGGAAAATGGTCAGTACTCTGTACCATTCCAATGATACCTGACTCCTTCTTCTATTCTCTAAATTCATAAGAGCTCAATCCAGCCAAAAAAAAGGTGTCCTACTGCCGCCTCATTGTCACTTTCCAGTCTTGATAGAGTTCAAAAGTGCCTACGCATCCTTGTGGGTAATGATTGATTTTCCAGCCTAAGATTTTTCAGAATCATGCAAAACAAAAAAAAATTAAGAATATGAACTATCTGTAAGACGAATATTAAGAACATGCCCCCTCCTTCCATACTCATACGTATCCGTTATTTTCAAGGGCTCCCTAAAATTGGGGCATCCAGTTTATGAAAGGATACTCTAAAATATGTAGAATTTGAATGTGGCATGTGAACTCTACAAAATTGCAAAGCTTAGTGTTATGTATTTTACACAGCACAAGATGGATTGATTTATTTTCTGCTGCTTTTTCTGGTGCTTACAGGTACGTCTTGCAATATTTGTGGGTGTTGATAAAAATGACCAGAAAATAGGAATTAAAACGTTTTTCTTTTTAGTGACAACTGCTGCTGTAACTATTGAAATATTTGAGAAACTCTTCAGGACAAAGCATTAGGTAAATTTCAATTGTACGACTCATATTTGTTTCAAATGTGGTGAAGACTAATTACTATCTGATTGGACGTCAACAAAGCAAAATGGCAAAAACGTTGGAAAATTAAACAATGCCATGGACATTCATTCAACTATTCATGAAATATATAAGATGATTGGTTTATTTTAGAGTTCATATCAGTGAATATTACCATTTGCAAATGAAATATGTTTCTGTAAAACTTGTCTTGTTTGCTCAGAGAGGATAAAAGAAATTGGTCATTTGAATTTGTGTCATGTCTATGAGAGAACAAATTTGAAATTACAGACTTTCTTTTCAAACTTGTGACCAGAGATGAGTCATGATTTTTGTTATTTTTGTGTCTGGCTCACCTTGTTGGCGTCATTAATCTCAAAAGCAGCACATAGTATAAGGCACTGCTGGTGGGTCAGGGAATTTAACCATAACAAAATAGTTATTTACCCTAATGGCTAATTTCCATCTTCAAAATATCTCTCCTTAGGTAAGTCTCAGAGAGGATGGTAGTGTAAATCTATACTCTGTGATTCATATGTGTTATTTAAATTCCCTAAACTTTGGGATAGCACTTCTAGTGAAGAATTGTAGATTTGAGTGAAATTTGTATTTCATTAATTTCCTGTGGCTTTCACCACTTAAAATACCTTAGGGTTGCTGGTAAGATATGTAATTTCCATGATTCACAGCTTCTCTTGACCTTAAAGAATAAAAAAAATTGGCAAATTTTAACAGTGGGGCCCTAAATATAGAAAATATATTAACCCATTTCTTTTTCCATAATAACAAGGAAGTAAATAGATATATTTGCTTTTTAAATTGAATTTATTCAAGGAAATTGATGCAGCAAGTTTTATAACATTCAGAGCATAAATTTTGTTTATTCTAAATTTATACAAGTAAATACACTAAAAATTATATGTAATTCTTATTTTCTCATCATTTTTTTATTAATTGCCTAAGATTAGGATTTTTCTGAAGATGCCTAGTTTCTCTTAGCATCCAGCACTGTACAACCTGAACAAGCGTTCAGGGTTTCACCCCAAGAAGTGGCATCTATTAGAGTAATTTGCAGATTTTTTTTCAATCAGGGAGATGATGAAATGTACAGATACTTTTACAGTTTTTATTTAAAAAAAAAAAAATTTTGAAAGACTAGGTAACTTTTCACTCAACCAGATATATATTAGCCAGCTGGGAGAATAAACAGTGAACGAAGGGGTATGATTTTGAAACCAAACCTGATCATTGAGAGGTGATTTTCTAAACACAACTTAAATGTGGCACAAGGCCAAAAATAGTTAAGAGAGAAAAAAAATTGGTTGCTTGCTTTGTTAGTAGTTAATGGTTGCATATTCATTTTGGTTTGTGGTACTTTGGATGCAGTAGTTTGTGAGTTGATCTTGCAAGCCATTTATAATGATTCTTCATCCTTCCCTCCCTCTTTTTTTCTCTCTCTGATTTATTTCATTAAAAAGTTCAAAGAACATTAGTCTATATTTGAACCAAAATGAGTTGCATGTTAAAAACAAAAAATTGAAGACCTCTCCTTGTAAATTTGCTCATGCTTCTGAGATGAGGTCGTATTTACATTATTTACACTGTTCAAACTGTTGCCTTCATTTTTATTGCCATTTTTACAATGTTTCAAAGACATGTGGCTCAGTAGATATAGACATTGGTTAATTCCAGTGACTTGACCCAAAGAGCTGTGTGTCAATACCTGGCTACAGCAGTGGTGAACAAATAATTTAGAGAGTTTAGTTAAAGGGAGATAACTACATGACAAATCTAGAAGTGGCATTGCACATAGAATGAGAATAATCTTTCCCAGTGATTGAAATAAATGGTTCGGTTTGAAATTCCTAGCACCTGAA
Source organism: Ascarosepion bandense (assembly GCA_037127315.1). Taxonomy (NCBI): domain Eukaryota; kingdom Metazoa; phylum Mollusca; class Cephalopoda; order Sepiida; family Sepiidae; genus Ascarosepion; species Ascarosepion bandense. Next base: position 1,469,775 of record JBBBDQ010001448.1, read on the forward strand.
GAAGGCCTGAATAGTACAATAGATGAAATGCTCTCCTTTTAAATATTATCAATTGCTGTTTGTGCGTTGTACATACTATAAAGTCGACAACAAAATCAGGCTGGACAAGAACTTGGCAGAAAAGAAATTGAAGATTATAGTTTCTGTTGGTGTGTGCACATTGGGAAAATCTGCTTATTTTCGTTTGATAATCTGACAGTTCTGCATTGAATTGCAGAGAATCCTAGCCCTTTCAGGAACTTCAGCAAAACAAATCAATTTTACTTTGACCCGAGACAAGATTATTAATCTTGAAAAAATGCCTGGCTTTATACCAGAAGTTGTAATCAAAATCCCAGTTGAAAGATTTTAGGGCATTTTAGCTTCTGGATCTTAACCTCTGCTATATGTAAAATGTAATTCTTTTTTTCTTTTTCTTAGGGCATGCAGTAAATGTAATATTGCATCGTTCTTTCAATGCATTAATAACACGGCCTATATTGAAGCATATAGGTAGCTGCTTTAATATAGAGAGTGTTGTTAATGCAGATATCTGTAAAATCAATGTTAGATAACATGACACAAACACTTTTATTGCCATTTATTAAGATGTTTATATAAAATATTAATCACTCTAGGTTTGAGTTTTAAGCTACACAAAAATCAATGAAATTTCTAATGTGTCAGAAGATTGCTGCTCATTTTAACTTAAAGTGAAATATTTAAGATTCTTTTCTTCTCTTATATTCATAAGTCTATCAATCATCCTTGGTTTGAATATTGGTTTGGTGCTTGTGCTATATATTTAGAGATTCTTGATAAAATCCAAAGTAAAATCAGCAATATTATTGGTCTTGACCTGACATCTCAGCTTCAGTCACTTTCCCACTGCATTAATGTGATTTCCCTGTATCTTTTCTATAAATGCATTCATAATTATTCTGATGAACGTTCCACTATGATACCTAGGCATTATGAATTTCAGCACTGTACTAGATTGACAATAGGGTCTCATTAAGTTTCATTTGAATTTGCTAAATGTAACCAAAAGTTCTATGATAGCAGTTTCTTTTGTACTTCTTGCTTGTGGAACTCTCTTCCAACTCCATGCTTACCTTTGATCTTCAAAAATTTGAATGCAATGTCAGTCATTATCTATGGAATTTTTAATTCTTCTTTTTCTGTTGTTCTCATTCCTTAATGTTTCTTTTTTCAAGTTCTTTCACACTCAATAACCCATGTGTCATAGTGGCTTTACTGCCTTGCATGGAGTGAAATGATTAAAAACAAAAATGTGAAAATAGTGCCTTTTATTTCTAACATAACTATAAAATAAGAATAATTGGTTGTGGAAAGCAGCAGATAACATATTTGAAGGACTTGAGCAGAACGGGGATTGCGTGGTGTAACAGGAGAAAGCATGTTAAGAGCCACCAGGGATAGGGAGACGTGGAAAGCCAGGATCACTTATGTCCTGAGAGGACAAGGCACATAGGAGAAGAAGAATTGGCTGTACATGGATGTGGTTCTTTTGTGAACTCCCTCTACAAATTAAAATACTTTTCAATTTATTTACACACTCCTATGAATATACCTTATCATCCAAATCCCACATAGGCAAACAAGAATTAAGATGCCATTAAATGAAAATCAAATGATACAGGAATAAAAATATCAGAATTTCATTTTCTTTGTATCTCATTTCTTAGATTTATAAACACTTCCTATTTGTTCTTTATCATATAATTCTGTTAGAAACTCTGGAAAGAATAAATTTGAAAAAAAGAACAAGCAAAGATGAAAAACAGGAAGTAAGGGTTCATAATATCAGTCTGCTTTATATTTTGTCAGTTTATACAGTGTAACCCTGATAAAAGAGAGTTGCCGGGACCGGACAAAAGTTCTCTTATATCAGGACTTCTCTTATATCCGGGTTTGAGCTATTTTACGATATAACTAGGATATAAGAGAGTTCTTATCCGGTCCCAACGACTCTCTTATATCAGGGTTACACTGTATTAATCTTTTCTTTTTTTTTTTTTTATTTTAAGTTAAAATTTTTTTTTTTTAATTTTTTACAATTAAAATTTTACCTATATTTTTTTAATTGGAATTACTGTTTACTCTTGAATTGAAGAAATTTTTATACATATTACAGTCTTTCTCTATAAAATGCGTTCAGGCAAGTCCTTTTTTGCTCTCTTGAGAGAATTTCTTATGCACAAAGAGGAATGTTGCCATTGGTTACTTTGGTTTTCTGTTACATTTCCTTAAAATATCGCCAGACTTCTGTTCTTGACAAGAAAATTTGGCTACTCTACTTTGTAATGTAAGATGCCATTTCCCTTTGAAATGAGTTTTATATCTTTGTTTCTGTATTACACAAGATTCATACCTGACTTTATTAAATATTACTATTGATTTAAAGGAAAACTGCATACACAAATTACGTAAGGTCTTTTGTTAATGTCTATCTCTTTCTCTATATTTGTCAATGTGTATGTTTATATGTATTTGTGTGTGTGTATATATATATATATATATATATATATATATAAAAACTTATTTATAAATGGAACTTTGTGTGTGTATCCATTACCTATAGACTCCGAAACAGCTGAACCAATTTTCTTGAAAATTTACACAGTTGTACTACAAGTGTCTGCGAGTGTTCTTAGCTAGGTTTTGTGTCAAGGTACCCCCGATAAATATCGAATCGATAATTGAAAAAATCGGGTGATAGAAGGAGTGGTCCGATTTTAATCAAATTTGATACACTCATAGACAAAGACATAAGAAATGATATACAAAAGTTTCAAGGTTGCAGTTCTTACAATAGTGCAGAAAATCGATTTTATATATATATATATATATATATATATATATATATATATAAGGCAAGATGTTTGTGTGTGTATCTGTTTATCTGCCTGTATGTCTATATTTTTCAGCCTTTTATTTTAGTTTTTGCTTTGAGTTTGGCTCTAAGTAGGTATAATTGTAGTTCTTCGTCTCAGCCATGATACCATTTACTCAAAGGACTTATTTAGCCTTCAAAATTCAGTTTACGACGAACAAAACTTATTTGATATCAATACCAGGAAAATTTGATTTACATCCATTCTTTTTTTTTTTTAATCTACGGTTTCGCTTTAACTGGAAACAACTATTGCTTTTTAGTCTTTCGTGCCAACGTCCAAAGAGTCTGAGCTTCAGGACCATGGATTAGTTTTAAAGCTTTCATTACACCCGAGTAATGCCGGGCTATGCTGCTAGTATATATATATATATATATATATATATATATATATATATATATATTCCAGTTTAACTATCTAACCTCTTTATGAGCAGATAACATCTGCAAAACTTTCAGTTAAAAAGATAAGTTTTAAATATTTGTTTTAATACTATCATAACTCATTCTCTCTCTCTCTCTCTCTCTCTCTCTATATATATAGTAATGTGAGTGTCAAACAATAAGTTTGTAATAGAAATACTAGCTGAATTTTAACAAAATTTACACTGTATATTTGATTTATGTAATAGCATTTATGAGGAAAAAGATTATCTTGAAAAATAGCGTAAAATAAATTCTTTTTTTAATCATTACCTTATTAGCTTCTGGAGTTTCCGACATCCACACACACACGCGTATGTGTGTGTGTATGTATATATATATATGTATATATATAACGTGTGTGCAAAATGCTTTATCAATTTTATATGTAAAGAAACATAATTAGTCAATTAGGCTGTATGACCAAAACATATATTTTTTAAATTTAAATTTAAAATTCTCTGCATTTCTTCTCTTTTGTGTTTTTTTTGTTTTTTTTTTTGTTTTTTTTTTTTTTATCATTTCACCCCAAGCAAGGCAGAACTGCCACTGATGAGCGGGGGTGGGGCTACATAACTGTAAAAAGATTAATTAGAAAAGAGTGAGGAGTACAAACTAATTAGAAAGGAGCAATAGAAAGATGAGAATGCAGGTGTGATGACAGATACATAGGTGGAGAGAAAGGGAAAGATATACGGGGGTGGGGAGAGAGCTAGAGTCCAGTGGTTAATAGATAAGTATTGACATTGCATTTAAATTTCTGGAGGTTGCAGCCATCAGGAAAGCAAGAATATGGAAGTGAGTTCCACAGGCGGGAAGTGCAAGAGAAGAAGCTGCAGGAGTAGAATTGTCGTCTGCATTTGGCTAACCTGACTGTGAATGGGTAGGACCCAGTTGCCAGTCTGGTTGCATGAGTAAACACCTGTTGAGGAGGTACCAGTGATTTAAGTTTGTCTGAGCAGAAGCCATGAAAGTATTTATAGAACAGGAAAAGGGAGGCCACATTTCGACGGTGGGGAAGTGGCTGCAGTCGAGCCGCCAGATCAGTACCTATCACATTACAGACTCTCCTTTGGAGCCTGTCAAGAACACTGAGGAGAACAGCAGGGGCGCCTGACCATAAATGGCAGCAGTACTCCATGCACAGACAGATGGTTGACTTGTATATATGCAGGATGGATTCAGGCGGAAAAAACATCCTGGATCAACATAGTGACCCAACCTTCTTAGCAGTAGATTTAGCTATGGATTCAACATAGTGGTTCCATTTGAGGTCTGAGGAGAGGGTAAGGCCGAGGAGGCGTAAGGTTATATCAACATAAGCATCACTTTAGTCTGATGAATCCTAAAGGACAGAACATGTCACACAAAAAAGTTTTTCCTCTTTGTCATAGTTTTTCCCTAAAGTATGTGATTTTTTCCAAAAGTAAGTGTTTCTTCTTTAAAATATATATTAGGAATGAACTAAAAGGCTTCTTTGATTATTTTTTGTCTATATTTCTGAGATAAAATTGTAACTATTTCCACTATTCGATTTGTTGTCTTCATTTTTATTGTCAGATTAATAATGTTTCAGCTGTTGTGCACTATATCCTTCTTCAAGCAATATTTTGCATTTTTTTTTCTTTCTTATCCTTTCATGGTTTTCTTTGAATGGGATTTCCTTTCTGTTTTTTTTTCTTCTAAACTTTCATTCTAACAAAACGGAACCACAAATCTTAGCAAAACTTAGCATTTCATATCCAGTAAGCAGAAGCTCTTTTCTTTGAAATTTCGTCCTTTCTCAAAGAGAACTTTGGCTTTTATTTGGATATTTCCAGCAATGCATATTCCTTTTGCGATATCATGTGGTCTAAGGAGAGGTGAAACAAGAGTTTGAGAAGGAATAATAAAGTAGACATGCCTAAGGAAATAAAAGAACTGACAGGACAAAAAACTTGCTCTTCAACAGGATGTCTAAAATATAAGGATGGAACAATCATTTTGGAGAAAGAGGAAATACTCCAACGATGGGAAGAATTATGAAAGATCTTTTTCATAATAAGAGAGAGCAACCAATAATATGCAAAGATGAGGACAGACCAGAAATATTAAAGTCTGAAGTGAAATCTGCAGTAGCCAAACTGAATAGAAACAAAGCAGCGGGACCAGACGGCATAGTCATAGAGCTGCTGATAGCCCTGGAAGAATCTGGCCTAGAAAAAATTACTGAAATAATAAATTGAATTTATAATAGTGGGGTTATACCAGATGACCTCTGCAAGTTTATCTTCATAGCACTACCTAAGAAGCCAGGAGCAAACGAGTGCGAACTCCACAGAATCATCAGTTTAATGAGCCATATAACAAAACTGATCGTCCGAATCCTGATGAATAGAGTGAGAAGCAGAATCAGGCCAGAGATAGGACAAGAACAGTTTGTTTCGTTAAAGACATGGGAACAAAGAATGCCATATTTATGATTAGGATGCTCTCCGAAAGGGCAATGAAAATGAAGAAGGGACTTATACCTGTGCTCCATTGATTATGCAAAGGCGTTTGACAAAATACACCACTAAGAACTGATGGAGATGCTCGGCAGCCTGGACATATTTGGGAAAGACTTGAGAGTAATAAAGTATCTTTACTGGCAGCAAACCACTTGCATACGGACAGGTAATGAATTGAGTAGATATACAAAAATAGAAAGGGGTGCAAAACAGGGATGTGTCTTTTCACCGGATCTGTTCAACTTGTACAGCGAGAATATTTTGAGGACCCTAGAAGTTATGTCTGGATTCGTAATCGGAGGCCACAATTTAAACAACCTAAGGTACGCAGATGATACAGTGTTGATAGCAGACACAAAAGGAAAACTACAAGACCTCCTACAGAAGGTAGCAGAAGAAAGTAAAGGAAAGGACTAGAAATAAACTGCATGAAAACTGAATGCATGGTCATCAGTGAAAAGGGCAGCCCAAAATGCCAAAATACAGGTTAGGGATACCAGAATCAAGCACGTACAAAAATTTAAATACCTGGAAAGCGTTATAACAGAAGACGGAAAGTGTGACACAGAGATCCGAAGGCGAATTGGCATGGCGAAGGAAGCGTTCCAGAAGTTGAGTAAGGTATTAAGAAACAGGACAATTTTGCTAGAAACTAGGAAGAGAGTACTGAATTGCTATGTGCTGTCCATCCTTCAATATGGCAGTGAATGCTGGACAATACCATCAAAGATGAAGGAAAACTTGAAGCAACTGAAATGCTGCGAATATCATGGATTGAGCATGTGAGCAATGATGAGGTCTTGGAAATGATGATAACAAAAAGGAAATTAATACTGAGCATCAGGAAGAGACAACTGAAGTTCCTGGGACACAAAATGAGGAAGGAGGGCTTAGAGAATCTGATACTAACAGGCCAGATAGAGGGAAAGAGAGGCAGGGGAAAGCAACGGATAACATATTTGAAGGACCTAATCAGGTGGATGACGGAACAAGGATTGCATGGTGTAACAGGAGATGGCATGCTCAGAGCCACCAGGGATAGGGAAATGTGGAAAGCCATGATCGCCTAAGCCCTGAAGGGACAGGGTACATAGAAAAAGAAAACTTTCATTTCATTCATTGCTTTTCATTTTTTGAATTTTGTTTTCTGCTGCTTTATTTCTTTCTCCCCTCTATATTTCATTGTTTCTTACCTTCTCTCTCTCCCTTTAATTCATTTTCTCTTACCATCTCTTTCTCCCTTTAATTCATTTTCTCTTACCATCTCTCTCTCCCTTTAATTCATTTTCTCTTACCTTCTCTTTCTCCCTTTAATTCATTTTCTCTTACCTTCTCTCTCTCCCTTTAATTCATTTTCTCTTACCTTCTCTCTCTCTCCCTTTAATTCATTTTCTCTTACCTTCTCTTTCTCCCTTTAATTCATTTTTTCTTACCTTCTCTCTCTCCCTTTAATTCATTTTCTCTTACCTTCTCTCTCTCCCTTTAATTCATTTTCTCTTACCTTCTCTTTCTCCCTTTAATTCATTTTCTCTTACCTTCTCTCTCTCCCTTTAATTCATTTTCTCTTACCTTCTCTTTCTCCCTTTAATTCATTTTCTCTTACCTTCTCTTTCTCCCTTTAATTCATTTTCTCTTACCTTCTCTCTCTCCCCCTTTAATTCATTTTCTCTTACCTTCTCTCTCTCCCTTTAATTCATTTTCTCTTACCTTCTCTCTCTCCCTTTAATTCATTTTCTCTTACCTTCTCTCTCTCTCCCTTTAATTCATTTTCTCTTACCTTCTCTCTCTCTCCCTTTAATTCATTTTCTCTTACCTTCTCTCTCTCTCCCTTTAATTCATTTTCTCTTACCTTCTCTTTCTCCCTTTAATTCATTTTCTCTTACCATCTCTTTCTCCCTTTAATTCATTTTCTCTTACCTTCTCTCTCTCCCTTTAATTCATTTTCTCTTACCATCTCTTTCTCCCTTTAATTCATTTTCTCTTACCTTCTCTCTCTCCCTTTAATTCATTTTCTCTTACCTTCTCTCTCTCCCTTTAATTCATTTTCTCTTACCTTCTCTTTCTCCCTTTAATTCATTTTCTCTTACCATCTCTTTCTCCCTTTAATTCATTTTTTCTTACCTTCTCTCTCTCCCTTTAATTCATTTTCTCTTACCTTCTCTCTCTCCCTTTAATTCATTTTCTCTTACCTTCTCTCTCTCCCTTTAATTCATTTTCTCTTACATTCTCTCTCTCCCTTTAATTCATTTTCTCTTACCTTCTCTTTCTCCCTTTAATTCATTTTCTCTTACCTTCTCTCTCTCCCTTTAATTCATTTTCTCTTACCTTCTCTCTCTCCCTTTAATTCATTTTCTCTTACATTCTCTCTCTCCCTTTAATTCATTTTCTCTTACCTTCTCTCTCTCTCCCTTTAATTCATTTTCTCTTACCTTCTATCTCTCTCCCTTTAATTCATTTTCTCTTACCTTCTCTTTCTCCCTTTAATTCATTTTCTCTTACCTTCTCTCTCTCCCTTTAATTCATTTTCTCTTACCTTCTCTTTCTCCCTTTAATTCATTTTCTCTTACCTTCTTTTTCTTCCTTGAATTCATTTTCTTTTACCTTCTCTTTCTTCCTTTAATTCATTTTCTCTTACCTTCTCTCTCTCCCTTTAATTCATTTTTTCTTACCCTCTCTTCTTCCTTTTAAGAAAACGCAGGACATATATGACAAATTATTACTCCACTTTTTCTAGGCAATGATTAAATGACAATATCTATTCTCTCACCATCATCTTAACTTCAAAATTGTTTACTTGAGATTTTAGTACAACTTTTTCAACATTTTTTTCTGACCATTTCAGACTTGTCTTGTTTCTTCAAGTATCTCATCATTTTTACATTTTCCAGAGTTGCTGCAAAGCGTATGAATATTCTGGTTTCATTATGGAGAAGGAGCAGTCCTATAAAGATGCTGCCAATCACTATGAGAATTCATGGAAGTATGGAAGCAAGAATAATCCAGTCATAGGTAAAATGCTTTTTACAATGCATACTCTGCATTTTGCTGGTTTTTATTCATGTTTTTTTAACAGTTTTTTATTTTATTTTATTCTATTATTGCTTTCAAGGCAATTCATTTAGAAGTGGTAGGTATTGAATCATTTTAAAGTTTTTGCTAGCAAAGAAAATCAGAAACATCTCTCTCTTGTGCTCTTCACAAAAACTTGATATTTTTCAAAAAAACAATTTACTTACTTGATTTTAATCTTTAAGTATTCATGTCTTTGTGTGTATGAATGTGTGTGTGTGTACATATATATATATTTGGTTAAATATGATGGACATTGAAACTTTTATTAATTTAGTTTTTTTCCGCTGTTTTTATGTTTTTCCATTTGATAGGATTGAGGGAGTAAAATAGCTATCTATACCATCCATTGTCCCAAGTGCTTTCGGCCTCTTCCTTAGCCATTTTTAATTTTCAAATAAAAATGACTAAAGAAGTGGAGAAAGCACAAACAGTATTGTACTCTCTCACTCCCATCAAACAAAAAAAGTTGTTCCAAAGAAGCATGGCTGCCTAAATCTATCTATCTATCTATCTATCTGTCTATCTATCTATCTATCTATATATATATATATATATATATATATATATATATATATATATAGTCTCTCGCTGTTTGGTATTCATTTTCTTAGAGATGTACCAAATGATGTAGAACAAAAAATATATTCATTATTTGTAAAAAATTTCGCTCTATTATTATATATTGAGAACTGTTTTATTACCACCAGCACTGGGTAATATTTGGTGTGTATATTTATGAGGTGCTGTGAAAATTTTTCTCCTACATCAATTTTCAAAAACTGACTAAACATTATATTGTTATTTTGTTTATCTTTGACTAAGAACTTTTACCACTCCTTCTCATGTATAATGTGTGAGTGCATTGCATGTATTTAAGTGGCATAGCAATTTTTCATTTATGCAAATTTGGTTAAAGATCAATGAAGTTTCAATGTTAAGATGTTTTTCTTTGCACCATTTTCCTTGGTTTTGGTGAAAAAATTTGCCTGATGTTTTATTTGTTTTTTTCATAAGACTATGAACATGTATGTAAAATATATATACATAATCTATTCATCCATATGTGAGTATATATATATATATATATATATATATATATATATAAATATACTCAGTTTTAATCAGAGATTAAGGACAGTATGGGTAAATAAAATAAAGACAAGAGGAAAACTGTATTTTAAATCGCTTATGTGTTTCGTCTGTGATGGACTTTTTCAAGGCAGAAAGACGAAATGAGTTTTATTCTAAATTACGTATCTATAAACAAAATTAGTGTTGGTAACCACAAATACGCTCACAAATCATTTAAAAAAATTAACGGAATATTTCAGTTTTTAGAATTTCTTCATGTGTAGTTGCAAAGTCACACGACGTTAAGATGAAGGGAATTTATTAGTTTTCTTTGAAAACTGTCCATTCTGTGTGTTTAGTATGTTCCAGAACTCCCCCACATGCAGTGCAAAAGCACGAGATCTTAGAATGAAAAAGGAAATCAACCATTTTCTTTGAAATTCCCACCATGCATTTTAGTCTGTTTTAATATAATTTCCATAAGCATAGGTGAGATTGGGAAAGCTCCGGGTCGCAAATTGATGTTTTGGTAGTATTGGATAGCGGCGCTCTCGAGAACCTTCCTTCTGAATAAAAACTGAAATATTCCGTTAATGTTTTGAAATGATTTGTGAGCGTATTTGTGGTTACCAACACTAATTTTGTTTATAGATATGTAATTTAGAATAAAACTCATTTTGTCTTTCTGCCTTGAAAAAGTCCATCATGGACAAAACGCGTAGGCGATTTAAAATACAGTTTTCCTCTTGTCTTTATTTTATTTAACCATATATATATATATATATATATATATGTCCACATACATAATAAGGAGAGAGAGAAGAAGATAAGCTAAATTACAGCTACTGTGTCAACAGCTGGAAACATTAGAGTCATAAATATGTAAGGAGACAAACTCTAAAGTATTTCATTTTCATATGTTGAAGGCTGCTGTTATTGGTTAGAATAAAAATCTAGAATGACAGCTTAAAGACAAAGGGTGTTTTCAAAACAGGCTAACAGTACCCTGGGTGGTTAAGACATCAATGTTAAGAAGTAGCTTTCCTGCCAAGTATAAACCCACAAAACGGCTATTGTGGCACAAATTGTAAGCAAGTGTCACAATTGATCCTTGTTGTGCACAGGATTGTATAGTCACACCCTGGCATATGATCATTGGAAGCTGATTTTGTATCAGTGGAATGAAGTCATATGCTCCTCCGTGTAAAATTCTGCGATGAAAAATTATTATGTATAACCTAGTGAATTAAAGCATTGGTTTTTGAAGTTGATGACATAGTAATTGTGAGTTCAAACCGAGGGCCAGACAGTGTTTACTTAGACTCAGTGGAGATAGGAGCAAGCAATAGCTAAACAGTACTAGATATAAACTTGATGAAATATTCCTAGACATGAGCAGTGAAACAAAAACAGTCTATCCCCATAGATTAAATAAAGAGTTCAGGTTGAAATTCCATGTAGGTTACCAGATTGGCATACACCTGATAAAGGCTGGTTGTCACAATGGCTGAAAAGTTGTGAAAATAATAACAAAGACAAGAATAATAATTTGCATGTAAATAGTCATAGGATTTTTTAAAATTTTGCTTTATTCTGAATAATATATATCCGAGTGAATACAGAACGAAGAAAGAATTTTAGTGTATTGAGGCAGCAGATAATTATCTAAAACATATACTGTTAAATATAACAGACAACGAATGTCTATTATGTTTAATTATGAGCCGTTCTAAGCATTGTATTTTGGTGTTAATTTTGGGTGAAAATAAAGACTAAAATTCTCCAACGTTTGGATATTTTTATTATGTAGCTTCTAAGCTTTTGGCTCACAAGAACCATCTTCAGAGAGGTTACAGGGACGTTAACATAAAAACATCCACCATCATAGATGATTTTTTTTTTATCTTGCAACGATAACAGCTTAGAACCAACATAATAAAAAAATCTCCAAATGTTGGAGATTTTTTGTCTTTATTTTCACCTGAAATTAAAGCCAAAATACAATGTTTAGAACAGCACATGATTAAACATAATAGACATTCATTTTATCTTATATTTAACAGTGTGTGTGTGTGTATATATATATATATATATATATATATATATATATAGTCATCCGCAGACAGATCTATTTCGGCATATCACAGCTCATCAGTACGGTTAGACTCCGATTACTTTTTTACCCAGGATTAAAACACGACCGAAATGGCGTCAGTCAGCGACTCTACCCCTGGGCTATGGGCGTTCAGTAGAGGTAGGCAGACTTTTTAGCGCATATCATTATACGCACCCAATAGCTAAAGTGCTCTAATTCATTTCACTGAATGAGCAATGCATACATACCAGAGTAGCTACTGTTTATCAAAGTCTAATATTTTTCCAGAGTGCTCAATCAGGGTGTGAGAGCATAAATATTGTCATCCGCAGACAGATCTGTTTCACTGTATCACAGCTCATCAGTATGGTTAGACTCCGATTGCTTTTTTACCCAGGATTAAAACCCGACCGAAATGGCGTCAGTCGGCGACTCTACCCCTGGGCTATGGGTGTTTGGTGGAGGTAGGCCAACATTTTTAGCACATATCATTATACGCGCCCAATAGCTAGAGCACTCTAATTCATTTCACTGAATGAGCAATGCGTATATATATATATATATATTATTCAGCTACTTCTTAACATTGATGTCTTAACCACCCAGGTCACTGTTAGCCTGTTTTGAAAACACCCTTAGTCTTTAATCTGTTTTTTATTAAAGTCATATATACTAACATATTATGCTCTCATTATGACTGAGCTCTCTAGAGAAGAAAATTTTAAAAACAGTTTCCACTTCTGCAATATATGCATTACTCTTCAGGAATGAATTGGGTTCTTTTGGTGACTGGCATGTGTATACACTGCTTATATACAACACATTAAAATTTCCCTTCTCAGATTCCATGTGCCTATGTCTTAGTGGGTAGCAACTTTGACTGACACCAAATCGGTCGAGTTTTGATTCTGGCCAGAAGCAGATGGATATGTCTAGCCACACTGATGAGCTGTGATACATCAAAACAGGCTTGTATGTGAATGACTAATATATACACACACACACACAGAGTGGTCGAAAAGTAGGGGAACAGTAAGTAATTATTACAATGTTGTTCATTATTTCCAACAAGATGGGACCCCTCCACATTATTCAAGAGCAATCCATGAGTATCTTCATGAAACATTTCCTGAGAAATTGATTTACAGAAGAGGTCCAAGTGATTGGCCAGCATGTCAGCCTGACTTGACCGCTGTGGATTTCCTCTTTTGGGGAGTACTCAAGAACAAAGTTTATAGCCAAAAACCAACAATTGTTGGTGATTTTAAAAATTATATCAGAAATGCATTTAAAAAAAATCAGTACACAAATAGACTTGTCCACAAATGTTTGTTGAAGCATGTGGAGTAGACTTTGAAGCTGAGTAAATCGTGATGGACAACAGTTTGAACACCTGTATTGATAAAATGTAAGCATTTTTGTATTACTGTACATAATAAAATTTAATTGGCAATGTAATAATTAGTAAATATAAGTGTATATATAATCTCAAAATAAATGTAATCATTTACTGTCCACCTACTTTTGGACAGTCCTGGATATATATTTAATTGTCAGTGTAATTGTATTAGTAAATATAATTGTATATGTAACCTTAAAATAAATGTTTTCATTTACTATTGACCGACTTTGGAACCACCTTGTGTCTAACTGAGATATATATATATATATCCGAGTGAATACAGAACAAAGAAAGAATTTTTACAACATCCACAGCATTAATTTAAAACAGTGCTCGATATATAATATATAGAGCTGTGAATATTTATTATAAATTATATTTTAGAACATGTACATAATTTTTTTTATATATATATCCACTACAAAGGTACATTTGTTTCGACATTGAAACTTCAATGTCTCATCAGGCAGTATGTATAGGAATCAAAAGCCTCTTTTCTTATATTTGGTCAGTTGTGTTTGGGGTGTTGGTGGGGGTTAGTGATAGGGGAACAAGTCATGTGTATTGACCGTTGGAATTTTGAAGAAAGTGGTGTGGGTAGTTAAAATGGTTGATTAATGACAGTCTTTGATTTCTAGACAGATTAGTCATCCACATACAAGCCTGTTTTGCTGTTTCACAGCTTATCAGTGGGGCTAGACTTCCACTTGCTTCCACCCAGGATCAAAACTCAACCAATCTGGTGTAAGTTGGAGTCTCTACTCCCTAAGCCATAGGCACATGAAATTAGAGAGGAGAAATTTTGGTATGTCATATATATATATATATATATATATATATATATGTGGGGTGTATACACACGCCAGTCACTGGGAGAATTCAATTCATTGCTGAAGAGAAGTGGTAACTGTTTTTAAAATTTTCCTCTCTAGAGTGCTCAATTGTAATGAGGGCATAATATATTAGTCATCCACATATAAGCCTGTTTTGCTCTATCACAGCTCATCAGTATGTATATCTCTGTGTGTGTGTGTATATATATATATATATATATATATATATATATACACACACACACACACACACACATATATAAATTTTTTTCTGGTGTTAATAAACAGTGCTCGATGTCAGTGATGAAAAAAAATGAAAAAAAATAATAATAAAAACCCAGTTATTTCTTGGAGCATCATCACAAAAATTAAATCTTATAATGGAATAAGAAGTAGATGTAACTTATGCCTTTTAGAAAAATTTCTCATCTTAAAACACTTAAGAACCCCAATTCACTAAACTAAAGAAGTGAACTGATGACCACATATCGACATAGAAATAAATAGATCCACCTTTTCATTTTTTTTATTTATTTACTTATTTTTTTTACCTTATTTCATTATTGCTCTTTGTGTAGTTATTTATTTTTAAATGCCTTTTGTTCCTTGAAAATAATTAACTACAAGTGGTGGTCCTTAAACACATCTGCCCCTGAAAAAACTTAGCCTTTATATTAACTTAACTTTTATGAATTTATTTTCTAATAAGTTTAAGTTTCAGTATAAACCAAATTAAAATATAGCATTCCAGATTTATAATTTGTAACAGACATGAACAACATGAGAAAAAAAAACAAAAATTCAAATCTAGAAATGGTCAGTTCATAAAATGCACTTGATGATTGTATAGTGAATGAAACTTTAATTCAGACTATAAACATAGGTTAATATGTATATTTAATATCTGGTGTCAACTCATGATAATGTCTGGCACTAAGATTGTTATTTTATTCAATAATTTGACTGCTGAAAGGTCTTTTGGCAAGCAAGTTTTTTTATCATATAGTGCTTGATATTGGTGTGGGGATATAAACGGTATTAGTGCAAAGAATGTGTCTCTTTAACTGAACTGGTTCATACTGACTTTGAAGTTTTGTGAGGACACCATTATGATGTCTTACTCATTAGGGCTGGTTTTCTTGCTGTTGATCCTGTTTTTTTTTTTTTTTTTTTTTTTTTGCCTTATTTGTAGAGAGCTCTGTGTGATTTGATATTTTATGGGATTGACTTTGTTTGTGATTGGTTGTTTTTTATGTTTATTATGCAGCTGTTTGATTTCTTTTTAGTGCTTTCTTTATTACTGTTTAATGTATGGGTGAGTGAATATCCATTGAATTGTTTCATATTGAAGAGGTATCTGCTACATTGATTTTTTTTTGTTAGTGGATTTGTTCATGTCATTTAGGTTGACCTCTTTTTTATGTATTAACCTCTTTTATTAGCTTGATCTTTTTTCTTACCCTGTTGGTATGTTTGACCACTTAAAGGTTTCTTTTTTAGGTCATGGTTGGGTGTATGTGTTTATTTGTGTTTGTAGGCTTTATGTGTGGGGTTTTTTTTTTCTACATTTGATGGTGGTTATATTATTTTCCTAATTTTGTCATGATTGAGTATTTGTATATTTGGTTTCTGTTCTTATTTATTGTTATTTGTATAGCAAAATAGGTATTTGTTCATATGTCTACATTTTCCCATTATCACATTGCTTTTATTTAATATTTTACTTTGATTTTTAAGCTGGTTATTGCTAGTTTTTTTTTTCTAGGCACAATATACAGTTTTTGCTATTGCTGCTGTATGGTGGTGCACTTCTTACTATTTCTTATTTAATTTTAGTGGTAATGTTATTTTCTATCTGGTTCCATATGTACTTTGATAATAGTGTTGCTTTGTTTTTGTTGTTTATTTTTATTGTGCACAATAAAACCATCCATCAAAAAATATCAAATCACACTGAGCTCCCTATAAATAACAAAAAAAACAGTAATCAACAGCAAGAAAACCATCTCCAATGAGTGAAGACATAATAATCGTGTCCTCACAAAACTTCAAAGTCAGCATGAACCTGCTCAATGAAAGTGACAAATTCTTTGTACAAAATGTGTGTATATATATATATATAAGAAGTAATGAACAAGTAGGAAAAAGTGTCTTTAATATAACGTGTCACTTTAACAAGCTTCTTCAAAGACTTATAAAAAAACAAATGATTTAAAAATCCAAGAGACAGTATGTTAATTGAGGTATAGTTTCATTGGTCAGATACGTGTCACATGTGATAAAGCAATGGATGAATATTAAATGTAGAAGAAAAAAATTGTCTGTTTAAAGAGTGTGTGCCAATGCATAATAAAAACATTAGATGTTTATTATGAATGTAAGTATATGTAAGCAAAAATAATGTGTGTTAAGTGCATCCAAACAATAGATGAACTAAGTGTGTGTATGTGTCGGCCACGTTAGTATGTGTGAATGACTGACAAAATACATTTCTATTCAAAATAAGAAACAAGTACACACATGTCAATTGATGGAACAAATTTTCTTTTTAAATAAGATGAGAGAATCAGTATGTGCTGAGAGAAATCATGTGTGAATGTGTGCATTTATGAGTCAGTAAAATTAATATGTTAAATGAGGTGTACACACGTCAAGTGATGGAATGATTTTTTATTCTAAATAATGTTAGAGAATCATGAATGAATGTATGCGTATGAAAGAATAATGTATGAATGCGTGTGTATATAATTATGAATTGTAAACAAAACATATTTCCATTTAAAATTCTAGTGAAAATAATGTATAAAAGTATTAGGCAAACCTTTTTTATGAATAAAAAGTAATTTTTGTAAAAAAAAAACATATATATATATATGTCTGTGTCAGATTAAATAAGTTGCAAACATTGTGTCTGCTTATTTTTAAGAAAATCTGTTCATACTCATCTATTATAATTGAAAGATGTTAGAAATGAGCTGTAATGTTGAAAGATGATATTAAGATGTAACCGTAAATTCTACTCCAACAGCTTCTTTTCTCGTGCTTCCCGCCTGTGGAACTCCCTTCCACAAGTCTGCTTTCCCGACAGCTACAATCTCCAGGTGTTTAAATGTAGGGACAATAGACACTTCCTATCACACTAACTCCCAATTATTCTCAGAACACTCTCATCTACCCAACCCTCATTCTTGGTATCCCTACCCGCCTATCACCCACCCTCTGACATTTCCTATATTTAATCATCCTTTCTCCACTCTATGTAGCCCCCTGCACAGTAGTGGCAGTGACATGCCTTGCTCAGGGTGAAACGCTAATAAAAAAAAAAAAAAATTATGTTCCCAAAAACTTTCAATCTCCTTCCAAGATAATTTTCAGGGGTGTGAGTAACAAAAAATAACCTTAAATTACTGTAAATTTTCTTCTTGCTTCAAATATAAAGGTTAACAATTTGCATTCATTAAAACGTGAAAATTAATCAAAATGGAATTTAGTTTTTTTTTTATATGTTGTAATGTCATGGTCATGCATGTGTTAAAGTATGAAAAAAAACTGTTCTTTTTACAAACATTTTAGAACATTACTACAATATTCATAGCTGATTCTATTAATTGACAGCTTAAGTTTCAAATGAATATTGCCTCAAGAATCTGTAGTTTGCTTTTGTTGTTTTCTTGGTGTGGGATAGTTGTTATTGATCATTATTTTTTTATATTGTGAATGTAGACAGGAATGTTGTAGATGTCTAGAAATGGATGAATGGTCAGACGTGTAATGTAAGACGTCTTGTTAATGTAGTTGTAAATCCAACATTTGAATTGAATTCAAATGTCACTTGGAAGAATGCATCTCCGTAAAAAAAAAAAACAAATATATATGCTGGATTTACAACAACTACATTAACAAGACATCTTACATTACAATTTGCTGAACATTCATCCATTTCTAGATATCTACAACAACATTCTTGTCTACATTCACCATATAAAAAATGATGATCGATAACACAACTATCCTACAGCAAGGAAACAACAAAAGCAAACTACAGATTCTTGAGGCAATATTCATTTGAAAACTTACACTGTCAATTAATAGAACCAGCTATCAATACTGTAAGAACAGTTTCTTCATGCTTTAACACATGCTTGTCCATGACATTACAACATAAAAAAATTCCATTTAGTATAATTTTCCTGTTCCAATGAATGCTAAGCAATTTATCAACCATTATATTTAAAGCATGAAAAAAAAATTTACAATAACTTTTGGCAAAACAGTTTTGCAATTATTTTTTGTTACCAGAACTCACACCTCTGAAGATGATCTTGGAAGGAGATTGAAAGTACTTGGAAACATCAAGAAATGAATAATAATATCATCTATCAACAGTACAGCTCATTTCTGACATCTTTCAATGATAATACGGGAAGATTATCCATGAGTATGAACAGATTTTCTTAAAAATAGGTAGATACAATGTTTGCAATTTATTTAATCTGACATGTTTAAAAGAAAATTTACTGCATAAGTACACAAAATATATATATATATATATATTTACACAATACATTTTTTGTTAAATATGATGGACAAGAAAAATATTAATGTATATGTGAATAAATATATATTTATGTGTGTGTATGTATGTATATACATATATATATATATATATATATATATATATACACACACACACATCTTTTTACAAAAACCTGTTTGTGGGGATACTTCTTAGCCTATGTCAATAAATGCTCATGCAGCTTGCCATGATTGACAAACTTCTATTTGTTGAGTATAGAATTTATGCCATTTGAAATGTTTGATTTTGCATGTTAACATTGGCAAAATGTTTTGATCGAATAAAAACACTCTTGTATGGATATTGATACTTCATTAGGAAATTCTTATGACAGTTGATAAGGCAACCATTTTCTTCTTTTGAAAAAGCTAAAGGTTCCATGAATCGAACATGTGAGCAACGACAAGGTTTTGGAGAGAATGGAAGCAAAAAGGAAAAATATACTTATCAAGAAGAGACAGTTGGTTTCTGGAACAATTAATGAAGAAGGATGGCTTGGAGAATCTGATACTCACAGGGAAGATAGAAAGAAAGACAGAGAAAAACATTGCATGACATACTTGATGGGCTTAAGCTGATGGATGGCAGAACAGTGTATGGGAGATATAACAAGACAAAATTTATTAAGAGCTACAAGGGACAGGAAGATTTGGAGGGCCATGATTGTCTACATCCTGAAGGAACACAGCACATAAAAGAAAAAGAAGAGCCCCTGTTCAAATTTGAACTTTAATACGAAATAAATCTGCAATGCATAAAAAACTTCAGTCTGTTTCATGAGTTAATTCTAATCTTGTGAGATTTAGTGTCATTATGAACTCCATAAGCTTTCTCAGGGCCACATGGTTTTGTATTGATACTTGTCTTTCTCTTAGACTGTTTGCTGACCATGGCTAAAAAGTCCAGTCACTTTTTCTATTTTACTCATAGTTTGGGAGAGAAGAGGTAAATTCACACCTTGCCCATATTGGTGCAAAAGTGAATGTAATGAATTGTCAGAATTTGAACTTGGTTTGGCACTTCTTACTCTGAGCCACTAACCATTTCACCATCTGCACATCCTGCATTTTCTTCTTCCTTCTTTCCTTATCAATTTACAAGACCCCTTTTAAATATCAAAATAAATTTACTGGCTTTCTTCTACTTTGATTACTGAATATTTGGAAAGCAAATATTTTAATATATATTTTTAACTGTGGAAAGTAAAGTTTAAAAAGAAATCTGTAATGTAATCTAGTTTTGTACTCTGATTTTATTATCGTATTTCTGATTAACATTTATTGTATTTCAGGTTACAAATTGGCATTTAATTACCTGAAGGCCAAGCGATATATTGACGCCATTGATATTTGTCACCATGTGAGTAAGAATTAATTAAAAACTGTAAAATAAAAGAAAATAACATTTCACATTAATTTTTTCACATTATAGGTAAAAAGTAAAGAAAATTTGTTTTTGCCTGATCTCTTCAAATTGAATCACAGATATTTTACATACAATTTACTGAAAGCAAGGCAATAATGTCACTAAGATGCAAGGAGCTACTGAGGATGAAAAGAAATGAGAAGAATTTATAAGGAACTGGAAACCCAATCCTGAATAAGGAGATAAAAGGGATAACCCTTTGCTCCTGTTCAAAAGACTGGGGAGGGTTATTGTGAAAAAATAAATAGTTAATAAAATTTCAGGCAGAGATGTTAGCAATAAACTTCAGAAAGAACTGAAAACTGAATCCTAAACAAGAAACAGGATAAAGCTCTTCTCCTAATCAAAAGACTGAGGAGTGTGAACTAGGCTATAGGCAAATCTCTCATCCTAGACCAAAAATGTAATGTCTTAGCAGGACCTGCTCAATCTTCACCCTCCAGGCTTGATAGTTAAAAATTCTTTTTTTTTTTTAATCAGTTCACCTTAAGCAAGGCAATAATGCCACTAAGATACAAGCAACTGCAAGGAATGTAAGAGAATGAGAAGACTTAAGAAGGAAATAGAAACGCAATCTTAAACAGGAAATAAAGGATAAACCTCTACTCTTGTTCAAAAGAGCGGGAAGAAGTGTGAACCTGTCTACTTTATTACATTCATTTATGTTCCATTCTGGAGTAAAGCTTATTCTCCACTCAGCAACTTCTCTTCCACAGACGCAATGTTGCAGGCCTGTTTCTATTCTGTTGCTGTTTTTTATGGAAAATATTCAAATAAGTGCCGTTCTCCAATTTCACCAGTGCAGACGTTTACAACTATGGCATGCCATGCTATTTCCACAAACTCAAATGATCCTCATTTCCCCCATATCCATCAAGACTACTACTTTGTAGGAGAGACTCTCACATAGGTACTCCCTCAGATATTCTAATATTGATCTCTTCAAGCAAGAGGTCAATTGTTATCTATCCTCCTTATACTTATAATTGTTGCCTTCTCTTTCATCTATAAACACACATTCATCATGACCATTTTAAAAGCATCTCTACCTTGAACAACTCTCGGGCCTTGCAGTGGTTGAATTTATGTAATCCTCACAGATACTGAAGAGATGAATGTGAAATCTTGAAATCACTATCAGTTTGTAAAAATATTGATTTTGCAGGAGTCCATTTAAAAATTGAAAGTAAGTTTCAGATTTGATGCATTCGTTGTGCTTTTGCTCTCACTGTATTGTTTCTTTCAAAATTCTTTTTTAAAAATAAGAAAAAAAAATCATTTGAATTGCATCCACTTAAATGATTTCAACTTGCTGAGAGAAAAACCACCAAACAACCCCCACCTCCTCTTTTCATCATTGTAAATTATTGATTTTTCTCGGCATTGTTTTTTACTCACCTGAATATCTCGTTGTTTTCCTTAAGTCTCCATATAGATATTCTAAAAGATATTTGGCTGTGTTTATTGGATCAATCATTCCCTGTCCTTGATTTTCTTCACTTAAGATGATTGATGCTTTCAAATAAAACTGAGACAAAAAAAAAACTAACGAAGAATTGACTTCAACTCTCTTTTCATGATACTGTACCAAGGACTGTAAGTCAGTGGGACAAAATTCTTTGCAGATTAAATGCATGACTTTTTCTTGTTTGACTTATAACGCCACATTCCTAGACTCCCCAGAGAACAAAGCCACCAACAATAACTTTCAATATTAGTTTTCTAAATGTTACTCTCACAACTCCCTACCCTTTCATTGTTTTTACCTCAAATTTAAATCATATTTAAACTACATCCAGCAGCATCTGGTTTTATAATTGCTGTTGTTCACAGGTCTACACAGGTTTACCTGTTTGGATGCCAATTAACACTCAAACTGGGATCAAAGCACTATGAAAGCATAAAAATGCATTTTTATAGAAGTACCAGCAACATATTTTTGAAAAAAAAATTTAGATGCAATGAATGCATATTCTATCCATACGAACCTATCCTAAAAATCTGGTCAGTATTGGATAACCCACTGGGGTTGATATGCCATGAAACAAACCAAACCAAAATAACCCATTGTGATTGATATGATTTATGTTTGGTTTGTTTTGTTTTACAGCATATTTACTGATTGATTTTTATTATTCATCATTTAAACAGAAATTATATTATTAGTAAGAATAAGTGGTCCATTTGACAATGAAACCTTTAATCTGATTTTCAATTTAAGATATTAAAACCTTGAATAAGATCTCGCTGTTTTCCAACAGTTGGTGTTCCCAAAACTACATGCATGTAGTTTCAGATGGTAATGCATCTGTAAGGAAGTAATATCAGCAAGCTTGACATTCAGTGTATGTCATTTTGGTGAAGTGTAAACATATTGGATTTCATGCCAAAGAAAGTGTATTTGTGGGGAATTTTAATGCACTACTTTTTTCAAAAGAAATCTGCAGCTGAAACAACACAGAATTCTTGTCGAGACTTACAGTGGCCATGATCTTTTGGAAACAGTGGCCATGATCTTTTGGAAACAGTGGCCATGATCTTTTGGAAACAGTGGCCATGATCTTTTGGAAACAGTGGCCATGATCTTTTGGAAACAGTGGCCATGATCTTTTGGAAACAACTTGCAGAGATTGGTTTAGACACTTCAAAAATAAATATTTTGATGTTGAAGATAAAGAACACCGAAAAGTTTCAAGATGAAGAATTGGAGGCATTACTTCATGAAGACTCATGTCAGGTGCAAGCTGAACTTGCAAAATCATTAGGAGTTGATCATACAACAGATTTGAAATATTTGAAAGCATTAGTAATGATTGAAAAGTAAAGACATTGGATGCCGTATAAGTTGAAGCTGAGAGAAGCTACCAATAAATTTTCTGTTCCATGCTATCTTTCTCTTTGTCAAAAACGTTTCCCTGTCACTGGGGTTTTAGAAAATGCTGACTTCTGCAAGGAAAAAAAGTTTTCAAAGAGAGCCACCTGTTTGCTTTGGGTGGTGACCCATGATGCTTGAGGATGGGATCCTGGTGGTTGAGGCTTTTGTGAGTTGATCTCTATCTATACACCTAAACTCCAACACACAACTTTGGTCCCTAATTGATCTAGATGGGTGGTTAAAGAGGCCTGATCCAATCAAGTGGTTGGTCACGTCAAGCCCTAAGATTATCAAAACAAACAAAATGTGCTCACATTTACCATCTCAAGCATTAAACTGGCTTTGTAATTGGTGGCTATAAGGTCAGTCAAACTGGGAATGAAGGAATCTGACATGGTTGTTTCAATCTCTGAGGAAATCTCATACTTAGGTGGATGATCCCAGATATAATAGGTGCTTGGAACCCTTCCCATGTTTGAGTATAGTAGTCATGTAGCCCTGGAGGAATGAGTCAAATGGGATTTCCCCCATCATCATCATCATCTCCATATGGTGCTCCAAGGTGGGTGGGGAGCATGGCTGATGAATAACGACAATAAAGTACGAGCACAAAACACCCAAGAGACAACACATTGATATAGACTTAGAAAGTGACACAGAAAATCAATTAAAGGAAAAATTTTTGAAATTTATAGTAATAGAACCAATAGAAGACAAACTAATAATAAAGTTGTCATGTTTTATAATAGAAAAAATCTTAGCATCTCAGATAATTCCCAAAAACATTAAAAAATATTTTAAAAAAATAGAAATGTTTTTTATTTTTTTATTTAATTTCTTTTTTTTTATAGTCATATTGCCCCAAGCAAGGCATTTTACTGCCACTGTTTTGCAGAGGGTTACATAGGAAAGTTATGAGAAAGAGTGACAGGTTATAGGGGATGTCAGGAAGTGGGTAAGAGAAGGATGAGAATACTCATGAGAGGGGAGTGGATGGAGTAGGAAGCATGAGAGAGAGCATGTAGTTTAGTGAGATAGATGACTATTGACTTTACATTTAAATTCTTGGCGATTGTAGCTGTTGGGAAACCAAGTAAATGGAAGGGAATTCCACAGGCAGGAAGTGTGAAAAAAGAAGCTGCTGGAGTAGAATTTGAAATAAGTTATTAATAGAAGTCAAAGGAAAATGTGATACTGAAACTATAGTAAGAATGATCAAGTTTCATGGGTAAGTGTCTACCCACACCAATTTTTAAATTCCCCCAGAGGCATGTTGATAAGCACTGAACTCTCACTGTGTACACTAGAGGAAATTAAAAACAATAATTCTATGAAAAACAAAACATCACAGATATAAACAGAATATAAAAAAATGATAGAATTCTAGATACCAACACTTATATCATTACTTTTGTTGTGCCAGAACTACCACATGAAATAAAAGTTGGATATACAGTTTTCCCAAGTAGAAACGTATATTCCAAACCCATTAAGATGCTTCAACTGCCAAAGATATAGACATGGTAAAAATAAATTTACACAAGTCATTATTTGGAAAATGTGGGTGAAATGACCCCAACCACACAGATCACATGCCCAAACAAAACTAAATAGCCTAATTGTTAAAAAGATCATTGGGCAACTTCCCGGTAATAAGAAACCTGGAAAAAAGAAAAATAGATTAAAAATTAAACACACTAAAAATCTTCCCTCAGAAGCAAAGAAAATCATTGAAAATAATTTCATTACGCAAATATGCAAAATTTACCCAAGCAACATCAAACTGTACCTATGAAAATCTAATATGAAACAAATTATAAAAAATATAAGGTCTAACATTGTTTATTCAAGAATTAAAAACATATTAAAATCGTTAAAATCAATTGTAAACTTGAAAACAACTCATAGATCAAAATCATTTATCGATTTAACCATATGCTCCCTCCGTCAATTTTTACGGACTTGCAATGGAAAGTTCATGATGATCAATGTGGTAGTAACCATTGACCTATTTTCCGAAATATAAGCAAGCCTAGCACTGCAGAAAGCAATGGCAACCTACTGCGGGATAATCTTCTGCCTAGTCAGTCATGTCTCTTTTGAGACATGATCGGCCAAGCGTTTACCACGTATGGCACTTAACTGACTGAAGCAAGCCTATTCCTGTGGAAAGGAATCCAAAATACTAATAAAACTAACTGGTGAAATTCAATGAACTCTGCTCATCTCAAATCAACATGGAAATTCTCAATGAACCAGAATCAATAGTCTCCTTTATGAACATGCTAACACAAATAGCAAGACAAACAATATTCAGATCTTTCTTTAACCCACATACCCAAATCAGAACCCTAGTTTACAGCAAAATGTAGAGAAGCAGATAAAACCAGGAAAAATATGTTAAAATATTCTTATACAACCCAACCGCAATCAACTTACAAAACTAAAGGCAAGCTCAAGCAAATCATGCTGTATAATTTAGTTAAGTGCCATACGTGAAACACGCTTGGGAGATCATGTCTCGAAAGACATAATGGCAGTATAAGTAAATAGTCTGAAAAAGAATCTTGGCAAAACTACATCTCTCGACTAAACAACAAAATCCCAATAAATATAATATGGAAAATAATAAGGAAAAATAATGGAAAAACATCACAAACTGCAATAGTCCACTTAACCAAAATGAATGGAGATAAATGCACTAGAAAAAAAAAAGAAATAGCTGAATAGAATTTCAAAGAAACTCCTTAATAAATCACTACAGTCTCAAATTTAAAAAATTTAATTTATTGTATAAAAATACTTATTCAATTAATAAAGAAGAGTACAATATTCTCTTTACAATGACACAACTAAAAGACTCGGTAAACAAAAGTAAAATCTTTACAACTGGTCTAGATGAAGTTCATTACTAACTTTTAAAACACCTGCCAGAAAAGTCTCTTAATACTTCTCTAGATGATATATGATGTTCAAACAAATTTCCAAAATTTTGACTTAAGTCTGTCATTGTTCTAATTTTTAAAGACCATTCCAACCTAACAAGCTACCGATCCATTGCATTAACATGTTACATTTGCAAGATGGAGAGAATGGTACATGCTTGACTGAAAAGAAGCAATCTTATCTAGCTACCAAAGTGGATTCCAGAAAATCCAATGATCAACTTGAATGGTTGGAATCCTTTATTCCTGATGGGTTTGTTCAAGGTCATCATGTGATATCAATATTCTTTGATCTTGAAAAAAAACCTATGATACCAACATGGAAGTGATGATAAAAGGAAGAATGGCTATATTCATCCAAAACTTTCTATCAAGCTGAAGATTCATAGTACGAAATGAAAACACATCGTACACGCACAAGCAGGAGTACTCCAAGGTAGCATTTTATTAGTTACTATTTATTTTGAGAATAATGTATTATCAAAAGCATTAATACAGGAATTGAAAAATCCCTATATGTAGATGATCTCTCAATATCATACTCATCACCAAACATTTTTTTAGCTTGAAAGATATATATATATATATATATATATATATATATATATATATATATATATATAAACATGTTTAAACAAGACAGAAAAATGGACAAATAAAAAGGGATTCTATTTCTCCAAAGCAAAAACTTTGTAGGCATTTCTGCAAAAGACAAGTCTACCACCTCATTCCAGAATTTAAATTAAATGGGCACTTAATTCTCTTAGACCAGCAAATAAGATATCTAGGAATCATACTAGATAGTTGCTTAATCAATGTGTACATTGAAGTTATCTTAAACAAAAATGCCAAAAGGTGTTAAAACTAGATGCTAAATATTCTTGCACAATCAACCTACAAAATTACAAGCAAGCAAAATCATGCTGTATAATTAAAAAATACAGAAGTAGATATTGGCAAAATATCTAAACTGTCTCCAAACTGAACAACAAAACCTCAATAAATAAAACACGGGAATCAATATGGAAAAATATCACGTGATGCAACAGTCCACCTAATCAAAACAAATGCATGGGTGGGGGATATCTAACCTAATTGCAACAGAATTTCAAATTTCAAAAGTGTAAAAATATTGTGGATCAAGAAAAAATTAGATTCTCTTCAAACGATAAAGAATACAGCATTTCTCTTTACAATGACACAACTAAAAACACTCGGTAAACAAAAGTAAAATCTCTGCAACTGGTCTAAATGAAATTTTTTACTAATTTTTAAAATATAGTGGGTTATCCGTTCTAGTAAAGCGTAGTTAAGTGTTGAAACAGATTAACTGAATTTGGCCTCGTTAGTCGATAGCCCACTATAAGGGGGGGCGTATAAACAAGAAAATTAAATTGAGTATAGAGACATTTATATATACACAGATATCAATTAAGGTTTTTTTACAAATAAAAGTAGTCTTTTGGATGGGTTCAAAGGACTTTAAAATGTTTATAGCAGTAAATGCCGAAAATAGTTTGTGCGTATGTATGTGTGAGCGTTTGTCAGTTAGGAATGTCTTTGATGTCTCCGCTCTGTTGGTCAGGTACTTAGCTCAGGGGACAACGAAGAAGAAGGTGAGAGAGAAAGGTGAGAGGCGAGCATAGTATGATCGCTTGATGAGGTCAAGGGATGTGCTAATTATGCTTGTACTTTCTCAATTGGCGATGCTTTCTGTGTTGGCTTTTTATTTTGTCTTTGTGGGTCCCAACAGGTCATTTGAGAATTCACACCCGTATTTAATTCTGGGCTTCCCATTGGATTATAAACAAAATTCACGTAGGCTCATGGAAAAGGAATTTGATATTTATTAATTTTTGGTTTTCTGCCGGAACATCTGCATGGAGCCAGGTACGCAAAGACCAGTTTTGGTCATTTGCTTTCTGAATCTATGAGGGCAAACATCTGGTCCCTCACTTTGCTCACTATCACCATAAAAACACCTACCAGAAAAGTCTCTTAATATTTCTCCATATCTTCAATGATATATGATGTTCAAACAAATTTCCAAAATTGTTTATATTAGAATTTTAACTATAATGAATTTTTGGCTAAAAATATCTGCAGATCTTTCATCAACTAGAAACACTTTTTTCCTATTCTTCTCTTTTGTGTTGTCTTAACTTTCAATGGCCCTAAATCTTTATTCTGTTTGTATATCATCAGAAAAAATATCTTAGTAAAATAGCTTATGATTAAGTTATAATTATGTAATTTAATTTTCCGTTGAAAGCAGAGTTGATGATGAAATGAGCCTTTCTCAATTTAATTATAAAAACATTAAAATTAGAGAATATTATTAAGAATGCTTTTTATCAAAGATTCTTTTCCAGTTGTTTTGTTTCTTTTTATTATAAACGCAAATCTTGAAGCAAATAAAGTTCCCTTTACATGCATTCCAATTATTTTAAATAAAACTGCAAACTCTGTGTGTCCGTCTGTGCAAATGAAACCACTGTAACTGAGGCCACACTTGCTCTACATAGACATATTATATGTCTTTGGAATCAGGATGATTCTTGGATTGAACATTTTCCCCTCATTTAGTGCTTGAATGTTGAGCATTGTAATTTTTGTCAGGTTGAGGAGGGAGGAAACATATTTAAATTTTAAAATAACTGTAAAAAAGTTAGTGATTTTTAAATGTTTTAATTTATGTTGGGAACTTTTGTGAATTTAATTTCTTTTTTGTTTTAGATTTAGTTTAAAATATCTCCAAAACTTTGTGAATTTGGAAAATGTTTTTAGTTCTTCAAAATGCCAAAGAAATATAGTTAATGTAATAGGTTTCATGACATGAGGTTTTGAAGTTGCTCAGTGTTTATGACTTTGAAGAACTCAATTTTCAGCCTGAATTTGAGTTTTGTTCTTTTAGTGGGTGGGGATATAGTTGGACCGAATCAGACTTAAAGTAAGGTCTTGATGTTTTTGAGTGAATTGAAAAATTTAAAGTTATGTATTCAAAATTATCATCGCTGTTTTCTAAGTTGGAGCAAAGGTCACTTTAGTTTTGGTTGAAGTGTAAAAGAAGAAAAAACAATCAGGATTTTCAGACAATATCCGGTACCAACTGGTTTGATTCTTTAAAATGTATTATTTTATGAGATTTTGTAGCTTGTTGCAAATCCAGGATTTTTGTTAAACTGGGTGAATGAGTGGAGGGCTAAATTAAAAAAAATTAATTTTTTTATTAAAGAAATCTTGGTTTGTCTGAAAGCTTTTTAGCCACTCCTTGTGTTATCCTGATTTGTGTTCATTGCAAAAGATACAAAAACAATTGAGGTGGGGGTGACACTGTTTATTTAACATTCCATGAATGAATTTGTGTGATTAGTTTAAAAAGTAGTTAGATGTTTTGTTTTTTCTACTGGCTTTGAATGAATTTTCTTAAAATGGTTTAACAAGAAATATAAAAAAATCTTTTTTCCTACAGTTTGAAATGGAATTCCCACCTTAGCTTTGAACACAATTGATTCACTTGATAAAGAAAAGGTCTGGGTTAGGCAGATTTGTGTCGCCATCGAATGGCAAAGAAGAGAAGATCTGAATTTGAAAATTACCAGCGGATATGAATTTCGGTTCGTTTAGGTTGTGGAAAAATGAAATCTTTCGTTACACAAATAGAAAAAGAAATCTTGAAAGAAGTTTTCTTGAGAATAAATTCCTTTTGTTTGCTGCTTTTTAATTGAGCAAAGGTAATCTGATTGCAGTTGGCAAATGTCTGCTTGCGTTTATGCATAATGGTCACGTCAATATTGTTGCAGATTTTCTAGATAATAATTCAAAGTTGGATTTTTTTTTTGTTTTTTATACCCATTCGTAGTCGTCTTTTCTTTCTTTTTCTTACCTTCTGATATTTAAAGCATTCTGAGATTATGCAAATCATGTAGGACTCTTTTTTTCTTGTAATATATCTACTGATGTGGACATTCTTATTAGGCTTGCATTGCCTGCTATCAGTGTATATACATTTTTAAGATGTTGTTATACATCTATAAAAAAACAATGTTGTTGATGTATGTATGCGTTTTCAAGACATACATTTTTACAAAATTTACATTACTTGCTCTCAGCATATACATGTTTTCAAAATGTTCTTTGTAAAACTTACATCGTCTGCTGTCAATGTGTATACATGTATATATATATATATATATATATATAGTCATCCGCAGACAGATCTGTTTTGCTGTATCACAGCTCATCAGTTGATTGCTTTTTACCCAGGATTGAAACCCGACCGATTTGGCGTCAGTCGGCGATTCTACCTCTGAGCTACAGGTGCTCAGTAGAAGGAGGCTGACTTTTTAGTGTGTATATTATCATTATACACGCCCAATAGCTGAATGAACAATGCATAGATGCCAGAGTAGCTATTGTTTTTCAAAGTCTACCATTCTTCCAGAGTGCCCAATCAGGGTGTGAGAGCGTAAATAGTCATTCTCAGATAGGTATATGTTTTTGAAACACCATCATTCTGTACTGTTTAACGTATAAACTAATTAGTTTTCAGTCTTGTTTCCAAACCAGTTTTTGGCATATAGTAATGCAGAGCTTAGTCAAGTTTTGAAATAGTGGAAGGATCTTGTTTACGAAAACTAGTAAATGAAATAAGTCAGAATGTGCATTGTCGTACAGTGGATATCGGCTTGGAATGATAAAAACGGAGAGCGGAGTTCAAATTCCAGTTAAATTTGCTGCATCACTTACACGCAAATACGTTTGGGGAAGGTATTAATCTGTCTCTTCTTCTTCCAATGATATAGCAGGACAGATTGGGTTCTATAGCCTTGGTTGGCAGCCAGTTTACTACAGAAAGCAATGGCAACTTTTTGCGGGAAAATCTTCTGCCTAGTCAATCTTTCCAGTCATGATCCCCCAAGTGTGTATTTCCAAAAGATATTTTTTGTGCTGGCTGTTTAAAATGTTGCTTCTTTGGGTACTGGAATTTTTTTGTTTTCCCTTTAAGGTTTAAGCAAATTAAAATTGTGAAGTTGACTTTAGAAGTCTTTTCAGTGTTTGTTTTTCTTTTTTTTTTTATCTTGAATTCATTCACTACATGGTCCAAGGGCTACTCAAGAAAGTTACTGAGTGAAATTGGTGTAAGGGTGATGAAAATATGTAAGAAGTGTATATTATAAGGAGATATAGGATAGATATCAATTGGCACTGCTCTTGAAGAAGTTAAGATTATAGCTGTCAAAGAAGTATCTTCTGGGAAGTTTGTTCCACAAGCTATCAGTTCTAAGGAAAATCCTGTCTGAGTGAACTTATCAGTTTGTGAAAGTCATTTGTTGCTTGGTTGGACATCAGTCTTCCCCAGATCTTTCTCTGGAGAGGAATGGCCTATTACCCTACTGTGTATGTACTTCGTATTTTCAAGTAGTCAACTATCTTGGCACAACATTGTTTTATTTCAGAAATTGGACTAGATCTGGGGTTTCTATCTGATATGGCAGTAAGCTGAGAGGAACTTTACTCCTTACCAAATAAACATGAAGTAACTGGAGATGGTCTGCCTCTTTGATCATGATATGGCAAGTCTCTAGTTGTGAAGGTCTAAGTTGGTAGACTTAAGGAATGTAACTTGTTTGAAGATTTGCCATAGTAATAGTAGTAAAAAAGTGAGAGGATAGCAACATTTTGTCTCTGGTATGAAGAGGTGGCATAGTAGAAAAAAATCTTCGGATGTAATATCTTTTGAGCTCTGTCATGGCTGGACAGTGAGGACTGGCTAGCGCCGACCAAAGAATGGTAGCATTCTTGGTCAGATCTGACTCCTAGTCTTGTTTTTACTTACTGTTACTCTGTTCTGGCTTCACCTTCAAGAGTGTCTAACATATGGAATTTTATTGTCCTCTTTTATAGTCACTAGAGAATCCTCAGAATTTTTTATAAATAAAGCACAAAGCTTGGTTTTATTTTTATCGGAAGTGCCAAATAGTTCTTATTTGAAGTGTTCATCTTTTGACAAGAACTTACAAACAACCCAAGATTTCTCAACATCCACTCAAGTTAGATGGTTACTGAATGAGGTACATGATTTGAATCCTTTGAACCTTATGGCTATATCACATTGGAATACTGGTTCTTGTCTGATCACCAAAGTTAAGCAACATCAAACCTGGTCAGCACCTAGATGAGTGACTGCTTGGGAATACCAGGTGCTGTAGCTTTTTCTTTTACTAATATCCACCCAATACAAGGAAGTTCCAAAAGCCAATCAAGGTGGAGGGTTACTGTGTGGTGTTATATTCGCATAGGAAAAGATAATATTTGTCTATATTTTATATTAAATGAGGTATTGTAATTATTTACACTATTTACATTGTTTGAACTGTTGTCATCTTTATGTTGTATTGGCTGTTGTATGCTCCGACCTTCATATGAATGGAACTTCAAACTGAACCCTTTCTTTCGTTCAACAGGATAGATTGTTCTAGTTCCATGAGCCATGCCTCTTCCTGAAGTCTCAGTAATCTCCCTTTAACTCAACTCTAATTTTTTTTGGGGGGGTTGTTTGTTTGTTTTTTTTTGTTTTTGTTTTTTTCAGTTGTGAACAACCAAAAAACTAAAGCAGAGACTGGGAGAAATGGTAGAAAGAAAAAAAAAACCTTGTAAAGATAGGAAGCCATGGAGAACCGTTTTGCCATGTGCCCATAGAAGATGACTATAGATGGGTCATTACATACAAATACGATATCCTAACAAATCCTGTATGATAAACTTTGCCAAAGGAAATGTTCTCATCACAATCTAAGGAAAATTTGTGATTGCTTGAAGGATTCCCATAATTGTTACATATGTAGGAATCACACTATGCCAGACACAAACAAACTCCCCACATTTGAACATTCAGAAGGTTGAACAACAATTAAAAGATGATGGATCTCACTTCTCTTTATGATAATAATAATGATGTTATTTATGAATTAATTTATTATAACCAGTTATGTACTCATCAGAAGGTTTAACCAAGTTTCTTGAATTTATGAAGAAATGTTTAGTTACTGTTTTTTTTTTTTTTCTATGTACACAATTGAATAATAGTAAATTTCTGTGCACTGATTCTTTGTTCCTATCTTCTTCCTTCTGCCGGACAGCTTTGAAAAAGCAAGGAAGTGTAGGTGAGAGTGAAAGAGTAGCAGAGCCAATGTTTGTCATTTGTTTCCTTTGATGTTCCAAACAGTTCATGGCTCTTTATGAATGTTCTCTCATTTTTTGGTGGGGCGGGATGAGGAGAGAAATGAGAACAATGAGAGAGAGAAAGAAATGCATTCAGTTATGCACAACTTTCTCAGTCCCTTCTCCCCCGTCTCTCTCACAAAGGTCTTTCTTTTTATATTGTTGTGGTGAATCTTTGTTGCCAAGTTGTTGTTGTTGTGGCCTGTTAGAGCCAAGAAGAAAGACACAGAAACAAAGGAGATAGGTTCAAACAGTGTATTAGAATAACGAAACATAAATACAAGAGTGTTAGTAATTAGCAAATAGAAGTGTAAGTCCGAACTGTATTGTTATGCTGAATCTTGACCGTCTCCAGCTGTGTCCTCAGAAGTCACGCAGGTCATTATTTACTAATGGAGAATGATTCCATTCCTATAGATAGGGAACCATAACATATATCATGTTTTTTTTTTGTTTTTTTTGGAAAGGAACACTTCTGCTTCTAGCTTGAGATGCTTCCAGAATTGTCTCAAATCTTCTAGGAACAACTAATTTTCTCTCAAAAACATCTCAAACTGGATGTCCTTTATTTATAAATTTTTCTTTCTTTCTTCTCTTTCCCCTCTTCTCTTTCCCCTCTTCTCTTAATTTTTCCTCTACTCACTCATCTCATGTGTTATCCATTGCATAACACATTAGTTTTTTCCTTTTATTTTTTATACTAATGTGAGTTTTCTTCCTAACATTTTATCTGAAAAGGTGTGTAGAATGTCAACATATTGATTGTCATTATTTTTTCCTTGAGTTACATGTGCTATCCATTATATTTGTTGCTTCTGAAGAAAATCCTCAAGTGATGTGGTTTCTGTTATTTGTGATATTGTCGTACCATGGGGTTAGAAGAAATATGACCTACAGGGTTCATTTACTGAAAGCCATTTTTAATCATTCATTGGAAAAATTGGTTGCATACAGTTGACTGCTTTGACATTTCTGAGCTGGTTGGCTACTATAAAATATATTTTAATATAGAAAAGCTGTGGAAGTATGTTTTATACTTCTTTCTACTTATAAAAACCAACAAATATGTCCTTTAAATCATAATTTTTATAAATGACGACTGACTGATTTGATTATGAATTTTGAAACTGGTGACATCTTTGAAATCTTTTGCATATCAAACCAACTTATGGCTTCCAATAAAGACTTTGTGTCAAGAGCAATAACTACACAGGTTGTCAGAGGCTAGATAGAAAGCATAGGAGCTGTCGTGTTTGATAACGGTAAATACAAATGACCAAAAGTCTGCAGCTTAAATTTTTTTTATCTCTTGTCTTTTTTTTTTTTTTTTTTTTTTAGGCTTACAGCCATATCACGTTGAATACACTGGTTCTCACTCGATCACTGAAATTAAACAACGTTGAGCCTGGTCAGTACTTAGATGGGTGACTACTTGGGAATACCAGGTGCTGTAAGCGTTTTGTGATGGTAGTGCATTGTGGTGCAGTGGATATCGTCTCGGAAAGAGAAATCAGTGAGCCGAGTTCGAATTCCAGTTGAATACCCTGCATTCACTTAAGCACTGGTACCCTTGGGAAAGGTATTAATCAGTCCCTTCCTTCCAGTTATGGGTTAAATATCAGGGTAGGACTTGGGGACCCTACCCTTAAAAACAAATCCCAATGAATCTTGATACTCGAAAAGAAAAAGTATTACTAGACACAAAATTTATATAAAAAACAATAATAAATTGTTGAAAAGAAAAAGGTATTACCAGCAATAAATAAATAAAAAAATTTAGTTGGCAATAAATGACCCGCCGAGGTTAATATGCCATAAAAACAAAACAACCAACCAACTATTTTTTTAAAACTTAACTTGCATCATGAAAAACAACAGGAGTCAAAAATCAATGTTTTTTTTTTTTCTGGGAGGATAAGCAATTTACATTTAGCACTGCATGTTTCTATCCCTTATCTTTCTTCAACATCCCCTGCACCCTGTTTTTTCTTTCACTGTAACCCCTTGTGTACCAGTGGCAGTCCTGCCTTGCTTAGGGTGAAATAATTAAAGAAAATCAGTTTGTTGTCAGTTTGTAATTTTAATTTTAAAACAAAGTGGGTTTTATTTGACATGCATTAAAAAGATGTATTGAGAATATTGCCCACAACGCAATTACTGAGGAAAAGTAATGTTCTTTTTGGTTAGCACCTTATGAGTAACCATTTGAGAATCACAGATATGAGAAAAAAAATTACTATACTGAAAAGTGCATAATAGTTTTCACAGAATTAAAGCATGCAAAAAAATATTGCAGTCATTGACATTCATTGATACTTGTTGAAAGTTTACAGAGAGCAAACAGTGGATATGAGCACAGTTAGGCAGTGGTAAATGTATTTTTGCAGTCATAAATCTTGTTCTGTCAATCCATAAAATGGAAAACCCCTTGAACAGGAATAGTCATTGATTGTGACTATATGGGAAAATAGTTTTTGTAAGTGAAAGTCTTTTATACCAGTGTTATTTTGCTTCTTGTATTTGCTTTAGCTTCCATGGAAAATATATATATATATATATTTCCCTCCTGTCATGCTCATGGAGAGAGAGAGAGAGATAATAGTGAGGTAGCATCAGCTCAGTTCATTCTGTTTACTACCAGTTATTAAACCACTTGCTGCGTGTTTACTCTTTAACAGTACCTTATTATTTTAATTTTTGAATAATTATGTTGTTGAGTAATGAAGAATATATATATATACATATACACTCTCTATTATAATAAAGGCCATTGTGTGTGTATGTATATATATATATATATATATATATATATATATATATATATATATATATTTCCCTCCTCTTACGTTCAGGGGTTTGGATTACTTTTTTTTTTCATGTTTCAGTGTAACAGTAGGTACAGCCATATATATTTTGCCATCATTTTAGATGGCATATTAATATAAATATTTTGCTGTTATTTTTTGATACTATGGCTGCACTTGTGTGTGTGTGTATATATATATATATATATATATATATATATATATCTGTAAATTCAGATAAAATTTAGAGGGGAAATAGCCATTTTCAACATGTCAGTTTAAGACATGTATTGTTAACTCCCATGTAAACATGGAATGAGGAAAAATTGGAGAAAATAAGCCATATTGATGGCTGAATATTGGTTTTTGATCAGATTCGATAGAATATTGGGGGTATTGATTTCCAATATCAGGGAAAATGAGTCATCTGAGAAGATCTACTAATGTTTGAGACTAAAAACTATAATTTTGCCAAGTCAAAGCAAATTCTGCAGTAAGAACGACGAGAAAAGAGCTGAAATCCTGATCTTGATCAGACCTGATCGGATATCGGGGTATTGATTTTCGATATCGGGGAAATCGAAAAAAATAATTAGCCCATGACCTGACCGGTAGCCTAAAGAATATTTGTAAAGTTTGGTGAAAATTTGGATAAAAATTGTGGATTTGTATAAAGGACATATAGACAGACACACACACAAACATCTTGTCTTATATATATATATATATATATTTAGTGTATCGAGGCAGCAAGTAATTTTCTAAACATGCTGTTAAATATGAGAGACAATGAATGTCTATTATGTTTAATCATGAGCCATTCTAAAGTTGTATATTGGCTTTAATTTCAGTTGGAAATAAAGACAAAAATTCTCCAACATTTGGATAATTATTGATTTGCTTCTAAGCTTTCGGCTTACATGAGCCATCTTTAGAGAGGTTGTTTAGACTGAAATATTATAACATCCACCATCACCAACAATTTTATTTTGTGTTGACATAAAACTCCACTTGGCAACGGCAATAGTTACCAAAAATAATAAACGCAGTTCTCAAATTTGCGATGCGGTTTTATGACACCACACCGCGTGATAGTGCGAAATGACAACAAAACTGTCGTCAAATGCAATGTAATATGTTATGTCCGGATTTAAATGTGATTTTATTGAGTGTTGGTCAACAATACGGTGATCCTTACTCATACACACAGTAAGAGGAACCTGCAGATATTGGAGGACATGTACATCAAATCTAAACAACCAACACTCAATAAAATCACATTTAAATCCGGACATAACATATTACATTGCATTTGACTACATGGTTTTGTTGTCATTTCGCGCTATCACGCAGTGTGATGTCATAAAACCGCATTGCAAATTTGATAAATGCGTTTATTATTTTTGGTAACTATTGCCGTTGCCAAGCGGAGTTTTGTCAACACAAAATAAAATCGTCGGTGATGGTGGATGTTATAATATTTCAGTCTAAACAACCTCGCTGAAGATGGCTCATGTGAGCCGAAACTTAGAAGCAAATCAATAAATAATTATCCAAATGTTGGAAAATTTTTGTCTTTATTTTCAACTAAAATTAAAGC
Source organism: Ascarosepion bandense (assembly GCA_037127315.1). Taxonomy (NCBI): domain Eukaryota; kingdom Metazoa; phylum Mollusca; class Cephalopoda; order Sepiida; family Sepiidae; genus Ascarosepion; species Ascarosepion bandense. The sequence continues at coordinate 1,507,505 of JBBBDQ010001448.1, forward strand.
CAAAATACGACGTTTAGAACGGCTCATGATTAAATATAATAGACATTCATTGTCTCTTATATTTCACAGCATATGTTTAGAAATTATATATATATATATATTTTTTTTTTCTCAAGAGCAGCTCAGTTTCAGTGTATTTCTTTATTTGTAGAAACTGAAGATATTAAATTTACTATAATGAAAAAATTATAATTAAAAATATTATATTAATTTTGTTAACTTGCTTCTCTCAACAACTTGATTTCCTCAAAGGAAGACCACATGATTTTACTCAACTGCTGACTGTATCTTTTGATGTTTAGCCAAACAGAAGTGGCAGAAGGTGAACCTTCACCCATACATTAAGAGTGTCTACCTACAGATATTTATTATAGGTACAGAAAGGCAACCCTATATAATAAAAGCAGGCAAGTACAAAAGACACTTCATCTAAATTTATCCATGAATATTGGATGTGAAAGCAGAAATTGAAGAAACATTTTTTCAATCAAAAATGTTCAGGAAGATGTGGAAGGTGATGATCACGTACATCCTGAAGGGATACGACACATGAAAGAAGAAACAGCTCAATGCAGCTTACAAACAAACTGAGAAAAAAAATCTCCTTTAAGTAGAATATTTTCTGGTTTTAAATAATATGCAAAGGGTTGATAAACCACAGAAAATGAAGCCATCATTAAAAGCAAATCTGAAGAAATTGTTGTGATATGAAAGGATTGATATATAGTAGTTCAGCAATTTTTTTTTGTTTTGGTACTTACGGAATTTTCTTGTTTCTTGATACTTTGTTTTGCTTTTGGATGCCATTTTTTTGCTATTCTTATGCATTAATATAATCAATCCTGACTTGGCATCTTGACTCCAGTCACTTTCTCACCAACATGACATGGCTTCTCTCTTTTTTGCAAATATTTTCACGGCAATTATTATTCCAATTTAGCTGCGTGTTTAATTCATGCAATCTCAAGCTTGTATGACTTTAATATGCTGCTATATTGTCAACTCGGTCTCATCGTTTTACTTTTGAACTAGTTAGATGCAACTGCACACTCTCTTCTAATAGTTTCTTTTCTTGCACTTCTTGCTTCTCTTCAAAAATGTAAATGCAATGTCAATCATCCTCTTTTTTTTTTCTGAAATCTGTTCTTTTACTGTCTTGTCTTTTCACTAAAGTCTTCTAATTCTCTTTCACTCCCTGTAATCCTCTGTGTCTTAGAGGCATTATTGCGTTGTTTAGGGTGAAATGATTAAAAAGAGATGACTTTCAGATTTCGGAATCACATTTTCTGTCATCTGTTAAAACAGTTGCCCCACACTGAGTGTTTGTGAATATCATAAAGTATCTTGCTTTGGCATTTGGAATGGTTCAGAATGCGTACCCATTCCTCGAAAGGTCTTGTCTTTTGGTTCTTGTGTTTCTCTTCACATGCACTTATTTGACTTTACCTATTATGGCCAGGGTGGGGGGGATGGATGGATGGATGGTAGTTTCATAGCTGTCAACCTGTTTATTGAAACTGTCAGTTAGTTTTCCCTGATTAAGTTTTCTGCCTAACAAACTTCATTGTAGAATAAAGATAAGCTGATATCTCTGCTTGCCCCAGTCTTGCAATATTATCAATGTTTTTATTTGAAACTCTAAGATTGTTGAATCTCTTAATCATTATCTGTTGACTTTATTTAATTACAGGTTTGACTGTTTTTTGGAAAAGAAATTTATATATATTTTTTTTTTTTTTTTTTTAAATCTTGAGTAGAATTTTTTTTTTTTTGTTTTGTTTTTTAAAATCTTGAATAGAATTTGGAAATGTACTCTTTTGGGAATTTTTTAGTATTGATGTGTTTCTTTTTTTTTTCTTTGGCATAATTTATTCCAGAGAAAAAAACTAAAATTGTGTTTAGTTCTTTTGTAAATGTATATAAGAGATTTTTATTTTTCTTTCTGACAGGTTTTGGCATCTCATCCAGATTTTCCCAAAATTAGAAAAGAAATTTTAAACAAGGCCAGATCCAACTGGAGAACCTAAAATACTTTTGGCAAAGAACATCTTTCAATTTTGAACATTCCGTCCATTGGTTGTTTTTTGGTGCAAATATGCATTTTTTGCCAAAAAAAAGCTGAAGTAAAAAAAAAACATTTTTGTGTATCAGTTTTTGTTGTTTATACTTAAATACCACATTTAACGACTTATGCATAAGAAACTTACAAAGAAAAGTTTCTCAGAAAATCATCCAAAATTTAATACGTGAAGCCAATACCTCTCATAGGCCTATCCCAATACTCACAATTATAGCCTAATAATTTTACCTCAGATGGTCACCTCTACTTATCTTGACTCCATATACACTACTGGCCATAATTATTAGGCCACCCCAGTTTTTTAAAAGAAATGGATTTCGTACTATTTTTAGTATTTATTGCCAAGTGGATAATTCTAAATGAAAATAGAATGTTTTTTTTTTATTATTACTTTGAAAAATTTTACAAGGCAAAGAACCAAAGATGAACTCGTCCGAATCAGCCTAAATTTTCTTCATTCTTTCATTGATGAAACTGCAGTATAGGTAATTATTAAATATTCATAAATTCATTTGATGCACATGTTATTGTGCAGTATTAAAAGAACCATTCTATTTTCATTTAAAATTACTCACTTGGCAATAAATACTAAAAAATAGTATGAAAAAAATACATAATTTTTTTAAAACATTGGGGTGGCCTAATAATTATGGCCAGTAGTGTACCTATTACCTATCTTGACTCCATATTAAATTATTTACTTGAACAACATTATTATTGGTACTAGTACTGTAAAAACAATTATTCTAAAGTATCAGTACTGTTTCATTGGTACTGGTTGATTCTTCTTATCTAAATTTGTCTCAACACTGTCTTTTTTTTTTTTTTTTTTTTTTTTAATCGTATCACCCTGAGCAAGGCGGTAATGCCACTGATGTCCAGGGGGCTACGTAATAGTGAAAAGATTGGAAAAGAGAAAGCCGGAAACCACATCTTAAGCAGGGAACAAGGGACAAGCCTCTTAACCTGTTCAATAGACATGGGTGGAGTGTGAACCGGGCGATAGATAGATCTATCTACTCCAGTTGAAAAAAAAAAGTGAGAAGATTGGAAAAGAGAAAACCGAAAATCGCATCCTAAACAGGAAACAAGGGATGAACCTCTTCACCTGTTCAATAGACGTGGGTGGAGTGTGAACCAGGTGATAGATAGATCTATCTACTCCAATTAAACAGTTATGATCAAACAGTTAAAAAGTACAGAAAAAAAGAAACGTAATCGAAAGGAAGTACTGGTAAAGCTAAAATACTAATCTGAGAAGAGACGATATGTCTATTATACAAAGTATAAGAAAAATGACTGGTGAAGGGGTGGGTATTTTTAAATTATTTCATGCTTTATGTTAACATATACTTTCAACTTGCTTTTTATATACAGTAATGTTTCCTTGAATTCATTGCATTCACTTACGCGCAAATACCCTTGGGAAAGGTATTAATCCATCCCTTCCTTCCAGTTATGGGTTAAATAACAGGACAGATTGGGTTCTATAGCCTTGGCTGGCACCCAGTCTACTGCAGAAAGCAATGGCAACCTACTGCAGGCCAATCTTCTGCCAGTCATGTCTCTTTCGAGACATGATCGCCTAAGCGTGTATCACGTATGGCACTTAACTGACTGACTGACTGTTTCCTGTTATCTCTAAATTGCTTTTTTAATAATAGCTTTCTTTCAACATTACATGCTTAAATATACTAAGAACTATTTTTCTAAATATGTCCCACTGAAATGGGTGTGTATCTATTATGCCTATGCCTCATTTCTGCTGTAAGACGGGATAATTTTCTAGACCCTTTCTTTCATGATGGCTAAGAATCAGTTCAATGATGATGGTTAGATTTAATCAACTCACTAGTCTGTCATCTGATTTTATTGGCTGAGCATTATCCAATCATATCTTCCTGGATCTCCACTGGATAAAATCCTGATTCTTTTATTGCGTCAGGTATTTATTCCAGTTTAAGAGGGGTGGTTCAAATTGTAAACTACAATCTGGAGATGTTAAAACCAAACAAGTGCAGAATTTCAGCTATCTGGTAATTTTTTTTTTAGATATGTGACATTCCGAAGGTGCACTAAAATAGCAAAAGTTGCCTTCTGAAAGCTAAGCAAAGTATTAAGAAATAGAAAAAAATTATTACAAATATAAGAACGCTGGATATGTAATATCAATTTTACAATATGGTAGTGAATGCTGGGCAATTTCTTCACAAAGAGGAGACTTGAATCAACAGAAATATGGCTATACATAAGAATACTATGGCTAGAACATGGGTGTAATGATTGTTTTAAGGAAAATAGAAACAAAAAAGATGCTTATAGTTAGAATCTGAAAGAGTTGAATTATTTGGGATGTATAATGAGGGAAGTATGGTGCTGTGGATATTGTCTTGAAATGAGAAATTGAAGAGCCTGGTTCAAATTCCAGTGCAATTACCCCTGGAAAAGCTGTCAATCTGTCACTTATCTCTTCAGCTATGGATTAAATGGCAGGACAGATTGGGTTCTATAGCTTTGGTTGGCAATCAGACTACCACAGAAAGTAATGGTAACTTACTGCAGGAAAATCTTCTACCCAGTCAGTCATGTGTCTTTTGAGATATAGTCACCCAAGCATGTATCACATATTGCACTTAACTGACTGACTGAATGAGGAAAGGGGATTTGGAGATTTTGACACACACACACACAAAGGATATATTAAACATGAGAATGAGAAAAGGTTTGAAGAATTTGATCCTTACAGTACATAAAAGAAAAAAGGGGCAGAGTAAAACAGTGAGTAGCCTATCCAAATGAGCCTGAGTAAAAAGATGACAGAAGAAAGATTGAGAAAGACATTAAAAAAAAAAAAGGCAAACATTGGTAGGAATATAAATGATAGGAAAATGAAGAGATACCCACATAATGAATGGACACAGTACTTCAAAGCCAATACTCCTCCGACAGTACTATAGATTTTGCTTTTTGAAATATCAGATTGGTTCTCACAACTTGCAGCTTGATGCCTGGCAAAAAATTCAATGCTTTGAGAAATTTTCCATTATTTTCATGAATTATTGAAAAGAATTAACTTCTAAGTTACAAAACAAGAGAAATATCTAAGAAAACATGAAAACAGAAAAGAATAAAAAATGGGGCCCAATATGAATTTGTTTAAAGTTTGTTTAATTAAGAAATATTTTTTAAACATATGTCTCTTTATGGATTACAACCAGAACACATATTGGATGTTAGAAAATGTTTTATTTTTTGAGGGATTTGAAAATCAGCTGATTTCATCAAAAATTTAGCTTTTCTCAAAGAATAATGATTAAGGAACAGAATCAAAAAACTAATAAATCATGTTGATCATATGGAAAATTATGCAAATCTCAATTTGTATAGATTTGCAGGAAATTCTTTTGACCAGAGAAACAGTTTTCTTTTTTCTATTCTTGTTCTTTTCACAGATGTGGTAGAATTTGTTCCATGTGTGTCAAAACAAATGTTTATAAAACCAAACTGAAATGGAATAACTGTCTTTTTATAGAATTTGATACAAAATACTGCAATAATCTTGCAAATTATTATTTGTTTCTAGGAAACAGTCTTTTTTTTTTTTTTTTTTTTTTTTTTTAATACTTCTGCATTATCAGTCTTACATAAATAATCCTAATTTTTTTTTTTTTTTTTTACTACAGGATAGTCTGAAAACCAAATTGTAATTTTTGTTTTATTTTTTGCACTGAAAAGTATGAAGCATTTTTAAGATAATAGATTAATGGTTCTGCTACTTACTGTGTCAAGAGGCACGGTGGAGTAATGGATAGTGGCTTGGATTGAGGAATAGGAGAGCAAATTCAAGTTGAATCCATTACATTAGCTTATGTGCTAATACCCTCGGGAAAAGTATGAATCCTTGTCTTCTACCCACCCAGCTTGATCCTGGCATGAAGGTAAACGGCATCCAGCAGTAAGGTCTCTGTTTGGGAGGTTGTGAGAAGCATGGAACTATCTCTTAATTGCTGTTGTTTCAATGTCTACTCTGACCCATAGTGGTAGCAACTGTTAGGGTTCCAGCTATGGACAAATAAAAACAGACTTTTATGAAATATATACATAAAACTTTTTGAAGGAAAAATGTTACCAACAAAAATCCGATTTTGAAGGAAAAAATGTTGCCAACGAAAACACGTTTTTTGAAGGAAAAAATGTTGCCTATGATGTTTTTGAATGAACTAATGCTTCAGCATTAAATGACCACAAAACGACCATAAAACAAACCAAACTCCCCTCCAGCTATGAATAAATAGCAGCACAAACTGTGTTTTATAACCTGGGTTGGCAACCAGTCTAGGAGAAGGAAGCACTCTGAATTCAAACCAGCCTTGAGAGGTTTAGGCTCCATCAGGCTGTCATGCCCAAAAAAACGCCATTTCTATTGCAGCTGCAGTACATGGGGTGCCCCTATGACTCTAATGACTCACAGGATATCTGGATTTGGTGTCCTTCCAATTCTATGATTTGATGCAAACTTATCTAAATTGCTATTTATTACGCTTAGCTTGGTACAAGTGGAAAGAGAAATCGGAGATCCAAGTTCAAATTCCAGTTTGGTTCAGTACATTCACTTACACTCAAATACGGTTCAGAAAGATATGTATCTATCACCTTCTCTTAACTATGGGTTAAATAGTAGGACAAAAAATAATTGCTATCTCCCTCAAAATATTGTTAATGTTATACTCACTTGAAAAAAAATAAAACTTCTTATAATCCAAAATCTTTCACCAAATAACCCATAAAGGGTTTGATTAGCCATAAAAATATCAATCAAGCATGCTGACACAGTGGGGATCAAAATCACTACTTATTAGTAATGGTCACCCAGATTTACTCACTAGCCGTTACCCAACCTTGAAGTACACAGTTTTGATTAAGGTCACAATTATTGGGCACTCAGTAATGGTCAAACTCACTCCTCTGTAGTAATAATTAACAAGACTGATTTGCTGACAATTGCCCTATGTTGAGGTAACAAGTTTTGTTTCAGTACAGGTATGGATGTGCATTGTGGTGCGGTGGATATCAGCTCGGAACAAGAAATTGGGGGAGCCGAGTTCTAATTCCAGCCGAATTCATTGCATTCACTTACACGCAAATCCCCTTGGGAAAGGTATTTATCCATCTCTTCTTTCCAGTTATGGGTTAAATAACAGGACAGATTGGGTTCTATAGCCTTGGCTGGCAACCAGTCAACCACAGAAAGCAATGGCAACCTATTGTGGCATAATCTTTTGCCCAGTCAGTCATGTCTCTTTCGAGACATGATCGCCCAAGCGTGTATCACGTATGGCACTTAACTGACTGACAGGTATGGAGTAACTCATTACTCAGTTGTAGTCCAGCAAACTGTCAGATGCTAAGTTTGCTGTGGAGAACCAAATGGATTGATTACCTTTTTATCAGGTAATTATAAAATTCGAGATACGACCCAATGAAAATGATTTGACCTGGCTTTTGCTGTGGATAAATTAATTCTCAGTTTCATGAATTTGGCTTTTAGCTATTTGCATTTAATCAAGTTTATTGTTTACAAAATCCTCTTGCTTAACATGTGTATTAATGAGATTGAAATCAACTTGAAATATACAACTTGGACTTTCTTGATCTGTCCACTATTTAATGGTTTTCACTGGAGGCCTTTGCCAAGTCAGTTCACATTTTTATCTGGGGTGGCTGTAAAGCAAATTAGATTAAACTTCTTTTAAGTCTGACAGTTTAGTAACCTAAGAATGTGTTGTAATGATAATGGAATTCATTTGTGAATATTTTGTATAAAAATTTTTTTTTCTCTCTCCTTTACTAATAATAAAGAGTAGATGCATTGGTAAATTTTTGCTTTGTTCCCCGAAGACCTTTAACCCTTCAAATCTTTTGAAAACATCCTTATTTCCGTGCAAAAGTAAATGCTGAACTCAAATCAGTAATTGTTTATTGACGTAACCTACCTTCTTTCAATTTTACAACCAGAAAAATGTCGAACTTCTTTTTGCTGTTTATCTCACCCTGTAACCACGGTTCAAAACATGTTATTCACTGCTGAATGACTTCACGCGTAGATTGGCGATTTTTCGACCAATTCGCCTTCCTTTTTGCTATTCATGCGTGGAAATTGAGTTTCGAGCCCAAACAAATCGTGGATTAATCGCTCAAAAGAAGTAAACGGGCCGTAATAAGTATCCTATGCCCCAAATCATTCAGCGATGAATCAGATATGAAAACGGTGGTAAGGAGTGACATATAGTTCAACTTTTTTGTGGTCGATAACAGGAAAAATGGTAGGTTTCTTCAATAAACAGTTATTGATTTGATTTCAGCATATATATTTGCACGTAATTAAAGAAGTTTAGGATAGATTTGATGGGGTGAAGGCTTTCGGGGAACAAAACATGAATGTATATAAGAAGAGTTTTTTTTTATACTAAACTTCACCCAATAAATGTCTAAGAGCCACTCAAGATAATGACTTAAAGTCAAAACTAATATTCATGTGCTATAAATCAAAGAGAAGGTGGTAGCAAATGAAGATTATGTAGACATGTGCTGAACATTTTATGGAAACTAAACTGTTCCTTCAAAAACATATTGTTGGTAACATTTTTCCTTTAAAAAACGTATCTTTGTTGGTAACATTTTTCCTTTAAAAACGTATCTTTGTTGGTAACATTTTTCCTTTAAAAAACGTATCTTTGTTGGTAACATTTTTCCTTTAAAAAACGTATCTTTGTTGGTAACATTTTTCCTTTAAAAAACGTATCTTTGTTGGTAACATTTTTCCTTTAAAAAACGTATCTTTGTTGGTAACATTTTTCCTTTAAAAAACGTATCTTTGTTGGTAACATTTTTCCTTTAAAAAACGTATCTTTGTTGGTAACATTTTTCCTTTAAAAAACGTATCTTTGTTGGTAACATTTTTCCTTTAAAAAACGTATCTTTGTTGGTAACATTTTTCCTTTAAAAAACGTATCTTTGTTGGTAACATTTTTCCTTTAAAAAACGTATCTTTGTTGGTAACATTTTTCCTTTAAAAAACGTATCTTTGTTGGTAACATTTTTCCTTTAAAAAACGTATCTTTGTTGGTAACATTTTTCCTTTAAAAAACGTATCTTTGTTGGTAACATTTTTCCTTTAAAAAACGTATCTTTGTTGGTAACATTTTTCCTTTAAAAAACGTATCTTTGTTGGTAACATTTTTCCTTTAAAAAACGTATCTTTGTTGGTAACATTTTTCCTTTAAAAAACGTATCTTTGTTGGTAACATTTTTCCTTCAAAAACTTTTACGTATATATTTCATAAAAGTCTGCTTTTATTTTCCCATTGCTGGGACACTAACAGGTGCTACCACTACGGATCAGAGTGGACCTGGAAACAACTGCAATTAAGAGGTAGTTCCATGAGCATAGGTGATGGATAATGCATTTCACTCGTGGGAACAATAATGTGTGTGACAACCTAATTTGCAAAATGGATAGTGCCTCGATCAGTTCATCAGTAGGGAACTCTGTTTACAATGTGTGTTTGAAATGATGTTGACAAAGTTAGGTCATTTTGAATTTTGTGCCCTTGTGGGAAAGAATGAATAAAAAAAATAAATAAATTTTCCCATGATGCAAGTTATGAAGAAACCACAAAAGATTTCTGGTCATGTGTGATTTTATAACACCCCATCTTCCAGAAAACGACAGAATCTTTCTCTTTAAGATGTGAACCACTTGGTGATAGCATTTCCATTGGGAATTGTTAGTTTCCCCAGTCCACTGATAACTAAACACTTCCCACTTTCCAACAAGATTGTTTTGACGTGTTTTCAACAAGCATATATATGAAGTAGAAATTCGGTTGTCCCAGCTCAGTGCAAGGCTGACTTGAGCTCAGCCATCTTTACCCTTGCTTCTCATAAATAATTTCAGAACCAAAACATAAAATGAACAGACTCAAGAGAAATTCAACTTCATTTCAGTACCATCACCATCAAATGTCTGTGGCAGAATCTTAAGATTTTTTGTATGCTTCTTTGGTCTTCTTTTTTATATATCGAACATGCACCATCACTTAAAAAATACATGCAAAAGCCATGACGTTGTTAACATTCATACCTTCTTGGTTCTGCATGAATAGAAGGCTCATTGAATAAAAGTCTGTCAAGACTTGCTGAACAAGATTGAAAATTTTGGACTTTATCATTACTGGAATGAGATATGGTGTCACTCAGTCAGTTAGGTGCCATAAGTGATACACACTTTGGGCGATTATGTCTCGAAAGAGACATCACTGACTGGGCAGTCATTATCCCACAGTAGGTTGCCATTGCTTTCTGTGGTAGACTGGTTGCTAGCAAAGGCTACAGAACCCAATCTGTCCTGTTGTTTAACTCATAACTGGAGGGAGAAGAGATAGATTATATTACATTATTATATTAAGTATAATTAGTGAGGGATCAGTTCATAACAACAGAAAACCGATACCCCACTTTATGCACTGTAGAAGTTTTAGTTATGTTTCTATTATATTCAGTCAGTCAGTTAAGTGCCATACGTGATACACGCTTTGAGCAATCATGTCTCGAAAGAGACATGACTAACTGGGCAGAAGATTATCCCACAGTAGGTTGCCATTGCTTTCTGTGGTAGACTGGTTGCCAGCCAAGGTTATAGAACCCAATCTGTCCTGTTATTTAACCCATAACTGAAGGGAAGAGATGGATTAATACCTTTCACAAAGATATTTGTGCGTAAGTGAATGCAAGGAATTCAACTGGAATTCGAACTCGGCACCCCGATTTGTCATTCTGAGTCAATATCCACTGCACCACAGTACACATCCAATGTGTGTGTAATGTATGGTGTCAATACGAGTCAGAATTAAAACAGCAATCAATAGAGGATCAATATGTGAATATTTCATCAAAGTTCCAAAATACAGTTATCTCCAAGCAAAGGAACGTGTGCTGTTTTTTTGAATATAGAACTTAGGATCCTTCTGGGTTTCCTGGAAAACCAGAGAGTTAATTATTTTTTATCTGTACAGTATGGTGCTGGCTATACTAAAGGCTTGAATGTCCTGATTCAAGCCAGATAAAGACAACTTCTTACTTACAATACAACATTACGACTCATACACCAGTCTGAAGACCATAGATCACAAGGTAATCCGGTTTTTCCAGAATCAACCTACCATACCAACCAGATAAATTTTGCACTTTGTGCTGAAAAAAGGTGAAATATACAGTCAACATTTTCCTAACTTTAATTTTGTGCTGTTTTGTTGCTGGCAAAATTGCATTGTCAACAGAGTTAACTTTGTGAAAAAATGTTTTAGATCAAAACGTACTCAATCAGATGATGCTATTGCATTTCCTATATCGTCTGTATTTTCCAGAGAAATATATAAGGGCATTACTTTCAGAGCAAGAATGCTTAGCCAATGGTGAAGACTAATAGTGTTTTGTAGCTGAAAACCTGTTTTATTTGATGATATTATTGTTCCCCCTGTGTCTATTGCAGTTTACGTTGAAATACATGGGTAGTGCATTACCTTCAGATCAAAAATGCACAACCAACAGTATTTACAAAGTAGCAAACTGGTGTTATTGCGTTCCCCATGTCTATTGTATTTTACATGGATATGAGATCCATAGCGGCTGTGTCTTGTGGTGCAGTGGATATCGGCTCGGAACAAGAAATCGGGGAGCCAAGTTCGAATTCCAGTTGAATTTGTTTGCATTCACTTACATGCAAATACCCTTGAGAAAAGTATTAATCTGCCTCTCCATTTATGGTTTAAAAACAGGACAGATTGGTTCTTTAGCCTTGGTTGGTAACTAGTCTACTGCAGAAAGTAATGGTAACCTACTGTGGGAAATCTTCTGCCCAGTTAGTTATTACCCAAGCGTGTATCATGTATGGCACTTGACTGATTGACTGCCATACAGGCATTCTTTCAGAGCAAGTAGGCATAGTTAGTGGCAGGGACTTGCTCTTTCCAACAGTGCTGTTCTGATTCTTGTATTTGTTGCAGTTTCTGTAGATATAAATTGGAAGCATTTTCAGAACAGTTCTCATAAATGTTTTGACTGTTTCCTTTACAGGAATAGTTTTCATTAATCATTTTCATTGATTCAGCCAAGCTGTGGGGGTTTCAAATACGTATTGCAAACCACAGGTATCTATCCCCACCTCCTGCAGTAATTACTTCTTCAGATGGTCCCGGGTATGACAATAAACTATATATGGCAGCAAGGCCTCTGATTGGGTGGTTGCGAGGAGTGTGGAACCACCTCTTAATTGCTGTTCTTCCCAGGTTCATCCTGACCCGGAGTGGTAGCTCCTTCTATAACCCAATTTTTTCGAATATCGATTTTCGATATTTATCGGGGGGTGCTCGACACAAAACTTAGCTAAGGATACTCGCAGACGCTTATAGTATAACTGTGTAAATTTTCAAGAAAATCGGTTTAGCCGTTTCGGAGTCTATAGGTAACGGACACACACACACACACACACACACACACACACACAGAGTTCCATTTATAAATAAGTTTAGATTTACACCCTTAAATTTTTGTCCGTGGATCGTTTCAGAAATTTTTAAATTCGTGCTTTTAACGAATTGTCATGAAGAGGAAAAGTTCATACAAGAAATGAAATGATCTGAAAAAAATAATATTTAAAATATACTAGAGATTTGTGCAGATGATTATGACAAAGTAGAACTGATAGATACTCTTAAAGCAAAAACAACAACAAAAAAAAAGCACAGGGTTGAATCATTTTCATTTCTTTGATATTCTATTCGGACAGCTTCTTCCCAAGAACCACTACTTTGTGGAACAGACTCCCGAGAGGATGCTTTCAAAATCACTTCAATCTTGACCTCTTCAATCATTATCTAATTTTAACAACCTAATTCGGTAACTCTCTACCTTGATTGACTCTCGAACGCTGTATTGGGCGAACAACAGTAAAAAAAAAGAAGAAATAAATAGATAAATTACAAAGAAGATCTCGCTTGTTCTTAGTGGCCTTGTTACAGACATTAGCCACTGATAAGTATCTGTTTTTATTCAATACTCAAAAAAATTCTCTGCCATTAACTCAACCAAGTGTTAGTGTCCAGGAAACAAGAATTACACTGTGTGTTTACTCATCTAATCAGATGCTTCGTTGGGTGCACAAAGTCGATCAGATAAGACGAACTTGTTTAATAAAGGATTAGCTAATTAAATCTTTACGGAGATTAAGCAGAAGATTTCGTAGTGTAATTGGTTCTGAAGTGAAATGATTCAAAAAGCTTTTCCAGAACACCTGTTACCTATTACCGAACTGAGCGTGTGTCCGATTGCCAAACTGTTCGTCTGTTTAACTGGACAATTTAAAGATATTATTATTCTTTGGGCTGACAAATCGACATTAAAGTTGAGTTCACGCTTGATTTTGGACTGAAGATGTTTTATTTTCTTTGTTTAACTGAACTGCAATTGAGGTAACGTGTACTTGTTCATTCTGTAAAGATAGAATTCAAAATTTACAAATGTAGACGATTATTTACGAGTTTCGCCACAAAATAATGGCTTTATCTAATTTTGCATTTCCATTTTTAACAAACCTTACATATTTTACACTGTTTATATTGTTTGAGCTATTGTTATCGTATACGTTTTTTTTATAATCGTTTCACCCCGAGCAAGGCATTCCACTGCCACTATTGCGCAGGGTTACATAGAGGGGAAAGTGGTGAGAAAGGATGGTTAGATATAGGAAATGTCAGAAGGAGGGTGATAGACGGGTAAGGATACCGAGAATGAGGGTTGGGTAGATGGTGAGAGTGTTGGGAGAGTAGATGCAAGTTAGTGTGATAGGAGGTGTCTATTGACCTTACATTTAAACTCCTGGTGGTTGTAGCTGTCGGGAAAGCAGACATATGGAAGGAAATTCCACAGGCGGGAAGCGCGAGAAAAGAAGCTGTTGGAGTAGAAATTACGGTTACATCTTGCCATATTCACGACGTTTCAGCCGTTGAGAGACGGGCCGCCTCCTTAAGATGAGGCTGCAAGAATACTACAAGGCGGTAACATGAGTCAGTCAGTCAGTTAAGTGCCATACGTGAAACACGCTTGTGCGATTATGTCTCAAAAGAGACATGACTGACTGGGCAGAAGATTATCCCGCAGTAGGTTGCCATTGCTTTCTGCGATAGATTGATTGCCAGCCAAGGCTATGAAACCCAATCTGTCCTGTTATTTAACCCATAACCGGAAGGAAGAGAAGGATTAATACATTTCCCAAGAGTATTTGCGCGTAAGTGAATGCAATTAATTTATTTTTTTAATCATATCACCCCAAGCAAGGCAGTCCACTGCCACTATAGCTCATAGGGTTACATAGAGCGATTGAGTATAGGAAATGTCAGAGGCAGGGTGATAGACGAGTTAGGAGGTACATAGGGAGAGTGTTAGAGAGAATGGGTGCGAGTTAGTGTGTTAGGAGGTCTCTATTGATCTTACATTTAAACTCCTGGAGATTGTAGCCGTCGGGGAAGCAAGCATGCGGAAGGGAATTCCACAAGCGGGAAGCGCGAGAAAAGAAGCTGTTGGAGTAGAAATTGCGGTTACATTTCGTCGGTTTCACTGTAAAAGGGTGGGACCTAGTTGCTAATCTAGTATCTCGTGCAAATTCACACCTAGGGGGCACCAGTGATTTAAGTTCATCCGAGCAGAAGCCGTGAAAGTACTTATAGAAGAGGCACAGGGAAGCCACGTCACGCCGGTGAGAGAGTGACTGCAGGCGGTCAGCTAAGTCGGTATCGATCACATTACAGATTTTCCGCTGTATTTTGTCAAGAACCCCGAGGAGAATAGCAGGGGCACTCGACCAGATGTGGCAGCAGTATTCAATACACGGGCGGACGGTAGATTTATATATGTGCAGGATAGATTCAGACGGAAAGAATTTCCGGGCCCTGCACAGAGAGCCGACTTTCATAGAAACGGATTTAGCAATGGATTCGACGTAGTCATTTCAACTGGAATTTGAACTCGGCTCCCCCGATTTCTCGTTCTGAGCCGATATTCATTGCACCACAACGCACATCCGGTAACACGAGAAGAATTGAAAAACAAGGCGTAGCTGATCACACGTGGGGGGAAAAGAACGATCACCGCCCTCTGTGGGATGAAGTTGAAATTACGGAGAACACCACTGGATAATGCGAAAGCGTAAGGAACAAATTTTTTTTTTTTAATCATTTCACCCCGAGCAAGGCGGAAATGCCACTGATGTGCAGGGGGTTACATAAATGTAAAAAGATTAATTAGAAAAGAGTGAGGAGTACAAACTAGTTAGAAAGGAACAATAGAAAGCAGGTGCGATGACAGATACATAGGCGGAGAGAAAGGGAGGGTTATACGGGGATGGGGAGAGAGCTAGAGTCCAGTGGTTAGTAGATGAGTATTGACTTTGCATTTAAATTTCTGGAGGTTGTAGCCGTCAGGAAAGCAAGAATACGGGAGCGAGTTCCACAGGCGGGAAGTGCGAGAGAAGAAGCTGCAGGAGTAGAATTGTCGTCTGCATTTGGCTAACCCTCAGAAGAAATTTTTATATTTTTAGACCCGGTTTTGGGCTTATTCGAATTCATTTCATTCACTTACGCACAAATACCCTTGAGAAAGGTATTAATCCAGCTGTTCTTCCTTCAGTTTTGGGTTGAATACCAAGATAGATTGGGTTCTATAGCCTTGGTCGGCAGCCAGTCTACCGCAGAAAGAAATGGTCGCCTACGGCGGAAAAATCTTCTGCCTAATCTAATAAGCTTATATCACATATGGCGGTTAACTGACTTTGAGACTATTATTTTCTATAAATTGGTGGAAAGGTGAGAAATGTTAACGCAATGCTACAAAATACTTTTATTCTAAGTTTCATGCTATAAATAATAATACTTGTGCAAATCACATTAATTAAATATTAAACTTGCTAACTTTTCGAAAATAATATATCATATATGTATATCTTATTTTTGCAAGATTTTTAAAATCGTTTTGTTTACAAATGTGTCGATCGCTCAAAAATGGCCGGAAAATTGAAAAAAAAATTTTTTTTTTTTTTTAATCATCTCACCCCAAGCAAGGCATTCAACTGCCACTATTGCGCATGGGGCTACATAGGGGAAGGTAAAGAGAAGGAGTGGATAGACATAGGGAATGTCAGGAGAAAGGTGACAGATGAGTAAGGATAGCGAGGATGAGGGTCGGGCAGATGGGAAGAGTGCTTGATAGAATGGGAGCAGGTTAGTGTGTTAGGAGGTGTGTATTGACCTTACATTTAAACTCCTGGAGATTGTAGCCGTCGGGGAAGCAATCGTTTGGAAGAGAATTCCACAGTCGGGAAGTGCGAGGAAAGAAACTGTTGGAGTAGAAGTTACGGCTGCATTTTATCGGTTTCACTGTAAAAGGGTGGGATCTAGTTGCTAATCTAGTATCTCGTGCAAATTCGTATTTAGGGGGCACCAGTGATCTAAGTAAAAATTAAAATATTTAATATTAAAAAAAAATACAGGTATTGTTTTATTTTGTTTTTGTTTTTGTTTTTTTGTCTCTCGGGATGTTAGCAACCCTGTAGGACCAACAGTTAAGCCTACAATGGGCGGATGAACTCTTGAGAAGCCAACGACCAGCTAACTAAAGGTGGCATCTTGATAAAACGCCGTGGAAAAAGCAACGGAAGCCACTCCACTATTCCTCCCGCGTATATTCATAGACTTCCACAATAATATTATAAACTCTAACGGCGTGAAGAGGGTTAAGCCTAACGACACTGACCCCTCGCCTGGTGAGGAGTGACATGCGCTACAGGTGTCACCGGACCATCATCCTGCGGCTGTTATCATTAACAGCGTAAAGAGGACAAATTTCTTCAGATTTTAACCCCCACCCGAAATGGAAAGACATGAGCGGCAGGTATCACTGGACCATTATCCCGCGGCTGTTCGCAATGAATAAAAAATAACTCTTGGCTTGTGGAACGTTAGAACCATGAACAACTGTGGACAGTAAGAAAACGTGAAGCAGTAGATGACCAGATTGAACAAAAACCTTTTAGGCGTATGTGAAACGTGATGGCCAAACAATGGAGACTTCATCAATGATGATCACAGAATTATACATGTAGGAGGTGAAAATAATGAAAAAAGAGTCGGCATTATACTGGAGGGCCTGGAGAATTTAATGCTCACAGGACGGATAGAAGGAAAGCGAGACAGGAGAAAGCATCGCGAGGACCTACTTGATAGGTCTGAGCAAATGGATAGCGGAGCGGTGTTTGGAAAAGATACCAAAAGAAAATATATTAAGAGTGACAAGAGACTGAGCGAAGTGGAAGTCCATGATTGCCTAAGTCCTGAAGGGACACATGAAGAAGAAGAATGAACGACAGAGCAGGGTTTGGGAGAGATACCAAGAGGAATAATATTGAGAGTGACAAGAGACAAAGCCAAGTGGAAGTGTATGATCACCTACGTCCTTAAGGGACACTGCACCTGAAGAAGAAGAATGAATGACAGAACAGGGTTTGGGAGAGATACCAAGAGGAATAATATTGAGAGTGACAAGAGACAAAGCCAAGTGGAAGTGTATGATCACCTACGTCCTGAAGAGACACTGCACATGAAGAATGAATGACAGAACAGGGTTTGGGAGAGATACCAAGAGGAAAAATATTGAGAGTGACAAGAGACAGAGCCAAGTGAAAGTCCATGATCACCTACGTCCTTAAGGAACACTACACATGAAGAAGAATGAATGAATGACAGAGCAGGGTTTGGGATAGATACCAAGAGGAATAATATTGTGAGTGTCAAGAGACAGAGCCAAGTGGAAGTCCATGATTACCTACGTCCTGAAGGGACACTGCACATGAAGAAGAATGAATGAATGACAGAGCAGGGTTTGGGAGAGATACCAAGAGGAAAAATATTGAAAGTGACAAGAGACAGAGCCAAGTGGAAGTCCATGATTGCCTACGTCCTGAAGGAACACGACACAGAGAAATGCGTTATGGGATGCTGCCAGATATCTGAAAGAATTCTGGAAGTTAAAATGAAAGGTGGGGTCTCTGACTATATTGATAAAAGTAATATATGCACCGACAACACAAAGTACAGAAGAAGAAATCGAGTCCTTCTACTTCATTCTGGATTATGCCAAGGCAAAGTGCAAATCTCAAGAAATCAGAATTATCATGGGAGATCTGAATGCCAAAATTGGCCAAGGGAGAAAAGGTGAAACGATCTGCGATTTTGGATTTGGACACCGCAATGGCCGGGGTGAGAAATGTGTCCAGTGGTGCACAGAGAATGACCAGGTAATAACCATCACCTGGAACCAAGAACACCCAAGAAGACTATGGACATGGAGAAGTCCAGGAGGAGAAATTAAGAACCAAATTGATTATATTACTATAAACAAGATATTCAGAAACGCAGTCCTTCACTGCAATTCCTACCCAGGTGCTGACTGCGGAAGCGACCACCTACCAGTCGTAGGGAAACTAGGGATAAAACTAAGGTGATTAAAGAAACTTAACAAGAATACTACAAGACCTCTTCCAGAAGGTAGCAGAAGAAAGTAACAAGAAAGGACTAAAAATAAACTGCACGAAAACTGAATGTATGGTCATCAGTAAAAAGGGCAGCCCAAAATGCCAAATACAGGTCGGGGATACCAGAATCAAGCAGGTACAAAAATTTAAATACCTGGGAAGCGTTATAACAGAAGATGGAAAGTGCGACACAGAGATCCGAAGGCGAATTGGCATGGCGAAGGAAGCATTCCAGAAGTTGAGTAAAGTATTAAGAAACAGGAAAATTTCGCTAGAAACTAGGAAGAGAGTACTGGATTGCTACGTGATGTCTGTCCTTCAATATGGCAATGAATGCTGGACAATACCATCAAAGATGAAAGAAAAACTTGAAGCAACTGAGATGTGGTTCTACAGAATGTTACTGCGAATATCATGGATCGAGCATGTGAGCAATGATGAGGTCTTGGAAAGGAGGGAAACAAAATGGAAATTAATACTGAGCATCAAGAAGAGACAGTTGAAGTTCTTGGGACACGAAATGAGGAAGGAGTGCTTGGAGAATCTGATACTAACAGGCCAGATAGAGGGAAAAAGTGATAGGGGAAAGCAACGGATAACATATTTGAAGGACCTAATCAGGTGGATGACAGAACGAGGATTGCACGGTGTAACTGGAGAAGGCGTGCTCAGAGCCACCAGGGATAGGGAAACGTGGAAAGCCATGATCGCCTACGTCCTGAAGGGACAGGGCACATAGAAGAAGAACACAGCAATAAGACTGCAGCACAATAGACTCGTGAATGAGCTGAACCTGTAGGGAATGTATACGAAGAGCGTGAAAACGAAAGGACAAATTGGAAACAGAAGCTCAAAATGGGACGCAGTAACGAGGAATGCGATATTCATGCACAGAATGCTACCTGAAAGAGCAGTACAAATGTAGAAGGACCTTTATCTGTTCTCTATAGACTACACAAAGTCGTTCGACAAAGTACGTCACAAAGACTTGATACAGATGCTCGACATCGTCGATATTTTTGGAAAAGACGTTAGGATAATCAAGAACCTATATTGGCAGCAAACCGCTTGTGTACGGATAGGAAGCGAACTCAGCAGGTATACAAAATAGAAAAGGGCGTAGGACAAGGATGTCTTCTCTCACCGGTACTTTTCAACCTGTACAGCGAAGCAATTATGAAAGAAATAAAAACCTTTCCAGGATTTGTCATTGGCGGCCACAATCTCAATAATATAAGATACGCGAATGACATGGTGCTGATAGCAGACACGAAAAGAAGAAAACAGTACCTTCTACAGAAGGTAGCAAAAGAAAGTGAGAAGAAAGGACTGAGCATAAACTTCAAGTAAACTGAATGTATGGTCATCAGCAAAAAAAAAAAAAAAGAAAAGAAAAAAGAAGACCACAATATGCCAATTACAAGTCGGAGAAACTAAAATAAAACAAGTGAAGAGATTCAAATACCTGGGAAGTGTTCTGACAGAGGATGGAAAGTGCGACATGGAGATTCAAAGACGCATTGGCATGACCAAAAACACATTTCAGAAGCTAAGCAGAGTATTGAAAAACAGAAAAATCTCATTAGAAACAAAGAAAAGAATGCTGGATTGCTATGTGATGATATCTGTCCTGTATGGATGAAGGAGAGGCTTGAAGCAGCAGAAATGTGGTTTTACAGAAGGATGCTGAAGATTCCATGGACAGAGCACGTCATTAGCGATGAGGTGTTGGAAAGGATGCAAACGAGAAGAAAACTAATAATAAATATCAGGTAGAGACAAATGAGGTCCTGAGACACGTAATGATGAAGGAGGGCCTGAAGAATTTAATACCCACAGTTCGAATAAAGGGAAGGAGAGACTGGGGAAAGCAGCGCGAGATGTACTTGTTAGGTCTGAGCAAATGGTTGACGGAGCGGGGCTTGGAAGAGATACCAAGAGAAAAATTCCTGAGAGCGACAAGAGTGGAAGTCTATATGGTCATCAGCAAAAAAAGAAGACCACAATATGCCAATTACAAGTCGGAGAAAATAAATATAACAAGTGAAGAGATTCAAATACCTGGGAAGTGTTCTGACAGAGGATGGAAAGTGCGACATGGAGATTCAAAGACACATTGGCATGACCAAAGACCTCTTTCAGAAGCTAAGCAGAGTACTGAAAGACAGTAAAATTTCATTAAAAACAAAGGAAAGAATGCTGGATTGCTATGCGATATCTGTCTTATCTGTCTTTTTCTATGGAAGTAACTACGATTTCATCAAGGATGAAGAAGAGGCTTGAGGCAGCAGAATTGTGTTTGTACAATAGGATCCTGAGAATTACATGGACGGAACACGTTCAACGATGAGGTGTTGGAAAGGATGCAAACGAGAAGAAAACTCATACTTGTTATCAGGAAAAGAGAAATGAGGTTCCTGGGAAACGTAATGAGGAAGGAAGGCCTGGAGAACTTAATACTCACAGGTCGGATAAAGGATACTAAGAGAAAAATTCCTGAGAGCTACAAGAGTGGAAGTCTATATGGTCAGCAAAAAAAAGAAGACCCCAATATGCCAATTACAAGTCGGAGAAACTAAAATAAAATAAGTGAAGAGATTCAAATACCTGGGAAGCGTTTTGACAGAGGATGGAAAGTGCGACATGGAGATTCACAGAAGCATTTGCATGGTCAAGGACGCATTTCAAAAACTAACCAGAGTATTGAAAAACAGAAAAATCTCATTAGAAACCAAGAAAAAAGTGCTAGATTGCTATGTGACACGTGTCCTTCTGTATGGAAGTGACTGTTTCACAATCTTATCAATGATGAAGGAGAGGCTTAAGACAGCAGAAATGTGGTTTTACAGAAGGATGCTGAGGATACCATGGACAGCATGTGAGCACCGATGAAGCGTTGGAGAGGATGCAAACGAGAAGAAAACTAATACTTAACATCAGAAAGAGAGCTGAGGTTCCTGGAAAATGTAATACGGAAAGAGGGTCTGGAGAATTTAATGCTCACAGGACTGATAGAAGGAAAGCGAGACAGGACAAAAGCATCATGAGACCTACTTGATAGGTCTGAGCAAATGGATGGCGATGCCGGGTTTGGAAAATATACCAAATAATATATTGAGAGCGACAAGAGACAGAGCCAAGTAGAAGTCCATGATCGCCTACGTTCTGAAAGGACACGGCACATGAAGAAGAAGAAGAAGAAGAAGAAGAAGAAGTGAAGTCTATCCTCACTGAGTGTCCCACACTTTCAGCCTTGTGCCACATCTAAGCTATGGTTAACAATTAATTAGATTAAGAGTTCACAAGAACGCTACTCTTGACATTGTTCGACTCTCTGCCTTTGAACAGAGAGTAACCTAGACGAAGCTCCGCCGATGGTCAGATTCTCGTCTAAGGAAAATTAGACAAAAAATCTTTGCCCGAGCTATATCGCTCAGATCACCCACACTAAAGATGCCTTTTGTCACTGTTTGCTTCAAGTGGTGATTCAGCTAAATATCGTTATTTTCTATAAATTTCGACAACTGTTCCGAGTTATCCAGTTTTCGGTAAAGATTTCGTACGTTTCGAAGCTTTACTCATTTTTAACATTGTTCAACTTCTTTTAGTTTTTTAAAAAAAATTATATTTTATGATTTTATATTTAAGCCCCTTTTCATTTTATTTCATTTGTAATATTATTATAAGAATAATAATGAACTGTCCCCCTTCTGTCTCATTTCAAACACTAAACACTCCGTATAAAAGACTCTTCAACTACTAACGACCAATTTAGTAGAATACGTCTTCTAAAGTTGATATTCGGTGTTGTCTGTTCATTACAATTACCAAAAATAAAATAAAATAAAATAAAATAAAATAAAACAGTGTTTTTTTTTCTTGAGGGCACCTTGTACATAATATCCTAAAATTCAATTTACTTAGAAACGTTTTTCGCTTTCTTGTATTTAGACAGGTTAATAAAGAAAAATAGAAAATAGTTAACATTTGTACTCACCTGAAAATAAAACAGTGTTTTTCCCTTGACACTACTTATATTTTGTACTATAAGATAGATAAAATATCGATCCCATCTACGAACTGTCAACAAACGAAAAGACAAGATGAATAGATTATCTTTTACACCCACTAGAGGTGTGACCAAACAAGCGTTTTTACCTGCAGATCTACATAATTGCGAATATATTTCTCTCAGCAACGGCCTGGTTAGAAAACATTATTCTCAAATTATTCAGGTCCACATCGAGTGTTGGAACGGCATGAAAACATTTTACAATTCAAAAAAAAAAAAAAAAGAAAAGAAAAAGAGGCCCTATATCAAATGACTATTTAAAACCCGCTTACATTAAGAATACCACGCATAAACCTAATACAAATCAAAGCATGCAGACAACAATGATGAAAAGTGGTTACACTGTACATTGGAAACTGAATTTAGAAATATGCATTACGAATCAGATTTCATAAGAGAAACGTTTTCAATCTGGGGAAAGTATTTATTGGATAATCGCCCCCAGACGATAATCACAAACGGTGCGAAGATTATTTATTGAATAACCGCCCCCAGACGATAATCACAAACGGCGCGAAGAGTATTTGTTGAATAACCGCCCCCAGACGTTAATCACAAACGGCGCGGGATTTGAAAGAATCTTCCTCTTTAATTAATGACAGTAAAAAGACGTCTTCTTTTCGCTCCTGACGTTATGTAAGTTCCTTCAACTACAAGGTTGCTTTAAACTCTCCATATTTATTTTCCTTTTTGTAAAATGTTCTATTAATATATTTGTAAGTATTTATTTGTTTAAATTGCTTGTCCTTATTGTGTCCGCCAATATTTGCAGGTCAGATGTATCAGGAGCATTAATCCTATACTAAACAACGTTTGTAACTAATCAAAAATGTTAAATCCTGCAACAGTGGCACACAATTTAATTTCTTGTAATATTATAAAATTAAATTACTGGAGATAATAGTTTTTTAGCAAATCATTAGGGGTAGCCAACTTTAGATTTAAGATTTGATAATCTTGCCGTTACGGTAGGGAAAGTTTATGAATTAATTTAAGTTATTTTTTTCCTTAAAGATCCAAACCTAATTGGTTTAGTAAGATTTCTTAAATCTTTTCACATTTCAAGGTTTATTGTATTTAAACTAGTTACTTCTATGATTATTTTGCAAGGTCCCACCCTTTTACAGTGAAACCGATAAAATGCAACCGCAACTTCTACTCCAACAGTTTCTTTTCTCGTACTTCCCGACTGTGGAATTCCCTTCCACATGACTGCTTCCCCGACGGCTACAATCTCCAGGAGTTTAAATGTAAGGTCAATAGACACCTCCTAACACACGAACTCGCTTCCATCCTTTCAAACACTCTTCCCATCCTCCCAACTACCTATCACCCCCCGTCTGACATTTCCTATATCTAACCACTCTTTCTATTTACCTTCCCCTATGTAGCCCCAAGCGCAATAGTGGCAGTGGAATGCCTTGCTTGGGGTGAAACGATTAAAAAAAAAAATTTACAAAGGAGTTCTACTTTTAATTAATATAAACATTAAGTGGTTTTGGGTTACCGTCCCCTGACGATAACCACAGGCGGCAAGATACTGAATTACCAACCCTGACGATAATTACAGACAGCGCGAGATTTGAAAGAATTTTCCTCTTTTCTTAATGACTTTGATAGCAAAAACGGCTTCTTCTCGCTCCTGACAATATGTAAGTACCTCAGCTACAGACACTGAAGGTTGCTTTTAACACTTCACATTTAATTCAATGGATTATTTTTCCCTTTTGCAAAAGGTCTTATCAATATATTTGTTAATATTTATTCGTTTAAATTCCATGTCCTTGATTTTCCCGAACACACATTTTTCGCCTTTTTTTATATGTGCCGTGTCCCTTCAGAACATAGGCGATCATGGCCCTCCACATCTTCCTTGTAGCTGTCACTATATTTTGACTTGTTATTTCTCCAAAATTTTGTTCTGCCATCCATTAGCCCATCAAGTATGTCACGCGCTTCTTTAACCTGTCTCTCTGTCCTGTGAGTATCAGATTCTCCAAGCCCTCCTTCCTCATCACGTGTTCAAGAAGTTTCAACTGTTTCCTCGTGATGTCAAGTATGAGTTTTATTTTTGTTCCCATTCTATCTGAAATCTCGTCGTTTCTTACATGTTTGTTCCATGGTATCCTCAGCATCCTTCTGTGGAACTATATTTCTGTTGCGTCGAGTCTCTTCTTCGTCTTTGAGGAGATTGTCCAGCATTCGCAGCTGTATAGGAGGACAGATATCACGGAGCAGTCCAGTACGCTTTTCTTTGTTTCCAACGAAATTTTCGTGTCTCTTAATACTCTACTTAGCGTCCTTAGGAACTCGTCCTTGGCCATGCCAATACGCTTTCGGATCTCAGTGTAACACTTTCCGTCTCTGTTAGAAGACTTACCCGTATATAAATTTCTGTACCTGCTTGATTTTAATATCCATGACTTGTAACTGGATATTGGCTTGGAACGAGAAATCGGGGAACTGACTTCGAATTTCAAGTGAATTCCTTGCATTCACTCACGCGCAAATACCCTTGGGAAATGTATTAATCCTTCTCTTCCCTCCAGTTATGGGTTAAATAACAGGACAGACTGGGTTTATAGCCTTGGTCTGAACCCACTCTACGGCAGAAAGTAATGGCAACCTACTGCGGGAGTCAGTCAGTCATGTCGCTTTCCTTCACTGTTAGAACACCTATGCCGTATCTAAATTTCTGTACCTGCTTTATTTTAGTACTAGCAGTATAGCCCGTCGTTGCTCGGATGTAATGAAAGCTTTAAAACTAATCCATGGTCCTGGAGCTCAGACTCTTTGGGCGTTGGCACGAAAGACTAAAAAGCAATAGTTGTTTCCAGTTAAAGCGAAACCGTAGACTGAAAAAAGAAAAAAAAGAATGGATGTAAATCAAATTTTGATTTCTTGGTATCAATATCAAATAAGTTTTGTTCGTCGTAAACTAAGTAAATGGTATCATGGCTGAGACTAAGAACTACAATTATACCTACTTAGAGCCAAACCCAAAGCAAAAACTAAAATAAAAGTGCTGAAAAAAATACAGACATACAGGCAGATAAACAGATACACACACAAACATCTTGCTTTTATATATATATATATATATATATATATATATATATATATATATTAAATATAAGAGACAATGAATGTCTATTATGTTTAATCATGAGCCGTTCTAAACGTCGTATTTTTGCTTTAATTTCAGTTGAAAATAAAGACAAAAATTCTCCAACATTTGGATAATTATTTATTGGTTTTCTTCTAAGCTTTCGGCTCACATGAGCCATCTTCAGAGAGGTAGTTTAAACTGAAATATTATAAAATCCACCATCACCGACGATTTTATTTTGTGTTGACATAAAACTCCGCTTGGCAACGGCAATAGTTAACCAAAAATAATAAACTTTAAAACAGGAAATAACATATTACATTGCATTTGACTAGATGGTTTTGTTGTCATTTCGCGCTATCCCGCGGTGTGACGTCATAAAACCGCATCGCAAACTTAAGAACTGCGTTTATTATTTTTGGTAACTATTGCCGTTGCCAAGCGGAGTTTTATGTCAACACAAAATAAAATCGTCGGTGATGGTGGATTTTATAATATTTCAGTTTAAACTACCTCTCTGAAGATGGCTCATGTGAGCCGAAAGCTTAGAAGAAAACCAATAAATAATTATCCAAATGTTGGAGAATTTTTGTCTTTATTTTCAACTGAAATTAAAGCAAAAATGCGACGTTTAGAACGGCTCATGATTAAACATAATAGACATTCATTGTCTCTTATATTTAATAGCATATGTCTAGAAAATTACTTGCTGCCTTGATATACTAAATATATATATATATATATATGATCTATTTTCTGCACTATTGTAAGAACTGCAACCTTGAAACTTCTGAATATCGTTTCTTACGTCTTTGTATATGAGTGTATCAAATTTGATTAAAATCGGACCACTCCTTCTATAACCGAATTTTTTCGAATATCGATTTTCGATATTTATCGGGGATACCTCGACACAAAACCTAGCTAAGAACACTCGCAGACGCTTATAGTACAACTGTGTAAATTTTCAAGAAAATCGATTCAGCCGTTTCGGAGTCTATAGGTAACGGACACACACATACACACGGCCACACACAGAGAGAAAGTTCAATTTATAAATAAGTTTAGATCACTGACTTGTAATTGGCATTTTGAGCTCCTATTTTTACTGATGTCTATGCATTCAGTTTTCTTGTAGTTTAAGTTTATTTCTTTTTCCTCACTTTCCTCCTAAAATTACTTTGAAATATTTTCGTAAATTTAAAATTCAGAATTTATCTTCTTTGATATGTCATGTACTTTCAGAATGTAGGTGATCATGACTCTTCACAACTTCCTGTCTTTTCTTCTTTTTTTGATCTGATTCGCATTTAATACGCGCAAATACCCTTGGGAAAGGTATTAATCCGTCTCTTCCTTCCAGTTATGGGTTAAATAACAGGACAGATTTGGTTCTATAGCCTTGGTCGGCAACCAGTCTAACGCAGAAAGCAATGGCAACCTACTGCGGGATAATCTTCTGCCCAGTCAGTCATGTCTCTTTCGAGACATGATCGCCCAAAGCGTGTATCGCGCATGGCACTTAACTGACTGACTCTTTTTGTATCTGAAGAAATTTTTCTGCTTAATTCATGGAATGTAAATTTGGCCATCCCAGCAGGTCTTCAAATTTCAGTGTCGCAGTTTCCGTTCTTTCTTGCCACTTATCTAGATTTTCGTATTTGCTTGATTTTAGTATCTTCGACATGTATTTGGTATTTTGGGCTCCTCTTTTTTTGCTGAGATGTGCGTTGTGGTGCGGTGGATATTGGCTTGGAACGAGAAATCGGGGAACCGAGTTCGAATTCCAGTTGAATTCCTTGCATTCACTTACGCACAAATACCCTTGGGAAAGGTAATAATTTATCTCTTCCCTCCAGTTACGGATTAAATAACAAGATAGATTGGGTTTTATAGCCTTGGCTGGCAACCAGTCTCCCGCAAAAAGCAATGGCAACTTACTGCGGGATAATATTCTGTGCAGTCAGTCATGTCTGTTTCGAGACATGATCGCCTAAAGCGTGTATCACACGTATAGCACTTAACTGACTGAATATCATAACTGAAAGCATAATCAAAGTTTCTACTGGGAATAAAGTAAGGCATCGGTTTTCTATTGTCATGAAGTAGTAAACTGATCACCCACTAATTACTACTTATAAATATAATAATATAACCTACCTCTTCTCCCTCCAACTATAGGTTAAATAACAGGACAGATTGGGTTCTATAAACTTGGCTGGCAATCAGTCTATCGCAGAAAGCAATGGCAACCTACCGCGGGATAATCTTTTGCCAAGTCAGTCATGTATCTTTCGAGACATGATCGCCCAAACCGTGTATCACGTATAGCGCTTAACTGACTGGTGGCTTCTGCAAACTTCCGGCGTTTTGGGTCGAGTTCAGTCTTTTCTTTTCCACTTTTTTATTTGAGGTTTTCCTTCTCCTAGGTTGAGAAAGTGTAGAGGCAGAGAGAGAGAGAGAGAGAGGGGGGAGGGGTTAAAGGAATTTTAAAATGTCTTATTTTAATCTGAATCCTTTTTTTATATATATATTTCATTTTATTTTATTGTTTTATCTGGAATCACAACAGACGAACGATCAATTATATAAATACAGAATGTTTGGTTGTCAGCAAAAGAGAACTATGTACTGGAGTCGCCGAAATTACGCATGCTAAACAATAAATATTTTTGACTTTAAATGCCCTTCAAAAACTAAGCAAAAGATTTTGAAACAGGAAAATATCGTTTGATGCAAAGAAAAGAGAATTGAGCTGTTCAGTAATATCCGTCCTTCTATATGTCTGTGAATGTTGGAGATGTCTTTCACAAGCTAAGCAAAGTATTAAGAAACAGGAAAATCTCGCAAGAAAGAAAAATGAGTGATGAACTGTTAAGTAATTACAGTCCTTCTATAATGCAGTGAATGTTCGCGATGTCTTTCAAAAGCTAAGCAAAGTATTAAGAAACAGGAAAATCTCGCAAGAAACAAAAAAATGAATGCTAAACTGTTAAGTAATTACAGTCCTTCTGTATATTAGTGAATTCGGGAAATTTTCCGTACATGAAGAAGATACTTGAAGCAACAGAAATGTAATTTTACAGAAAGTTTCTGAGGACATCATACATTGAACATATGAGCAATAATGAAGCTTTAAAAAAATCGAAACGCAAAGACATTTTTACTTAGTACAAAAAAAAAATTGTAGAAAGAAGGCTAGTCAAATTCAACACCCACGGGACATACTGAAAGTAAGGACAGTGAAAAGCAGCGCGTAACTTACCTGATGCATTCGTGTAAATGTTTGGCAGAAGAGATTAGGATAGAAAATTCAAAAGGATTACGTAAACTTTTAATAATTTCTTTTTTTCCATTAGGTTTATCTACAAACTTAATTTAACAAGTGTTTTAGTTGAATATTGGCAACTTCGACATTTTGCAGAGACAAGTCTTTTGACTGGCTTTGGCTAACTCATCAGCAAAAGGTGCAACCCAAAGTGCCAAATACAGGTGGGGGATACCAGAATCAAGCAAGTACAAAAATTTAAATACCTAGGAAGTGTTCTAACAGGAGATGGAAAGTGCGACACAGAGATCCGAAGGCGAATTTTCATGGCAAAGGCGCGTTCCAGAAGCTGAGTAAAGTACTAACACACAGGAAAATTTCACTAGAAACAAAGAAAAGAGTTCTGGATTGCTATGTGATGTCAGTTCTTCAATATGGCAGTGAATGCTGGACAATATCATCGAAAATGAGGACAAAACTGGAAGCAGCGGAAATGTGTTTCTACAGAAGGATGCTGCGGATATCGTGGACTGAGCATGCAAGCAACAATGAGGTGTTGGAAAAAATGGCAACAAAAAGGAAATTAATACCGAACAGCAGGAAGCGACAACTGAAGTTCCTGGAACATGCAATGAGGAAGGAGGGCTTGAAGAATCTGATACTGACAGGCCAGATAGAAGGAAAGAGAGACAAAGGAAGGCAGTGGATAACATATTTGCAGAGCCTAATCAGGTGGATGACGGAACGGGGGTTGCGAGGTGTAACAGGAGCAAACATACTAAGAGCCACAAGTGGTAGGGAGACGTGGAGAACCATAATCGCCTAAGTCCTGAAGGGACAGGGCACATAGAAGAAGAAGAATATTGGCAACTTCACGAAAGAGACGAAAGTGAAGATTATATAAAACTTTGACTGAGAAACGAGAATAAATCAGATTAGAGTCCGTGTTACGATTCAAGTGTTATTCTTGGCTTTTTCTGTATCTTTTCAATAAATGATAAAAAGTGAAAATGGCGTTAAATTAAGCAAGAAAAAAAAAATCTTGAGATTAAATTGTATGAGCCATCTTATTATTTGAAAGAGTTTATTGCTTTCTTTTCAATCTGTTAACGAAATTTGTTTCAGCATTTTCATCTGGAAATTGCGTTTTCTGTTTGTGATCTAAAGTTTTCGTTTTTTTTATTTCCTCCATTACACACTTATTATTTGTCACTTATACCGATACAGCATTTTGATATGAATGCGCTGCTTAAAAAAAAAAATCAAAAACAAACTGAAGAATTGTTCAAATTAATGATGTCTTCCATTAAGTATCATCTCTGATCGGAATTATCAAGCACCATTGTCATCATAATATACATGCGGATTATTGTCATCATGTTTGTTACCAGTCTTAGCGAACCGCGGTGTAGCTAGTTATTACTGCCCCGTTCTTTCATTTCTTCGGCTCGTCTATCCAGAGGAAAAGTCCGGGAAGAGAAACTCCCTTCCCAACCACAAGCCAACAGACTTAACGCAGTTGATCTTGGCCTCTGTCACCATCAGCTACCCTCTGATCTCTTGTCAGTCTCGGCTCTGTTCGACACAAGAACCGAAACGTCATTAGCATAAATGCAATACATGGCTGAGGTGGTAGCACCTGATAAGGAGATTCTGCGTAGGGCCGGATTCGCCTTTAACTTACGAAGGAAAGGAACCTTGATGAATAAAACAAGACAACACGAAAGGCTCCGATCGTGCCTCATTCACTTCCACCAGCGCAACGGGGGACTCGTACAGAAATCGGATCCAAGTGCGAAAGTGCGGCCCGAAACTGGCGGGTGAAAGGTTAGCCTTCAGAAAGCGATGGTCAATCCTATCGAATGCCTAAACGGATCATCGCAGTTTCACTGTCCGATAATCAAGCGTACCAAATGAAAGTTGTCTTGAAAAGTTCTACCCCACTTCACAGCAAACAACTGCCCAGAAACAATGAAAAATAGACAGGACAACCTGCAGGCGGTTGACTAAGATCTTAACTCAAATCTTTAACTTTGTTTTTAGCATCATCACAGGATCAAAGTTATCTATCCCATCTCCACCATTGTTGTTTATCGTAGGAACATGATTACATCCCTAGTGAAGCGCTGAATTAGAGACCCCTGCTTGATCCAATTGTATTACGAGGATGCATTTATATATAAAAATAATATTAATAATGTCTAAAAAGTTGTAGTAAAGGGATTCTATTGAGTCCTACTTATTATTCCAAAAAAAGTTTTAATTCATGAAGTATTCGTAAAAATAAAGATATTAGAAATAGAAAGTTTGGAAGGTACTAGAATGATATGGAAAATTCCAGGAGTTCGAGAGAATTCGAAAGATTCTAGAAATATGCAAATTAGGTGTTAGCCCCTATAAAAATAGGTTTTGGGCAGAGAGTAGTTAGTTGTTAGTTGTTACCAGGAATTGCTGACATTATCAACTCCGGCTTTCATTCAAGGATTTATATCGAGCCGAAAGAATCTACAAGAAAAGTCGCCGACCAACTAAAACCTGAAAGAGAACCTCATGGAACTATATGGGTAAATACATATTTTTGACTCTTTCATTGACCATACTTAAAATTATTCTTTATATACTCATTTAAGGATTTCCAAAAAGTATAGCATTTAACTTCCTCGCCAACTTAACTGGGTAAAGATACTGACCTTACCTTCCCCTTCTCTTCTCGTAACACTTGTCATGTTTCTTGTTTTGAATGCAACAACAATTGTATATTTGTAAATATTTATTTGGTGTGTTTTGTAAATTAAATATTTGTCTGTGATTTATCTCTGAGTTTTGGTCAATCATTTTTTTTCTTTTGTTACACTTAATACGTAACAATTTTTATAAATCAATTCCAGCTAGAGAACAAGAACAAACGACTACCTCAAGTACGGTTCATAAGGAATATCATCTAACTCCGATGATTTGTCTCGGATAACAAGTTTTAGTGCTTCCTAGATCTCAGATTCTGTAATTAGGATTTCGCATCTCGCACCTAGCAGCATCAGCCGCCTAGAGGCCGAAAAAGTCGGCCAAATAGGTATCGAACTGAGCATATCCTGAAAATAGTCAGGAAAAACCCTCACATGTGTCCCCGTTTGTAGTCATAGTGTGCTTATCCGTCAATGTGACGCATGTCTCTTGGATGCATTTCTATCTTCCTTGGAACGCAGTTATGTCCGTTGCCTCCGGAAATATTCTTTTAACCTAGCCCTAACTACAAAAACTTGATCCTTCTTGATAAGCAAGGTTAGCTCTGTCCTAGCTAAAGCTATTTCCCACTATTACGGGATTTAAACACCCGATCAACTTTTGTTTCACATACTGCTTGTTCTGATAACCTATTTAGATTTAGACGATGATTATAATCAGCAGCAAACGACCTAATTTTTTATTCCAATCCTGAGTGCTCAATTTCGATAATTATGGAGAAGATCGAAATTGTTGATAAAGTCCCGAAATGGTTTCACAACTGGGTTTTTAGTACCCGATCTTTCCCTTTTACGATTTAGGTCAGAGTCAAGTATGGTGTTCCAATCGCCTGCTAAAACTACCCTACGAGACGTCGTCAAAAACGGCTCAATCCGCCGAAATAAATCGGACCACTCTGTACGGTTGTTTAGCGCCTAAACCCCAATGAATTCTGTTACCAACTCTGTTACTGACTGGGACTCACTGTGTGATTTTCTTCGTGACGTCCCTTGGACTGATATCTTATAACCTCTTAATTGAAAATTAAGCCACTGAGATTTCTTCTTTGGATAAAGCCAGTATGGACGCTTTCATACCTTCTCAGAAATACCAGGTAAAACCTCAAACCTTCTATGATACTCACCAGCATGCTCAGCCGCTGTAGCACATTTGTTGCTCTTCTAATAAATGTAAGCAAGTCCTCGAAGAAGCTAAGTCCATATTCGTCGAGAGAATGAGGCACTGCATAGCCCCTAAGATCTTTGACTTTCGTGATTATTGGCGGCTCTGTAATAGGATATGAAACACGCGTAAGGTCTTTATTCCTTTCCTCTTCACTCAGTTTGAGGTCTTATCATTCTCTTCTAATAAAGCTGAATGCTTTACCCGTAAATTGTTCTCAAACTCTACTTTTGACTAATCTGGAGTATTCTTCCTAACTTCCCACTGGACGTATGGTAGATTTATAGATATGCAAGAAAAATTGTCTCGCACGACATATTGAACCGGACCATATGTAGCAAAATATTCTAAACATGGGCGTATGGTAGACTTATAGATATGCAAGAAAAATTGTCTCGAACGACGTACTGAATTCTAAACATAGAAATGAATCTCTCTTGTGTGATATGCGTAAGACCTATACTATGCTTTCTGCTATCATCTCTAACCTAGATCCCTGCAAAGCATTTGTAATAGTTATTAAGAAGTGTGTTTCTCAATTAGATCCGGTTCTCTTTAAACTGTATCTAACTTACCACTTAGAATTGAATCTCTCTTGAGTGATATGCTTATGATCTATACCGTAGTTTCTGCTATCATCTCTCACCTAGATCCCTGCAAAGCATGTTTATTTGTAAAAGTTATTAAGAAGTGTGTTCCTCAACTGGATCCTGTTCTCTTTAAACTGCATAAAAAATCCTCGCTGCCTTCTGATTTCCTGCCTACTGGAAGTCATTATCTGTTGTTCCAGTTTTTAGGAAATCTGAGGGACCGTCCGACTCTTCCAACTATCGGTCTGTTCACCTTCTACCTCTTTTTGGGAAACTACGAGTGGCCATAATCAATGCTAAGCTGGTTCATCGTCTCTCATCGCAGAACCTCTTCTCAGGCAAACAATATGGTTTTCAATTCTCCAGGCCAACTGCTGATATAATGATGATAATTGAGGAAAGAGTCTATCATGCTTCAGATAAAAAAGGTGAAGCCCGGGCTGTAGCAGTGAACATCTTGAAAGCCTTTGATGAAGTTTGAAATATATATGTTTACAAGCTAAAAATTTACAGTATCTCCGGACACATTTTTGAACTGATCTAATCTTTCCTATCAAATCGTGAGATTAAAGTTATACTAAACAGCCACTCGTCTAACTCCTTTTGTACGAACGTCCGGGGTTCTGGGCATGACCCTAAACTGCATCCGGCAGCAAGGCCTCTGATTGGGAGGTTGTGGAGAGCATGGAGCCACCTCTTAATTGCTGTTGTTCCCAGGTCCACCCTCACTCGGAGTGATAGCACATGTTAGGGTCACAGTTATGGGTAAATAGTTAACCACCAGACTGCTATGAAATTATTTACCAACAAAACTGATTTGAATAAAAAATATTACCAACAAAAATATTTTTCAATGAAAAGTATTACCAACAAAGCGTTTTTAAAGGAAAGATGTTACCAACAAGAATACGTTTTTGAAGGAAAAATGTTACCAACAAAAATACGTTTTTGAAGGAAAAATGTTACCAACAAAAATACGTTTTTGAAGGAAAAATGTCACCAACAAGAATACGTTTTTGAAGGAAAAATGTTACCAACAAAAATACATTTTTGAAGGAAAAATGTTACCAACAAAAATCGTTTTTGAAGGAAAAATGTTACCAACAAAAATACGTTTTTGAAGGAAAAATGTTACCAACAAGAATACGTTTTTGAAGGAAAAATGTTACCAACAAAAATACGTTTTTGAAGGAAAAATGTTATCAACAAGAATACGTTTTTGAAGGAAAAATGTAACCAACAAAAATATGTTTTTGAAGGAAAAATGTTACCAACAAAAATACATTTTTGAAGGAAAAATGTCACCAACAAAAATACGTTTTTGAAGGAAAAATCTTACCAACAAGAATACGTTTTTGAAGGAAAAATGTTACCAACAAGAATTCGTTTTTGAAGAAAAAATGTAACCAACAAAAATATGTTTTTGAAGGAAAAATTTTATCAATAAAATACGTTTTTGAAGGAAAAATTTCACCAACAAGAATACGTTTTTGAAGGAAAAATGTCACCAACAAAAATACATTTTTGAAGGAAAAATGTCACCAACAAAAATACGTTTTTGAAGGAAAAATATTACCAACAAAAATACGTTTTTGAAGGAAAAATGTTACCAACAAAAATACGTTTTTGAAGGAAAAATATTTCCAACAAGAATACGTTTTTGAAGGAAAAATGTTACCAACAGAAACACGTTTTTCCACCATACTAAGACAATTAATGCTTCGGCATTAAATGACCTCCAAGGGGTTGATATGCCGTAAAACAAATAAAACCACAAACTAACGTCGGTGTCTTCCAGAGCCACATCCATGGTCCTACTCTGTTTTCAATTTTCATTAATGACCTTCCGAGTTACATCATCTCTCAACTTGTCATCTACGCTGATGACACAACCACTTACACCTTCATCGGTAGTAAGGCTGATCAGTTGAACAAGTTCAAAATGGCAGCCGATGTCTAAAACTTCCTCAAGTCCGTCTTTAACTGGGACAAAGGTTAGCCTGTTAATTTTAATGATTCTAAAACTAAACTTCTCTCTATTAATCATCTGAAAGATCTCTTTGCCTTCCATCAGCATGGCTGATGCTATTCTCCAGGAAAGTGTCTCATTGCAACTTCTTCTGTTGACGATCTTGGCTGACATGGAGTCGAAAGACTATACTGAATCCTTTACATGGTCAACTGATAAGAAAATCGTTTCAGTATGTCGTGCGAGACAATTTTTCTTGCATATCTATAAATCTACCATACGTCCATGTTTCGAATATTTTGCTACATATAGTCCGCTTCAATATGTCGTGCGTGACAATTTTTCTTGCATATCTATAAGCCTAGTATATTCCCATGTTTAGAATATTTTGCTACATACAGTACAGTTCAGTATGTCTTGCGGGACAATTTTTCTTGCATATCTATAAGTCTACCATACGTCCATGTTTAGAATATTTTGTTACATAGAGTCCGGTTCAGTATGTCTTGCGGGACAATTTTTCTTGCATATCTATAAGTCTACCATACGTCCATGTTTAGAATATTCTGCGACATATGGTCCGGTTCAGTATGTCGTGCGAGACAATGTTTCTTGCATATCTGATGGTCTTTGATTCGTTCATGTTTAGAACATTGTTGCTACATATAGTCCGGCATCCCTACGACTTACCTTGAGCTCTTCGATTAGATCCAAAAAAGATTCAGCAACATTACTGGTCCTGATCTGGCAGACTTTTCTTTAAATAGTTTCATGGTAATTATTCGGATGATATTTTTGCTATGGTTCCTAGACATTTTGAATTTAAGCGCAATACTATACCGGGGATGTGCGTTGTGGTGCAGTGGATATCGGCTCGGAACGAGAAATCGGGGAGCCGAGTTCGAATTCCAGCCGAATTCATTGTATTCACTTACGCGCAAATACCCTTGGGAAAGGTATTAATCCGTCTCTTCCTTCCAGTTATGGGTTAAATAACAGGACAGATTGGGTTCTATAGCCTTCGTCGGCAACCAGTCTACCGCAGAAAGCAATAGCAACCTACTGCGGGATAATCTTCTGTCCAGTCAGTTATGTCTCTTTCGAGACATGATCGCCCAAGCGTGTTTCACGTATGGCATTTTAACTGACTGACTATACCGGCGTTGAGATCTCATCAAATTACAACTGAGCTGGCTGGATGTAAGAACAAATTCTATGCAAACAGTTTCTTTTCTCGCACATCTTGCTAGCAAAACTCTCTTCCAGCTCTATGCCTTTCAGCGAAAAATAATCTGAAAAAATTGAAATGCAATGTCAATCACTGTCTATTGTTATCCAGATTACTCTTTTTTCTTTCCGCTCATTATTAATGTTTCTGTTTCTAATTCTACCACACCCTGTAAACATTGAATGGGGACGATAATGATTTTTTAAAAAAGTCTGCTAAGAAAGAAAGAAATAAAAAGACAGGGAGAAAAATATTCTTAGTCGACACGTTTCGTCTTCTGAGGGATTTTAGTTTCACATATTTATATACAAGAGTAAGGCTGTCATTGGTTTATCAAGGTCAGTAACACGGGGTGCTAGAGAAAATTATTAGCGTCAAAAAGACTGCAATATGAGCTCTGGTAAAAAATACTAGAGAAAATCATTAACATAAAAAATTCCAATATGAACTCTGGTAAAAAATGTTACTGAAACATTAGGTTTATAAGTCCCAGAAATTCATTTGCTCAAGGACACATGGCCCAGGCCCAGTGGATATAGAGTTTGGTTAGTGATTTAACCCAAAGAATTGTGAGTTCAATACCTGGCTACAGCAGTGATGAATGAAAGTCTTAGAGAGTTAGGTTAAAGGGAAATAACTCATGACTGCCAGAAGTCATAAGAAGAGAATGATATACCTCAGTGATCGTAATAAAGGGTTCGGTTTGAAATTTCTAGCACCTGAAGCGTACACAATCCGAAAAAAACATGACAACAACGATGTGGACAATAGTCCGAATAATGTAAATAGAGCAAGGCTTTTGAATTTGAGAACGTTCATGAATATTCATCAGATGGTTGAAAGGTACGTTAAAACACAATAATTTTAATCAAATGAATAGTGTCTAAATTGGGATTATGTTTTGGGATGGACGTATGCGTTGTACATCTTCAAAAACTTGAGGAATTGGATTTAATCCTTTTCTCTTGATTTGTTCAATATTTTTGTGGTCGGGTATGTTGGTTTGGGAAGGTAGTCATTCTTTCTGGAAAGGGAGATTGATAAGAATCTGGGACGTAGATTTATATTTTGATAATATTGGAGTAGATAGACTGAGCTATCGCCCGGTTCACACTCCACCCACGTTTATTGAACAGGTGTAGAGGCTCATCCCTTGCTCCCTGTTTAGGATGTGGTTTCCTGTTTTCTCTTTTCCAATCTTTCCACTTTTCTCTTTTATTAATTTTTTTTTTCAATTGGAGTAGATAGACTGAACTATCGCCCGGTTCACACTCCAACCACGTTTATTGAACAGGTGTAGAGGCTCATCACTTGTTCCCTGTTTAGGATGTGGTTTCCGGCTTTCTCTTTTCCAATCTATTCACTCTTACGTAGCCCCCTGCACGCCAGTGGCCTTACCGCCTTGTTTGGGGCGATGTGATTAAAAAAAATATATGATGGTGACATACCCAAGAATTTTCCATCTGAGTAAGTTACTTTCTCTTTTGGTAAGTGTAGCATTTTTAGATCAAAATTGGGATTGAATTTATTTCTGTGTATGATGAGTGCTTTTGATAATTTGTTATGTATAAGAACCCTCTTGTGTTCATTGATACGTGTTTTTTTCTCCTCAGTGTTCTTGACAAGCTCCAAAGGAGAGTCTGTAATGTGATAGGTACTGATCTGGCGACTCGTCTGCAGCCACTTTCCCATCGTCGAAATGTGGCCTCCCTCTGTCTCTTCTATAAATACTTTCATGGCTTTTGCTCGGATGAGCTTAAGTCACTGATGCCTCCTCAACAGGTGTTTACCCGTGCAACCAGACTGGCAACTGGGTCCCACCCATTCACAGTCAGGTTAGCCAAACGCAGACAACAATTCTACTCCTGCAGCTTCCTCTCTCGCACTTCCCGCCTGTGGAACTCACTCCCGTATTCTTGCTTTCCTGACGGCTACGACCTCCAGAAATTTAAAAGCAAAGTTAATACTCATCTACTAACCACTGGACTCTAGCTCTCTCCCCTCCCCTGTATAATCTTCACGTTCTCTCCGCCCATGTATCTGTCATTGCACCTGCTTTCTCAGCTTTCTATTGTTCCTTTCTAACTAGCTTTTACTCCTCACTCTTTTCTAATTAATCTTTCTACATTTGTGTAACCCCCTGCACATCAATGGCGTTTCTGCCTTGCTCGGGGTGAAATGATTAAAAAAAAAAAAAAATGTATGTTTCCCCAATTTATTGCGAGAAACAGTTTTAGATATTTAATTTATATATGGCTGCTTTTGAATTATTGTTGTTATGGATGTTTTTTATTCAGATGATATCTATAATGAGGTTGAAAGAGATTGTGATTATTTTTATGTTGTTTAGATGAAAAGTGGATGTCAAAGTGTTGGTGGGTAGTGCTGTGCATCTGTTATCGTTGTAGATGATGTTATTATCTTTTTTGAGGACATGTATTTTGTATGCCTTTCTCTATGCGTTGTGGGTGGAGTTATAAGGATGTTGCAGGTTTTGTAACGTTTTTCTACGTGTATATCTTCATTGGGTAGGTATTAGGAGCCGTAGATTCTATTAGGTCAATTAAGTGTCATACAGGATACACGCTTGGGCGATCATGTCTGAAAAAGACCTGACCTACTGTGCAGAATATTTTCCAGCAGTAGGTTGCCATTACTTTCAGTGGTAAACTGGTTGCCAACCAAGGCTATGGAATCCAATCTGTTTTGTTCACCCATAGCTGGAGAGAAAAGAAATGGATTAATACTTTTTCAAGGTTATTGTGCGTAAGTGAATGCAACGAATTCCACTGAAATTCGAACTCTGCTCTCTGATTTCTCGTTCGGAGCTGATATCCACTGCACCGTAAGAAACCTATAATTATACCAGAAGCCGGCTGCACTCTTCCTTTCTTAGATATGTCATATAGAAACAACAACGAACTCGTCTCTATCCACAAATATTTGGACTTTTGCGACCCGACCAGAAAATACTGTTCATCGTGTTCGGTTTATATTTGAGATAAAAGCTAAACATTGGTACGGATTTATACCTGAGATAAAAGATGAAATTATGGTTCGGTTTATATTTGAGAAAAAATATGAATAATGGTTTGTTTTATACATGAATAAAAACATCTGTGGTGAAGACGAAATAAGAATAACTTTCTTTTCATCACGATTTTCAAACTCACAATATCATTGGATAAAAAATACTACTTAGCTATCGTAGGACAATTTACTAATCTCAGCTTGGCGACCAATTTATCCATCGTTTTATTTTTATTAGGCAAATCTTGTACATTTTTCTTGAAAGCAGGCTCCAGCTAGCTTTCTTAATTTTTCCAAAACTCGAAATCTGAATGGCTAATTTACTTCACTAAAATATTTCTGCACGAGATGTGATTTTC
Source organism: Ascarosepion bandense (assembly GCA_037127315.1). NCBI lineage: Eukaryota > Metazoa > Mollusca > Cephalopoda > Sepiida > Sepiidae > Ascarosepion > Ascarosepion bandense. The sequence continues at coordinate 1,547,752 of JBBBDQ010001448.1, forward strand.
TCTCTTAGGCGATTGGATCCACTTCTGTCACTATTTAACTGAGAAAACAGACCGACGATTACAGTTCGGCCCGGAAACAGACACCCGCGTACATGCGCTACGTAATGTAACAACAATCGCCCACTTTTTTCGCCATGTGGTGCAAACTTGAATACTGATAACTGAATCCACCTCAATACGAACTTCACTTATTTATTTCATCCAGTTTAATAATCACGACAAAAAGTCAGTCGGCGTCAGAGAGAAAGAAAGCAGAGACTACGCTTCACCGATGTCCATTTCACGCCAATATATATATTTAATGACAACCGATGATTGCGAAGACGCTTTCTACTCTGAAAGCAAGTACATAAAACACATTCTGTTTATCTTGAATTCTAAAGTAATACTTTTATGTGAAACCTTAAAAATATACCTTTTTATCCTTGTTGAATACAATCGTATAACTTTATGTGAAGCCAACTCTGGCAACTTGCTATCTTCTTCTTTTATATGCCCTGTCCTTTCAGGGCGTAGGCGATCATGTCTTTCCACATCTCCTTATCCGTGGTGGCTCTTAGCACGCTTTCTCCTGTTGCACCATGCAACCCTCGTTCTGTCATTCACCTGATCAGGTCCTTTAAATATGTTATCGACTGCTTTCCCCTGTCTCTTTTCCCCTCTATATGGCCTGTTAGTATTAGGTTCTCCCAGCCCACCTTCATTGCATGTCCCAGGAACTTGAGCTCTCTCTTCCTGATGCTCAGTATTAGTTTCCTTTTCGTTTCCATCCATTCCAAAACCTCATCATTGCTCACGTGCTCTGCCCGTGATATCCGCAACATCCTTCTGTATTTCGTGTCCAACCACTGAATATACGCATTTTTCTTCCTGATTATTTATCGAACCTCAGAGTCCCATGTGTTAGAATAACCCCGATGTTAAATTATACGCCGATACATGATCAGCCTCTAATGAGAACAGCAGAATTTCAAAGAACTCTATTCAACATCGAAACTACGAACCTTTTTAATATTTGATTACTTTTCCTGAGAAAAGCTGATGATAACTTCAAATGTTTAACTTTGTAAAAGAAATTCTTTATTTTGTTTCATCTTGAATAACATATGTTATCTCCTCAGTCTTACGTTACTTCACTGGAACGCCTTTTAATACAACTGTTTAAATTTGCAAATAAATTCCTTATTTTGTGTTGTTAAAATTTACACACGTGTTTCCTATCGCACTACCTCTTTCTTTACATCTATTGGTTCGGTTATACTTGAGTCAAAAAGCGATATATACGTAGGTTTCTGCCCTTCTGACGATGGTTAGAAGGTTAGTCGAAGCAGAAGAGGCGCTCTTTCGATAAATCCCAACAGAATCGCGGGGTATATTGGTCTGAAACAATGAAGAATCGCTGATATCGCTGCATAAGTCTGAAACGGGACTATTTTGACGTGGACCCAAATTGAATTATATATTACATATATAATTTATTGGAATAAGCAATGTATTGGTAATGGTAGCTTCTTGCCCTTATGGACAGATTCGTCAATCAACGTCCGAGCAGCCAGTGTTCCTGTCGGTTAAATTTTAAAAAATGTTTCTTTTAAAACAGTTTTTCATGAAAGTAGATTTCTTACTTCGCCCAGTCAATGTTGTTTTATGGATGTTTAATAATGGTTCTGTTTTTGTTCTATGTCTTCTTGTAATGAAATGTTACTACAAGAGACGAGTTGCTGGGGATTTTCCTCATTCAATCACCTAAATTAACATTGGTCTCCTTCAATTAATGATGCGTTTTGGGTTTTTACTGGTTACTATTTCGGTTTTATGCGACATCATTATGAGGTATACTTAAATCAAGAGACTAGTTAACGTGTATTGCCCCCCATTCAAGCAGCAGGGAAAATAACGAGTCCCTTGTACATAATATCCCAATATTAAATTTACTTGGAAACATTATTTGCTTCCTAGAATTTAGATAGGTCTATAAAGAAAAAATAGATAATGTTTAGCATTCGTATTCACCAAAAATAAAACGGTTTTTTCCCTTGAGAGTTCTTTGTACATAATATCCCAATATTAAATTTACATAGAAACATTTTTTGCTTTCTAGAATTTAGATAGGTTGATAAAAAAGGACAATGTTTAACGTTCGTACACACCAGAAAAATAAAACGGTGTTTTCCCTTGATACCGCTAATATTTTGTACTCTGATAGACTTTGTCAACAAACGAAAAGACAAGATGAATAGATTATTTTACACCCACTAGAAGTGTGACCAGGCAATCTTTTAAACCAGCATAACTTCGACTATATTTTCCTCAGAAACGACCTGGTTAAGAAAACATTATTCTCAAATTATTCAGGTTCACATCGAGTGTTGGAACCACATTTTACGATTCAAAAAATAAAAGAGCCACTGTATCAATTGATCCTTTAAAACCTGCTAACATTAAAAAATATTACACATAAACCTAATAAAAATTAAATCAAGCGGACAATATGCTCTCACCTAAAATTCCAGTATCTCCAAGAACAATGACAAAAAGTGGTCACACTGTACATTAGCAACGATATTTAGAAACATGCATTACGAATCAGATTTCATAACTGCGAGTATATTTTCCTCAGGAAAGACATGGTTATTCCAAAATTATTAAAGTTTTTCTGTCCATTCAAGAACTTCATTCAGTAACACCCTACACATGTAAATCAAAGAGAAAATAACGGAGAGAAAAAAAGAAAGAGACTCTTGGGTCTTGTATTTGGTGAACATTAGTAAACAAAAATCGAAGCGATTAATTAGGCAATGGAACATTTATCCTAAAAAAACAACAACAACGTATCGGCATCTTGATTCAGATATTTAGTAATAAGATTTTTCGTTGTTAACGTAACATTAAGAATGGTTGCTTCAAGTTAACACGCATTTCCCTCGTACAATCAATGTTGCTTTTGGAATGTTTAATGCAAGCTTTATTTCTGTTCTATGTCACGTCGTCATGACGTGTTAACTGCAAAAGATGAGTTGCCGGCCATTTCTCTCGTTCAATTACTGAAGTAACTAAAGTGTCTCTTGTATGCACGATTTCTAGCCGGATACATCCATACCACTCACTTCAGTCAGTATCCCTTTAACTTGAGTGGCTCTTTCTGTCTGTATTGGACAAACATTTAATAAACAAAATGTCGTTTAAATTTGTCCTTCCGAAATTCAATTAAAACACAACCAAACCAAACAAAATCAATTCGTAACTCATTCAAATCACGAGTCTGGATTCTGATGTTAACCACTGACAGTAATTTACAGATTTATTTCTAAAACTTTTCAAAGGTTTCTTCTTCTTTCACTCAAGAAAGTTGGTTATTGTTATTTCGAGAACAACTTTTCCCATTCATAGAAACGCGGGTGGTTCTACATAAATATTCATAACACATCTGCCCGTTTCAGTAATGCGTCCGTTGAGATATGCGTCTATTCGCTGAAATGCGTTCACGCATGCGCGAACAGACAAGCGTATTTTGATTCGCAAACGAGATCTTCATATCTGGACATGATTTCCAAGTTACTTTCGCAAGACATTGTGTTTAAATATTGGGGTCCTGTGCCAAACAGGGGTAAATAGAATAAATGTTTAAAAGGGTTTGTTGGCGGGCGATGGCGTACGAGAGAAATCACGTCCTTTGCAAAATTTGAACTTGTAGCGGATAAGAAATTAATTAAAATCAACCTTCTTCACTTTTACAAAAATTCTCAATGACGTGTGAAATCCTGGTTTTCCCAAATATAAAAAAGGATTGACCATCTGCTTAAAGAAAAAGCCGAACCCAGAATTCGCAAGTAGGTGTTATAAAGATTTTTGACTAATGGGAGCGACTTGCAAGACTTCGCGAGTCAGTGCGAAAAATCTAATGACAATAAAAGGACTTGTTCAGCGTCAGATGCAGGCCGCGAGACGAAACAGCTAAAATGTAACTTCAACTTCAAATCGACTCGGAGATAAGGTCAGGTCACACCTCATCCTCTTTCTTCTTATCCTCTTTCTCCTTATCTCTTTCAACAATTACTACTACAAACATTTTCTTCAACTCTTGATATCTTGAACTTTCTCATTGAACACGAACTCTACTATTAACTTCTTAATAATGTTTATAATTGTATAATAACTTCTATAACTTATGTTATTCTATTCTTTTAATAAATTTTTATTTTAACATTTAAAACGTATATTTTATTCTTACACTATTCCACACTATTGCACACATTCCAACCTGCCGACAACCAACCTTCTGATAAAGATGAAAACCTTCTGATAAAGATGAAAACCTTTTGATATTTCTGATGATAACTTTGCATAAAAAAATCTAGATTACAATAAAAGGACTTCATCAGCGTCATTCAATCAGAGAGTCAGATAGCAGCCGCCAGACAAAACAACTAAAATGTAACTTCAGCTTCAAATCGACCTGGAGATAAGGTTAGGTCGCACCTTTGTTCTCTTTCTCCTTATCTTTTTCAACAATTACTACAACGAACATTTTGTACGAACTCTACCTTTAACCTCTTAATAATGTTTCTAATTGAACATTAATTTCCACGAATTATTGTTATTCTCCCTTTTAATAAGTTTCTATTTGGAAATGAAAAATGTATATTTTATTCATGCTCTATTCCACACAATTCCACATATTCCAAACTGCCGACGACCAACCTTCTGATAACGATGAAAACCTTCTGATATTTCTGATGATAACTCTGCATAAAACTTGTAAGCTGTAGGAAGTTCGGTTAAGTATGACACAAGGTCGAATCAAATGAACATTAACCAGCCCTCATACGCTACAAACTCAAGTACGCAATTATACTTAAACTTTTCTTGTATTAATTTTTCTTTTTACAATCACAGTTTAATTTATTTACTCTTGTGCACACACGCACATCTGTACACACGCACATGCTTTCTTGCGTCATATATACAAAATAGTCCAAAAGTAGGTGGACAGTAATTAACATTTTTTTAAAATTACATGTGTAGTGAATAGGAAATTAGGAATTAAAATCAACTTTCTTCTTCGCTTTTACAAAAATTCGCAATGATGTGTGAAATCCTGGTTTTTTCCCAAATAGAAAGAGGACTGACTATGTGTTTCAAGAAAAAGTCGAAACCAGATTTCTCAAGTAGGTGTTAAATGATTTTTGACCAATGGGAGCGACTTGCAAGACCAAAAAGACTTCGCGAGTAAGTGCGAAAAATCTAGATTGCAATAAAAGTACTTCATCAGCGTCAGTCAGTCAAAGAGACTCAGATGGGAGACACTGCTAAAATGTAACGAGAGAAGCTTCAGGTCAACTCGGACATTCGTTCTCCCTTGCGCTGATTCCTTTACTTCTTCTTTTCCATCCAAAGACATTCCTATCAAACACATACATACGTACGTACGCATATACACTTTCAACAATTACTACTATAAACATTTTCTACAGCTTTTGATACCCTTAACTTTCTAATTGAACATTAATTTCTACGAATTCTTGTTATTCACTTCCTTTTTATAAGGTTCTATATAAAAATGCAAAATGTATATTTTATTTTTTTTACTATTCCACACAATTCCAACCTACCGACAAGCAACCTTCTGAAAACGATGAAAACCTTCTGATAATTCTTATGATGATAATTCTGAATAAAACTTGTAAGCTGTAAGGAGTTTGGTTAAGTCTGACACAAGGCCGAACCAAAAATTAAAATAAACCTTAACCATCTCCTTCTATAGCCGCACATGTACAGTTATATTTACTAATACAATTATTACATGGACAAAGGGTGGTCCAAAAGTAGGTAGAAAGTAAATGAGAATATTTATTTTGAAATTACATATATAATTATATTTAATAATACAATTATTACATGGACAAAGGGTGGTCCAAAAGTAGGTAGAAAGTAAATGAGAATATTTATTTTGAAATTACATATATAATTATATTTACTAATACAATTATTACATGGACAAAGGGTGGTCCAAAAGTAGGTAGAAAGTAAATGAGAATATTTATTTTGAAATTACATATATAATTATATTTAATAATACAATTATTACATGGACAAAGGGTGGTCCAAAAGTAGGTAGAAAGTAAATGAGAATATTTATTTTGAAATTACATATATAATTATATTTAATAATACAATTATTACATTGGCAGTTAAATTGTGGAATCCATCAGGAAAGGTTTTATTAAAAAAGCTGATACAATAATTTACTCCTCGCATAACATATCAATGAAGATAAAAAAATTCCAGCAACAATTTCTTAATCGCATGTAATGATATTAAAAGATTTGTGCAATCTAAACGCCAAAAGAATCAGGCGGTTAATTTTAAGAATGACCATTGCTGATTGGTCTATTAATCGAAGTCACGATTGATAGATCATTATCATCCGAATGAATTCGAGCTCTAAAAACAATACTTTCGGATATGCAATGACCATCCAGTGGGCAGGTTTTATTTTTTCGGCGGTTTCAATTATTTTTAAAAGGGTTATTGTTACTATTAGTTGGATGACGAATGTTGTTTATGTGGGCCAAGTATTCATTTGATATCGTTACTATTATACAACAATAATTGATTTTAAAATTATTTTGTTGAAGTTTTTTTAGTGTGGGTGAACGGTAGAAATGTTTCTGAATTAAGTTTAGGAAGAGTTTACCAACGTTAGTTTGGACGTTACGACTGAAGGGTGGGTTAAACGAAACCGAATAATATTACGTTTACGTGATTTCTGCTTATTTCTGCCTACTTTGTTTTTAACAAAATATTCTCAACTAGTGTTGAATATACTTTTTTTCTAAAACATTAATGTATTTGTTTTAGAATTGTCGAAAATTTCCTTATTGCTAATTTAATTTTCCTTATGTCAGTTTGAAATATGCATCTGATGATTGCATAACACATGAAACTAGATATATATATATATAATCAACTTAATCACAGTAAGGCGACACTAATTATGACAGACTAAACATCCGAAAATAATGCTAACTTAACAGTAATTTAAACAGTCTTGTAACCCGGCGAGAACTACCTCGTGGGTTAAATAACGGGGGGAGAAAAAAAGAAACAAACAGCGCACAAGAACAATTCGTCTAGTGTCCGTTGGAAAGAAAAAAAACCCAAGACGAAACCTTAACTATTAAGTGCTCGATACGAAAGTACGAAAGTAGAGCGAGAATACAATAAAAGAAATCTAGACGTGAGCCTACGGGATATTTTTGGTTGAGCCTAAGGGCTCAGAATTCCTACAGAAATCGGTTTTGTGTCGATCCAGCTTTGGTGGGAGGTAGCAAATACCCTTGCTTTGGCAATTACTAACCTACCACCATATTCTTTGTCTTGCCGTAGGGTATTCTCTTTACAATAAACCCCTCTTCTTTCATCTACGCACGTGTTGCTGTTCTTTCACTCGAGTACCACTTTGTTTGTAACCTCTTTATAGGATACAACAGTGGCGACGAGAGATTTAATTCTAACTCACAGCAAGAAAAGCCCCAAGGGACTGTTTGTAAAACGTACACTAGTAGTAATTACGGATTTGATCAATTTACGTTGGAAAAACCCAGGGAAATTACTCAACAAAAATGGAACAACTGGCTGAATTGACAAAATCATTAACGCTAGTTTCCAGTTAAAATAGCAGTAGCAACAACAATTACAGTAACAGTAGTTACAGCAACAAGAAAAATTGGAAAAATCATAAAAAGATTTCAACATGAATTGATACAATTACGAAAACCACAACCAGACACACTAAGATACTGTGCAAAGTTGTAATATCTAAAACAATAGAAGAATAGGGTTACGGATTTTTTCCCCTGAAGGAATATCAAATTCGTTATCAGAATCCAAATTTGATACAGACAATGGAGTAAGTTTGCCTACCTATTTTCGTAGGTACGAGACGATTTTTTAAAAAAAAAGATACGAACAATGGTCTGAGGAGGAGAAAATTACGTTGTTAGTCCAAAAATGAATTAAGGGGAGAACACTAAATACACGAACCTAATTTTAACCTAAAAAGTCAGAGAAAATCTCGTTCGAGAAGACAATAAAGATTTTGTCAGGAATGTTCGAGAGTTTATTTTCTTTGTTATGTTATGTTATCTTAAGTTTATTATTAATTCATTTGTCGATGGCCGCTCATCAGTTACGACACAACGCTGTATGTGTTGTTATTGTTGTTCACCAAAAACAACAACAACAGGAAGAATTTTAAAAAATAACAAACAAATCTGAAAATGGATTTAAGACATTGGGACTTTTATTCTTTCAGTCAAACTGGAGAGATGACGTGGCATTCCGCACTATAATTCTCCAACACAACAACACGCATCGCCCTTGACAACAAGGCAGGGCTCTCTCTCTCTGGACTAGTCTACCGCGTCAAAGCTAGTCCCGCGTCAAAGTTAGTCCCCTCGGACTCACTTAAAATGAAGGTATATTTATATTAAAGACACCCGTAAACTGATACGTGTCAACCCCCGTTCTAACAAACATAGAGGAAAATAGCTTGTCCATCATTGATGAGTACAAAGAAAAAACGGCTAGAGGAGTGTCTAGGAAAAAGCTAGACTTCAGTAGCGAATTTAGCTGCAACGTATCATTTAGGAAGAGGACTTTCAAATCAGAAGTCTATGTTCTTCCAGGTACGACACATTTATTTGGTACGGATTAGATCGTTCTTTTTGATTTATGGGAAATACCTGTAAATTCATTTTCTAGCAAAGTGGACGTGTGGTGATACCGACCGAGCATAGCGACGGACCGGATGTTTGCACCCTCACGACCAAAAAGTAAATGACCAAAAATCATCGGTGCGAAGCAGATGTTCCGGTTGAAAACTAAAAATTAATTAAATATTAAATTTCCAGTTCGCGAGCCTACGCGAATTTTATTTATCGGCTAATGGGAAGCCCAGAATCAAATACAAGTGTGAATCCTAAATGGTCTGCTGCGATCCAAAAAGAAGATATAAAAAGCCGATACAGAAAGCATAGACAGACAGACGCAGACAGACAGACCCAGACTCGAGAGAGACGAATATAATTATTAGCTCCCTTGACCCAAGTCAAGCGGCTGACTATGTTTGCCTTCCTCATCTCTCCTTTCTTGCTTCCCTGTCTCAAAACTACTGACTGACCTAAGGAGCGAATACGTCAAAGACATTTCCACCCGGCCAATGCACCCACAATTTAAGTATCGAATCCTCCTTGTCAGCCTTCTATTGCCACTATAGACGTGTCAGTAAAGGAAAAATCTGAAAAATAAAACTTTATTTCTGAACTGAAAAATGAATTTCCACTCGTGTTTTCTCGGCCAATGTACGAAAACTGAGATCAGATTCGAAGACAGCCTAAGACCAAAAAGAAATGTACCTTTTCAGCTTTTGATTCCATAAATCAAGAACTGGAACCATTAGAGAAAATGAGTGTAATTTCAAAAGTTGACAACTCAGATTGGGTTGTGTCTACAGTGTATGCAAAGTCAGTCAGTTAAGTGCCATACGTGATACACGCTTGGGCGATCATGTCTCGAAAGAGACATGACTGACTGGGCAGAAGATTATCCCGCAATAGGTTGCCGTTGCTTTCTGCGGTAGACTGGTTGCCGACCAAGGTTATAGAACCCAATCTGTCCTGTTATATAACCCATAACTGGAAGGAATAGGCTGATTAATACATTTCCCAAGGGTATTTGCGCGTAAGTGAATGCAATGAATTCAACTGGAATTCGAACTCGGCTCCCAGATTTCTCGTTCCGAGCCGATATCCAATGCACCACAACGCACATCCGTATGTAAAGAAAAAAAAAAGAACAAAAAGATCCAAGTTTGTGCAGATTTTTCAACCTGATTAAATGACTGTCTGACAGACCACACATACCAGTTACCTTCACCAGAGGATATCTTTTCTAAGCTGAATGGTGGCAAAGTAGATGAACAGCGCTTAAAGTTATTAGCAATTAATACACACAACGGACTCTACAATCTAAATCGTCTCCCATTTGGGTTGAAGGTGGCTCCCAGTTTGTTTCAACAAATAATGGACATCATTTTAGCTGGGTTAGAATTTGCCATATCGTACCTGGACGACATCCTTCTAAAAAGCGAAAACAACAAACAGCACAAAAACATATCAAAGCAGTGTTCCAGAAGATTGATGAATATGGTTTCAAGCTAAATGCGACTTCTTCATGAAGCAGATCAAATATTTGGGGCAAATAACCAGAAAGGGTCGAATCTATTAAAAATATGCCACCACTAAACAACATAAATAATCTTCAGGCGTTTTTAGGCTTGGTCAACTATTACAATACTAGCAGTATAACCCGGCGTTGCTCGGGTGTAATGAAATCTTTAAAACTAATCCAATGTCCTGGAGCACAGACTCAGACTAAAGAATATTTGTGTGAAGTTTGGTGAGAATCGGATAAAAATTGTGAATTTGTATAAAGGACACACAGACAGATAAACAGGCACACACACAAACATCTTGCCTTTTATATATATATATATATATATATATATATATATATATATATATATTATTGATTTTCTGCACTATTGTAAGAACTGCAACCTTGAAACTTCTGAATATCGTTTCTTATGTCTTTGTCTATGAATGTATCAAATTTGATTAAAGTCGGATCACTCCTTCTATAACCCGATTTTTTCGATTATCGATTTTCGATATTTATCGGGGATACCTCGACACAAAACCTAGCTAAGAACACTCGCAGACGCTTATAGTACAAATGTGTAAATTTTCAAGAAAATCGGTTCAGTCGTTTCGGAGTCTATAGGTAACGGACACACACACACACAGACACACACAGAGACAAAGTTCCATTTATAAATAAGTTTAGATCTACATTTACCACTTGTTAATACATTTTTCGTTAATACAATTATTTATTTCCTAAATCTCCGTCGTTTCTTCTTTGTTCTGCCCTCATACGCTTAATATAACAATACTGTTAATGATTACTTATATTTTATTTCAGAAATATCGACAAACACATTTTCTAAGAGCCAAAATTTAAATGTTTTCCTTTTCGTTTTGGTCACTTACTTTTGCTAATCATTTACGAGAGAAATAAACATAAGGTATACCTCGGGTTACGTCGTTTCGAGTTACGTCGATCTCAATTATACGTCCTTTGCCAATATATATATATGTGTGTGTGTGTGTGTGTGTGTGTGTGTGTTTGTGTGTGTGTGTGTGTGGACAAATAAAAATCAAGTTTAAGTCATTTTAGTCGACTTTACGTTTGTCAGCCACAAATATTGAATTACTTGTAATTCTTGACGAAAAGGAGGAGAACATAGTTCAGGGCACTCTCAAGCAGTTTCTTATTAAAAAGCGTGTCGAACAACAGCCAGAATCAGCTGTTGATGCTGACAATCCACATCATCATCATCGTCATTTCAAAAATTACTATTTTCTACAAGCAGTAGTTTATGTCTAATATCTTAAATGACCAAAGAGGAACAGGCGTTGCTACCGACGTTATAATAATAATAAAAAAAATCCTTTCAAAAATTACTTTTTTCTACAAGCAGTAGTTTATGTATAATATCTTTAATGACCAAAGTGGAACAGGCGTTGCTATCGACGTTATAATAATAATAATAAAATCCTTTCAAAAATTACTGTTTTCTACAAGCAGTAGTTTATGTCTAATATCTTAAATGACCAAAGAGGAACAGGCGTTGCTACCGACGTTATAATAATAATAATAATAAAAAATCCTTTCAAAAATTACTTTTTTCTACAAGCGGTAGTTTATGTATAATATCTTTAATGACCAAAGAGGAACAGGCGTTGCTTCCGACGTTATAACGAGAAAAAAATCCTTTCAAAAATTACTATATTGTTCAAGCAGTAGATTATGTATAATATCTTTAATGACCAGAGAGGCGCAGGCGTTGCTACCGACGTTATAATAATAAAAAAAAATCCTTTCAAAAATTACTATATTGTTCAAGCAGTAGATTATGTATAACATCTTTAATGACCAAAGAGGAACAGGCGTTGCTACCGACATTATAATAATAATAAAAAAATCCTTTCAAAAATTACTGTTTTCTACAGGCAGTAATTTATGTATAATATCTTTAATGATCAAAGAAGAACAGGCGTTGCTACCGGCGTTATAATAAGAAAAAAAACATCCTTACAAAAATTACTATTTTCTACAAGCAGTAGTTTATGTGTAATATCTTTTTTTTTACCACGAGGTTGTAAAAAATACCAGGTCTGGAAACTGGCGCGGGATATCCTTCTCTCAATGAGAGTGAATGGGCCTCTCTTAAGCCGTGGTAGGCAAGCCATCTAGTGATGGTGTCACGATAAAAACACCCTTGGTAGCTCTGGCGAAGCATCAAGTATTCAGCTACTGACAAGATTTTGAATCTCGGCTGAGGCCGCAGAATGATGTTGATGCTGACAATCCACAGCCATCTACGTCCGCAATGTGAATAACTAAATTGAATGTAAATCTTGGTAAATTCAACATAAATTAGATTTTTCTACTATCGCAAAATAATTTCTTTTTAACTGTATTTGTTATTTGACCTTATAAAATCATTTTATTTTATAATGTCTTAGAGCAAACCGCATTCACAAATAAAGAGTCTACGATGTACTGCCAGTCAGTCAGTTAAGTATCACACGCTTGGGCGATCATGTCTCGAAAGAGACATGACTGACTGGGCAGTAGGTTGCTATTACTTTCCGCAGTAGACTGGTTGCCAAACAGGGCTATATAACCCAATGCGTCCTGTTATTTAACCCATAAATGGAAGGAAGAAACGGATTAATATCTTTCCCAAGGGTATTTGTGCGTAAGTGAATGCAAGGAATTCAACTGGAATTCGAACTCAGCTCCCCAATTTTTCATTTCGAGCCGATAACCACTACACCACAACGCACAAAACCGCTAAATTATAAGCATCTACATTTACAAGTATATACGTACATGCATTTGCAAATTGAGATTATTTTTTGGACTATATTAACAATTAAATTTATTATCTAGTTCGTAAGCTTAAAATAGATTCTTATTGACCCTATATTATTAAAAATGCATTTCTAAATAAAATACAGAACTGGGAATGGCTATTTGTGGGTTAGCCTAGTGATAAGTAAATTCGGAGACAAGTACATTCGACATTCGTTGCTCGACTCAAGTTGCCCTTCCTAGGGAAAAAATTACCGACGTAAGGTTAGGTATACTTGTACACGAAAATAACTTTATGTTGAAATTTCTTTCATTTGCTTTTAACTCTAGAAATGATGACAACCTGACGTTAACATGAGACTTTGGTTATCGCTGCTCTTGGCTGAGCTAAGTGTCTTAGTATCTTAGTATCTGCAGCACGAAATAAATAAATAAACGTCAATTTCTATAGAATCCATAGCTAAATCCGCTGCTAAGAAAGTCAGTTTTCTGTGTAGGGCCAGGAAGTTTTTTCCGCCTGAAACCATCCTGCACATATATAAATCTACCATCCCCCGTGCATTGAATACTGCTGCCATATCTGGTCGGGTGCTCCTGCTATCCACCTAGGGGCCCTTGACAAAATCCAACTGGGAATCTGTGATGTGATAAATCCCGACTTGGCAGCACAGATACAGTCACTTTCTCACTGGCGCAATATGGCTTCCTGTGTCTCTTCTACAAATACTTTCACAGCTTCTGCTCCGATGAACTTAGCTCACTGGTGCCCCCTATATATGAATTTACTCGAGCCACAAGATTAGCAACTTTGTTCCACACTTTGATTTTGAAACCAATATAATGTAAACACAAATTCTACTCCGGCACTTTCTTTTCTCGCACTTCCCACTTGTGGAATTCCCTTCCATTTACTTGCTTTCCCGACATCTACAATCTTCAAGAATTTAAATGTAAAGTCAATAGTCATCTCCTATCTCACTAATCTGCATCCTCTCTCTCATGCTCGTTTCTCTGTCCACTCCACTCTCATCAGTATTCTCATTTGTCTCTTACCCACTTCCTGACACCCCATATAACCTGTCACTCTTTCTCATAACTTTCCTTCTATGTAGCCCTCTACAAAACAGTGGCAGTAAAATGACTTGCTTGGTGCGATATGATTATAAAAAATGTATCTCATTTTCTTCATATCTATCTATCTATCTATCTATCTATCTATCTATCTATCTATCTATCTATCTATCTATCTATCTATCTATCTTTAAATGTAAAGTCAATTGTCATCTCCTATCTCACTAACTTGCATCCTCTCTCTCATGCTCCTTTCTCCGTCCACTCCACTCCACTCTCATCAGTATTCTTATCCTTCTCTTACCCACATCCTGACACCCTCTATAACCTGTCACTCTTTCTCGTAAATTTCCTCCTATGAAACCCTCTGAAAAACAGTGGCAGTAAAATGCCTTGCTTGGGGTGATATGATTATAAAAAAATATCACTTATTGCGTGTCATAATTTAATATTCATAATTGCCGGTTTTATTTTATGGGAAAACACTAATTTTTCTGGATATTTATCAGACACCGCTTCACTGAGGCTGGCTGTTCCACAAGGTTGGTTTTTAAGAGTGATTTTAATTCTTTAATCTTGTTTGTTAAATTGACCCTATACCAAGCATAGCAGAACTCCCTATATTTAAAAGATCAGAAGATGGAACAAACACCAAAGGATAATAAAGATCTCTTTTTTTATAAGAATATAAGTGAGATTTATGAATTGAAATATTACATAAATTTTGTATTTGTACTTGAGTGTGAAAAGATCTTTTTTGTTGAATTCAAGAGGAAAAATCTTTTGAAGGAAAGTCTAGTTGACGGTTTTTATGCATGCACGATAGCAGTAAACGTTTGTACGTTGATTCTTTGTTCCTCTCTTTCTTTATTTGCCGGATAGTTGTGAGGAAGAAGAAATGTCAAGGTGAAACAAAGAGTGAGATATGTGTGGCGTCTGATTTTTCTTGAATGTCTATAGAGACGAATCGTATGCTTTTTCTTTCATTGCATGAGAAGAAAAAAGAGAGTGAGAGAGTGAGAGAGTGAGAGAGAGAGTGAGAGAGTGAGAGAGAGAGAGTGAGAGAGTGAGAGAGAGTGAGAGAGTGAGAGAGTGAGAAATCACGTGCCAAATGGATGAGATGTTCGCAACACTCTGAAGGGATGAACCAGCTTCAACGCGTATGTATGCATTTTAACTTTTAACGACCAACTTTAAATATTTTTCTGTCTTCTGGTTGGTCAATAAATACGATGCTGTATCTATTTGATTCTCGACTACGTTGTGGTATAGATGTGTGCAAAGCGGTATTTATTAAGCAATCAAATCTAATCGAAACTTATTTATAAATGGAACTTTGTGTGTGTGTGTGTGTGTGTGTGTGTGTCCGTTTCCTATAGACTCCGAAACGGCTGAACCGATTTTCTTGAAAATTTACACAGTTGTACTATAAGCGTCACCGAGTGTTCTTAGCTAGGTTTTGTGTCGAGGTACCCCTGATAAATATCGAAAATCGATAATCGAATAAATCGGGTTATAGAAGGAGTGATCCGACTTGAATCAAATTTGATACACTCATAGACAAAGACATAAGAAACGATATTCACAAGTTTCAAGGTTGCAGTTTTTACAATAGTGCAGAAAATCGATAATATATATAAATAAAAGGCAAGATGTTTGTGCGCGCGCGCGCGCGCGTGTGTGTGTGTCTGCCTGTATGTCTATTTTTTCAGTCCTTTTGTTTTAGTTTTTGCTTCGGGTTTGGCTCTAAGTAGGTATAATTGTAGTTCTTAGTCTCAGCCATGATACCATTTACGCAGAGGACTTATTTAACCTTCAAAATTCAGTTTACGACGAAAAAAACTTATTTTATATCGATACCAGGAAATCAAAATTTGATTTACATCCATTCATTTTTCTTTTAGTCTACGGTTTCGCTTTAACTGGAAACAACTATTGCTTTTTAGTCTTTCGTGCCAACGTCCAAATAGTCTGATTTCCAGGCATATGGGTTAGTTTTAAATCTTTCATTACACTCGAGCAACGCCCAGCTATACTGCTTGTAATTTCATAAACCTGTTTGACAGATATGAGTACCAATAGTTTAAATAATGGCGACTCCTCGTTCCAGAAATTCAGACTTTAATAACTAATGGCATTTTTATGATTCGAATGCATCTTCGGTTTTTTGTGCCATGTATTCTGTTGTCTGTTAACAGACTTCCTAAATATTTAAAGAGTCTGAGCTCCAGGACCATGGATTAGTTTTAAAGCTTTCATTACACCCGAGCAACGCCGGGCTATACTGCTAGTATTCAGATAACCAATAAGCTCGGGCATAATTTTCCTGTATACCTTGCATAACGCAAAGTAGTGATCTTGTCTACTTTTCTCCAGACGAGAATCTACCGTTTGGTATACCCTCGTCAGGGTTCGTCTCTGCTCGAAGACATAGAGTCCGCCAAGTCTGATTTCGAGGGGAAATTAATTTATTTGGTTGAAAGAAATGTTCGTCTAGTTTCTAAATAAATTTAATGTTCTACAAGCCACTATAACCAGCAGATATTAATTTATGTTAATTAATTCATTTTTTATTCTATTTAACTGTATAATTTTTTAATTTTAATTAATTTATATCTTTATTTTATTTATGTAATTACTTTTTATCCGTTTATCTTTCGGAATAAAGATAGTTCCCTCTTTGGTCAAAATTCCAGAAGTTAAGTAAAGTATTAAGAAACAGGACAATTTCGCTAGAAACTAGGAAGAGAGTACTGGATTGCTACGTGATGTTCGTCCTTCAATATGGCAGTGAATGCTGGACAATATCATCAACGATGAAGGAAAAACTTGAAACAACTGAAATGTGGTTCTACAGAAGGATGCTGCGGATATCATCAATCGAGCATGTGAGCAGTGAAGAGGTTTTGGAAAGGATGGAAACGAAAAGGAAATTAATACTGAGCATCAGGAAGAGACAGTTGAAGTTCCTGGGACACGCAATGAGGAAGGAGGGCTTGGAGAATCTGATGCTAACAGGTCAGATAGAAGGAAAAAGAGACAGGGGAAAGCAACGGATAACATATTTGAAGGACCTAATCAGGTGGATGACAGAACGAGGATTGCATGGTGTAACAGAAGAAGGCGTGCTCAGAGCCACCAGGGATAGGGAAAAGTGGAAGGCCATGATCGCCAAAGTCCTGAAGGGACACGGCACATAGAAGAAGAAGAAGTGGTAAAACTGGGGTAACCTCAGCTGGATGATGGTACATTTAGTCCGTACGCTGCCTAGACTACATGCTCCACACTGCTCCCGGCCGTATCGACAAGATCCAAAAAATACAAATGAATACATTGAAGGACGGCTTGGCTACAGGATTTGCCGAAATGCTGTCAGTGTTGCCTTTGAGGCTCCACTTTGGATTTTTTTTGTCAGGATTTACTTCTATAGCCTTTTCTTTGTTTGTTTGTGACCGAAAGGCAGCGGGTGTTTAAAATCAGGATTTTACTTTATAATCATTTCACCCCAAGCAAGGCAATACTGCCACTGGTGTGCAGGGGGTTACAATGAGAAGAAATGGATGACAGAAAAGAAAACAGTATTGGTGATGTTGCAGAGAGAATAAGAGAAAGGTGGAAGTCACAAAGATAGAAGATGGAAATTGATGTTGCACTTAAGCTTTTGGAGATTGCAGCTATCAGAGAAGCAAGCATGGTGAAGGGAGTTCCAGGTGAAAAGTGCAACAAAAGAAACTGATGAAGTAGAATTAACAATTACATTTGCCTGTTTCTACAGTAAAAAGGTGGGACCTAGTTGCCAATCCAGCTGCTCAGGTAAATTGGTGAGGGTGGGGCACCAGGGAATAAAGCTCAGCAAAGCAGAAGCCATGAAAATACTTGTAGAAAAGACAGAGGAAAGCCACATTACGTCAGTGAGAATGTAAATGAAATTAAGCAGACAAATCTGGACCAGTTATATTGTAGATCCTTCTGTTGATTTTGTCAAGGACCCCCAGATGAATAGCAGGGGCACCCAAACAGATATGGCAACACTATTCAATGCACATATGAATGGTAGATTTATAAATGTGTAAGATGGATTCTGACAAAAAGAAACTTCTGGCCCGACACAGTAACAGAACATTAGTAGTAGATGTAACTATTAATTCATTGTAGATATTCCACTTGAGATCGCCTGAGAGATGAAACCAAAAACACTATGTTGCTTTAATGAAAACTAGCATCATCCATAAAGATGGAAGGTAGGAAAGGTTCTCTGTGGTGGTTAAGGAAGAGTGGTTTCATTTTAGAAACATTAAAATTTACGAGCCACTTCTTGCCCTAATTCATCATAGATTGAACGTTATTTCTGAGAGCAGCACTGAAGTTTACTTTGTCAGCCATGACAGATTTATTGTCGAGAATGTATTTGTTGTTGCTGACGGTGACGGCGAAAGGACAAAGAAGAATGGAAAAGATTATGAAATGCTTATGTGAAACTAACTTTTGTGAAGAAGATTGAGTAAAAAAAGTGGGACCTAGTCGCCAGTTTAGTAGCACAGGTAAACTCATGTTGTCGGGGCACCAGGGAAAGAAGCTAGTCGAAGCAGAAGCTATAATAGTATTTGCAGAAAAGATGGAGGGACGTCATGTCGATAAGAAAGTAACTGAAGTTGAGTTGCCGTATTGGGATCAATTACATTGTAGATCCTTCTTTTGATTTTGTCGAGAACCCCGAGATGAACAACAGGAACACCTGACCAGATATGGCAACAGTATTCAATGGTAGATTTATAAATGGGCCAAATGGATTCTGACAAGAAAAACTTCTTGGCTCTGCATAACGACCTAACCTTCTTAGCAGTAGATATAGCTATTGATTCAATGTGTTCATTCTATTTGAGATCAGCTAAGAGAGTGAGGTTAAGGAGGTGCGTATAGAGCCTCCTTCACCTACATTGGCTACTTTACTGGGCTGTCGGGCTCCATCTATCCGAAGAAGCTGGTTATGAGGCGCCAGTTTTCCGCTTTCGATCATCGTCCAGCTAGGAGCTTAAAGCATGTTATAGTCAGATAACATTTGAAACATATATAATTTAAGTATGTCAAATATTATTTCAGTCAGTTAAGTACCATACGTGATACACGCTTAGGCAATCTTATCTCTTTCGATCCAATACTCAATAGGCAGAATATTTTCCCACAGTAGACTGTCATTTCTTTCTGTGATAGACTGGTTGCCAACCAAAACTATAGAGCTTAATCTGTCTTGCTATTCAATCCTTTGTATCCTGATCAATCAATTAAGTGCCATACGTGATACACACTTGAGCGATCATGTTTCTTACTAGGCAGAAGATTTTTCCGGAGTCGACTGCTATTTCTTTCTGCGGTAGCCTGGTTGCCAACCACGGCTAGAGAACTCAATCTGTCCTGCTATTCAACCCATAACCAGAGGGAGAAGAGATGAATTCACACCGTTTCCAAAGGCTATTTGCGCTGAAGTGAATGCAAATAATTCAACATGAATTCGAACTCGGCTCTTTGATTTCTCATTCCGAGACGATATCTATTACACCACCTCAAAAACATTATACACATCAATTATTTTAGAAACCCCCAAAAGTTAACATTTATTTTCAATATATAAAACTAGGTACCTCCACGCATTAAATTCTAAAATGAATTTTATAAAATGTTTTCATGAAACATTTATTTTAGCTTTAATTGAAAGCTAAATGAATAAATTTACTATGTCTAGTAAGCAAAATAATCTGATGCATTTCCAACAGAAATTATATTGATTGGAATCTAAAATGTTCAAACTTAAAATTTTCAATTTTTCGGCTAGTTTTGAACGTTTAACACATTTGTAAAGTCAATTTTTTGGTTTTAAAAACTTTGGAAAGCATATACATCTGTGATACGTTATTTCTGGAAAATAAGCAAATTTAAAGTTAAATCAATCTGATTTACACAAGTATGACTTGTTTATAGCATGAAATTTAGAATAAAAGTACTTAATCACAGAGATGCGAAATGAGAAACGTGCGAATGATTGATAACAGCCAGATGTCAAATGACATCTAAGTATGATTGACCAGAATTGGCATAATTGTCCATATTTTTCCTGTAAGGTAAGAAACTATGAAACATGTGACGTTTTAACATAACATAGAAAATATCATACTTAAAAAAAACTTCCTATACAAAAACAAATTATCTAAAAAATCTGCTGCCTCGAAGATTTACATTAAACTTTTCAAGTTTCGATTAGTGAATAGTCTTCACTTAATAACTTAATAACTGCAATAAGGCTTAGTAGATTACAAAGAATGAAACTTTATAAATTATAGTTAAAAATGAAAAAATGAAAACAATTCTTGTAAAAATTGATTATTCATCGAAATTTTTCTTCAAACTCTATTGTCTTTATATATTGTCTTTAACACACACACACACACACACACACACACACACACACACACACACACACACATATATATATATATATATATATATATATAAAGCAATTAAATTTATCTAATTAAATAATGTCATAGTTTTATTGCATTTTTTATTTTACTATTCGGAGTAGATTTTCAGAAAAACGACCAACTGGTTGAAAAAATATTTTTGATTTATATTCCCCAAGGAGTCCTGTATTTAACTAATAAAAAAAATTGGAATAAAATTTAATTTCTTAAAATTTCATGAATTTACGTGGAGATATAAAAACATTATTTTTACCAAGATTTTCTAAAAATAATAATTTTAAATATAATTCCATTTTTTCTTTGTGAATATGTTCTGAAAGTTTCATTAAAATCCGACAATAATTTGATTTTTGCAAGAATTTCTAAATGAATGTATTATTTATCGAGAAAAATAAGTGAGTTGCGTATTATTACATTATCCATTGTAAACTCTGGTAGCAATTTGGTCACCTGCTGACGAAAAACAAAACAAGATTTTTTAACCAAAATTTCGATCGTGCTAGAAAGGATTAAGAAGTAATTAAAAAATACCTTGATCTTTCCTTCTAATCATAACATAAACATTTTGATGGAAAAATTTCGTTTTTATTAATTTTAGGACCATTTTCTTCATACTATGCTGTTTTTTTCAGCAAATTAGTAGAGGTTCCTCTATAAAACAATAATTAAGCAAAAGTAATATATCTGTCTATACTAGGCTTTTCATTATCATCTATCTATCTATCTATCTATCTATCTATCTATCTATCTATCTATCTATCTATCTATCTATCTATCTTTATTTCTTTATTCTATCTATCTATCTATCTATCTATCTATCTATCTATCTATCTATCTATCTATCCTTTACTTTATTCTATCTATCTATCTATCTATCTATCTATCTATCTATCTATCTATCTATCATTTACTTTATTCTATCTATCTATCTATCTATCTATCTATCTATCTATCTATCTATCTATCTATCCTTTCCTTTATTCTATCTATCTATCTATCTATCTATCTATCTATCTATCTATACACAAGTGTTTGTGCAGTCTTAAATAAAAATAGATTCCATGTCCCGTATCCGTACACTACTTTGGTGTTTCTGAATCTCCAAACTTCCCTATCCTTTGTAGCTCTTTTTTTCTTTTTCTCAGATCCCTCAGTCGTCAAGCTCTCTACGTAGGTTACACGGTGTTTTTCCTCTATCTCTCTTGCCTTAAATGTATCCTGTGAGTATCAAATTTTACAAGCTCTGTGACCTCATCACATATCTTAGAAATTTAAAATGGAATTCCTTTTTTTGTAATAGATTCGAATTTCCTTGGCGTCTTGAAATCTTATTCCTTTCAAGTGGAACTTGACTTTTAAAGAGGGAAAAAGTCGCAAGGGGTGAAATCTGGTTAATATGGTGTTTATTAAACCTAGATATACTGTCATTCAGTTAATTTCCATACGTGATACACGCTTTGGCTTGACTGACTGGGAAGAAGACATTCCCGCAGTAGATTTCCATTACTTTCTATTGTAGACTAGTTGCTAACCAAGACTAAGCAACCCAATATGCCCTGCTATTCAACCTATAGCTAGAGGGAGAGGCGACGGATTAGATTATAAAATATAAACTCTGGTAACAATTTGGGTGACGAAAAACAAAACAAAATTTTTTAACCAAAATTTCGAACGTAGGTTTAAAAAAATACTTTGACCTTTTTTTCTGATCATATCATAAACATTATGATGGAAAGTCTTCGTTTTTATTTCCAAACAGCATTTATGCAATTAATTCAAGTGGAATTCGAACTCGCTTCTGTGAATTCTCGTTCCGAGCCGATATCCATTGCACTACAACCCATATCCGCCTTTTAGCGTTCAGTCAGTTAAATGCCGTACGTGATACACGCTTGGGCGATCATGTCTCGAAAGAGACATGACTGACTAGGCAGAAGATTATCCAGCAGTAGGCTGCCATTGCTTTCTGCGGTAGACTGGTTGCCGACCAAGGCTATAGCAGCCAATCTGTCCTGTTATTTGACTCATGACTAGAAAAAAAAGAGATGTATTATATTATTAAGTAGTAATTAGTGGGGGATCAGTTTATTACTTCATAACAATAGAAAACCGATCCCCCACTTTATGACCAGTCGAAGCCTTAATCATTATTTCAATTATTATATTCAGTCAGTCAGTTAAGTGCCATACGTGATACACGCTTGGGCGATCATGTCTCGAAAGAGACATGACTGACTGGGCAGAAGATTATTCCGCAGTAGGTTGCCATTGCTTTCTGCGGTAGACTGGTTGTTGACCAAGGCTATAGAACCCAATCTATTCTGTTATTTAACCCATAACTGGAAGGAAGAGACGGATTAATACCTTTCCCAAGGGTATTTGCGCGTAAGTGAATACAATGGATCCAACTGGAATTCGAACTCGGCTCCCCGGTTTCTCGTTCCGAGCCGATATCCACTGTACCACAACACTTTTAGCGTTACTTAGCAAAAAAAAAGTTTGGAGTAGCCAGTGAACAAGTTACCGGGGATGTCGAAGTAAAGATGGGAATCAAGAAGATAGCAACTGACGTTGCACTTAAACTTTTGTAGATTGTAGCTATCAGGAAAGCAGCCATATGGAAGGGAGTTTACACAGGCGGAATGTATGAGAAAAATCTCTTGAGCATGAAAAAGACATGACTGACTTGGCAGAAGATTTTTCCCCACAGTAGGTTGTCATTACTTTCTGTGGTAGACTGGTTGCCAACCAAGGCTACAAAACCCAATTTGTCCTGCTACTTAACCCATAGCTAAAGAGAGAAAAACGGATTAATACTTTTTCTAAGGGTATTTGTATGTGAGTAAATGCAACGAATTCAGCTGGAATTCGAACTCGGCTCTCCGATTTCTCACTCCAAGCCGATATCCAAAACTCTTTCATTGAGACGACCGCACTGTTCACTTCCAAACAGAAACAGAATTGAGCAAGAAGGTTCTAACTTAGTGCGTATGTGCAACAGTTAAATATTTGCCTATATTTTTGAGATGAGGTAGTATTTACATTACTCGGACTAATGTCCTCGTCTTTGTTGCTATTTGTACGACATTTCGGCCGTTGTACACTCCAGCCTAGGAATTACGAACCGAACTCTTTATTACAACAATCACTAGGGTATATCATTCTCTACTTGCATGTAGTCATACCACGATTGGAAGTCATGAGTTATCTCTTTCTAACCATGAAATTTACTTGTTCACCATTGTTGTAGCCTGGTATTGAACTCACAACTCTTTGGGTCAAATCACAGAAACTAACCAACGGAACTAACTAACCATGTGTCCTTAAAAACAAGAACAACTGAATTTTTGGGACTTATAAACCTAATGTCTAGTAATCCATTTTTTTACCAGAGTTCATATTGTAATTTTTGATGTTAATGGTTTTCTCTAGCATTTTTTAAGTTAATGGTTTTCTCTAGTATTTTTTACCAGAGCAATTTTTGACATTTACAACCCTCTCCAGCATTCCGTATTGCTGGTTCCCATACTGTGTTCATTTCTATGCTTAGTCGGCTTAGGAGATTTTTGAAGCCTAGCATGTGCTGATTCCTTAAGTTACGTAGTTTCCATTGGCGTTCTTTATCTATTATTTCAAGTTCATCCCATAGGATATATATATTTTTTTAATCGTATCACCCCGAGCAAGGCGTTAATGCCACTGATGTACAGGGACTACGTAATAGTGAAAAGATCAGAAAAGAAAGCCGGAAACCATATCCTAAACAGGGAACAAGGGATGAGCCTCTTAACCTGTCTATTAAACAGACATGGGTGGAGTGTGAACCGGGCGATAGATAGATCTATCTACTCCAATTGAAAATAAAACAACAACAACAAAAAAAAAACAAAGTGAGAAGATTGGAAAAGAGAAAGCCGGAAACCACATCCTAAACAGGGAACAAGGGATGAGTCTCTTAACCTGTTCAATAGACATGGGTGGAGTGTGAACTGGGCGATAGATAGATTTATCTACTCCAATTGAAAAACAAAAAAAAAAAAAACAAAGTGAGAAGATTGGAAAAGAGAAAACCGGAAACCACATCCTAAACAGGGAACAAGGGATGAGCCTCTTAACCTGTTTAATAGACATGGGTGGAGTGTGAACAGGGCGATAGATAGATCTATCTACTCCAATTGAAAAAAAAAAAAAACAACAAAAAAACAAAGTGAGAAGATTGGAAAAGAGAAAGCCGGAAATCACGTCCTAAACAGGGAACAAGGGATGAGCCACTTAACCTGTTCAATAGACGTGGGTGGAGTGTGAACCGGGCAATAGATAGATCTATCTACTCCAATTGAATAAAAAACAACAACAAACAAACAAAGTGAGAAGATTGGAAAAGAGAAAGCCGGAAACCACATCCTAAACAGGGAACAAGGGATGAGCCTCTTAACCTGTTCAATAGACGTGGGTGGAGTGTGAACCGGGCAATAGATAGATCTATCTACTCCAATTGAAAAAAAAACAACAACAAAGAAACAAAGTGAGAAGATTGGAAAAGAGAAAGCCGGAAACCACATCCTAAACAGGGAACAAGGGATGAGCCTCTTAACCTGTTCAATAGACGTGGGTGGAGTGTGAACCGGGCAATAGATAGATCTATCTACTCCAATTGAAAAAAAAAAACAACAACAAACAAACAAAGTGAGAAGATTGGAAAAGAGAAAGCCGGCATCTCTTGTTGGAGAATAATTTTTTTTTGCTAAGCGGCCTCACTTTACATACTTTAGCTTCATTTTTCTTGTTACTTTTTGATCAGAGCGCATCATATATTGTGTCTCTATACCCATGTATTATTTTTTGTCACGCACGATCGTGCCTAATCGATATCTTTATTAGGTGATGCACTTATCGTCTCGATTAATGTTTTCGATTGATTACAGCTGTCTGTTTCATGGCGGCTGACTCCTATGGCGGGAAATACAAAACGTGATAGTTAGTGTCATTCGCGGGAAGGAGTTGTTGGTTTCCTTTCTCTTGAGTTTCACTCAACCAAAAGAATTACATTACACCTGTTTCTTATCGATTTCTGGAAACAACGGTTTACTTTTAAAGTCTTTTCTCATCGGTCTCATCCTATAATTGTATTTTTATTATATGTACTATCTGAGTTTTTATACCTATTAGGTTCTGCCTGCTTTCAGTGTGGATCTAGTGACAACAAATTTCCTTATTACTCGTGCCAGGACACGTGTACTGAGTCGACTTACCCTTTATATTCCATTGGTAAAGAGGAAGTTTCATTTAGCTAATTCCTCATAACTATTGCATTGTGGAACAGACTGACGAGAGATATGCTTCCACGACCACTAGAGTCTAAACCTGTTCAAGTCGAGGGTCAAACGTTATCTATCCTACATATTCTCGGTATTTACTGGAGCCTCTCAATAAAAGGCAGAATGTGGTATAGGGCCGATTTTACTATGAGGCATTCCAAGCGCGTATGCTCGGGCAAAATTTCCCGTAACACCCGAAACGCGAAGTTTGGCTATTGTTTGCTTTTCCCCAGAAGTGACATTGCCCTTTGCTTGGTCTGGGTTCGTCGCCGCCAGAATGCAGAGAGCCCGATAAAGTAAAAGGTTTGGCGACCTCTTACATATTTTCATAATAAGCACTTTTTGCTCCCTACTAGTACGCCCTTACAACAACTTTATTCAGTAACCCACTACACTGAGTGGCTCTTAAGCCTTTGTTCGGATGTTCAATAAAATTGTTGGGATTGGCTTCCAGCTCTTCGGAATTGTTTGAAAATTATTTTATGTACTATTATTCTGGTTTTTATTATTTTATTCTCCAAATATACAGAAAATTTTAAAATTTGATATAATATATGATGTAAATATCTAAATAACTAGCCATTATCCTTGTAAAATTCTGGAACAAAAAAAAAGGATCTTGGACGAATCGGCTCAGTATATGTGGTATGGCTGTGAAGGTATGCACTGTTAAAACTAAAGTATGTACACTACCGGCCATAATTATTAGACCACTCCAGTTTTTTAAAAAAAAGGATGTATTTCATACTATTTTTAGTATTTATTGCCAAGTGGATAATTCTAATAAAAACATAATGGTTCTTTTGTTATTATTACTTTGTAAAATTTTACAAGGCAAGGAAGCAAAGATGAACTCGTCCGAATCACCGTAAATTTTCTTGATCCTCTCATTGATGAAACTGCAATATAGGTAATTATTAAATATTTATAAATTTATTTAATGCACATGTTATTGTAAAGTATTAATAAAAGAACCATTCTATTTTCATTTACAATTATTTATTTGGTAATCTACATTTTGTTTTTGTTTGAAAAAAAAATTTAAATATTTCTTTTTTTTTTCAAACAAAAACAAAATGTGTGAAA
This sequence comes from Ascarosepion bandense, assembly GCA_037127315.1. Lineage (NCBI taxonomy): Eukaryota > Metazoa > Mollusca > Cephalopoda > Sepiida > Sepiidae > Ascarosepion > Ascarosepion bandense. Next base: position 1,574,708 of record JBBBDQ010001448.1, read on the forward strand.
AAAAGTGCCAATTTAATTATTTAAGTTTTTTTTTTCAGATTTTTATACTTCAGAAAATAAAATTAAAAAAATAAAGCTTTTTTTTCGCTAAATATTTCATGCAGGAAATCAACCGTCTGTAATTCGTGTGGCATTAATGTAACTTTTTCCTCTAAAATTAAATGTCTACATTTTAAAATATTCTTCGAAAATTTCTGAACTGAGAGCGTAATAGTTTTTATATTGTTAATTTCACTAAAACAAAATAAATAATTTTTGAGTTGCACGGGCAACGCCGGGCTATGATGCTAGTAAATACTAAAAAATAGTATAAAATATATCATTTTTTTTAAAACAATGGGGTGCCCTAATAATTATGGCCAGTAGTGTAATTCGCTAGAACACCTAGCATGAAAATAGCGTTAGAGTCCGTTCGTATTTGAGTATGCTTGTCTGCTAAGGCGGTTAGCAAATCCTCGGAGAAACTTATTCAGGCACGTTTGTGTTTGTTCAACGTCCACGGGGCATCCTTCGGTTTATACTACAACTATTCTGAGTGGACCATAATTACAGCTTTTGAGAGAAAGAGAGAGAGAGAGAGAGAGAGAGAGAGAGAGAGAGAGAGATATTGAGTTTGAGAGAGATATATATTGAGAGATATATTGAGATTGAGAGAGACATATTGAGATATATTGAGATTGAGAGAGACATATTGAGAGAGATATTGAGAGAGATATATTGAAATTGAGAGAGATATTGAAATTGAGAGCGAGATTGAGATACTGAGATTGAGAGATATATTGAGAGAGATATATTGAATTTGAGAGAGATATATATTAAGAGATATATTGAGATTGAGATATATAGATATATATTGAGATTGATAAAGATATTGAGAGATATATTGAGATTGAGAGAGATATTGAGATATATTGAGATTGAGAGAGAGATATTGAGAGATATTGAGATTGAGAGGGAGATATTGAGAGAGATATATTGAGAGAGATATTGATATTGAGAGATTGGGAGAGAGAGCATCATCTGGCGTGATTTGTAGTTTGAACACGACCAATACGCCCAACCACTTGGTCATGATGAGTAGTGATTTCGTTTTATTTCCGCATTCCTCTTTCTTACAAGTAGGCTCGTTTCATAAAACACAAAGACGTCAAAATATTTCTGTGAATTTTCAGTTTTTGAGACAAAACAAATTCAATTACGCTGATTCCCAAAGGACAAATATTGCCGATATATCATGTACCTTTTGTAAACAAGAGTTATCAACACCTGCTTCGTTTGTGTGTTATTATCTACGAGTGAGCCCGCACCGTCGAAAATGACGGTAAAATATATCGATATGGTGTATAAAATGACGGCAACATATATATTGATGTACTTACAATTGTGTATCTTACATTAAGACATAAGAAAAAGACATAATCCAACCCCCCGCTGAGTGTGATAAAAGGAATATATATATATATATAGACAAGTTTTGTCTATTAATTTTGTGTAGGATCCGTTCATACCGTCTGATATACTTGATGGTGATGTCGTTGAAAGACAACAAAAAATCACAGTATTTGTTGAATTTTTTATCGGGTCTAAGCTTTCGGCTCACATAAGCCATTATCAAAGAGTAAATATTAACACACAGTAAACATAGAACATTTAAGTTATTAACAATAAAGAGAATTGAATTGAAAATATAAGTCCATCCCTACCGTGGCGGATGGCCGAAGACAGTGACAAAATAGTGATGTTGTGGTCCCTGGTCTGATTACAGACATTTGAGTACGTTATTGGAAATATCGAAATTGATTGTATTCAAACCAGGTTTAAATTGTTTAATGTAGAGTACTTCGAGGATTTTTAGTTTCTGTTTGTTATTTTCTTGTTTAAGTATGTACGTGTTATCAACCAATCCTAAACATATCACTCTCTTATACCGTAGCCAGATGCACTCCAACTACCAACTAGATGAAAACATCCTAAAAAAACTCATAAATACTAATATTTCTCCGACAGACTCTAACAAAAGAATTAAGTTTATTATATATTACACTAAATCCACTACATCTAATTCATTTGTCCGCAACGACTCTTCCCCCACCATTAGTGATTTGCAAAAAACCAATGTAGTATATAAATTCATATGTCCATTTAGAGAATGTATCTCTAACAACCTCAATAATATCTACATTGGCCACACCACAAATTCGCTCTCACGGCGTCCGACGTTGCACTTAAATAAAAATTTAAATATATTCCGTCATTTAGAACAACACGGTTATCAACGCACACTTCTGAGAAAAACGCTTGTTGAGAACACGTACATACTCACACAAGAAAATAATAAACAGAAACTAAAAATCCTCGAAGCACTCTACATTAAACAATTTAAACCTGGTTTGAATACAATCAATTTCGATATTTCCAATAACGTACTCAAATGTCTGTAATCAGACCAGGGACCACAACGCCACTATTTTGTCACTGTCTTCGGCCATCCGCCACGGTAGTGATGGACTTATATTTTCAATTCAATTCTCTTTATTGTTAATGACTTAAATGTTCTATGTTTACTGTGTGTTAATATTTACTCTTTGATAATGGCTTATGTGAGCCGAAAGCTTAGACCCGATAAAAAATTCAACAAATACTGTGATTTTTTGTTGTCTTTCAATGACATCACCATCAAGTATATCAGACGGTATGAACGGATCCTACACAAAATTAATAGTTAAAGCTTGTCTATATTATTCAATGAAACCTCCATTAATGAAAAAATGCTGCCAAAATACACAATATATATATATATATATATATATATATATATATATATATAAAACGGTCCTTATTATAATATAGAAGATAAACATATATATTCTTTACTACTCGACGACACAATTGTCACACAAAATTAATAATAAGGCAATGTTAAAGAGCAAACACGTGGCAAAAATTTTAATAACTGGTAGAAAACTTTAGTTACTGGTAGTAAAGAGAACTAACTGAGCCGACGCTGCCTCACTACTGTCTCTTTATGAAACTGACCCATCTCTGCCTCACTATTTTCTCTCTCCATGAGCGTTACAGGAGGGATGTATATATATATATATATATATATATATATATAGTGACGTCAATTAATAAATATACATATGAGGGTGCACATATGTATAGTATTATTATTCAGGTGTTAATAAGATAGAGCTGTATTATATATATATTAATAAATATACACATTGTCCTACGTCTACGGTACAACTCGGAGTTTCATGCGTTATGCAATCATCAGGTGCATATTTCAAACTGACATTTTAATAGATTTGAATTTAAGCTCACTCGATGTTCATGAGAATTAATTCTTAGAAAGTTAAGTTACTGCTTTTTAATAACAAGATTAAAAAATTAAATAGTCTAAGATTACGTGTAAATAAGAATAAAAAATAATTTAAAATTTTAAATTAAAATATATAAAAATATTAAAAATATTAAAATGCAGGGAGAAGAAATCAGAAGGGTGTAATCATAAAACGTAAAAATTTAAAAAATTAATATACTACATTTAGATGAAAAATTTAAATTTTAAGATTTGAAATAAAAATAAAAATGAAAATAAAAAGTAAAATTAAAAGTAAAATTTAGAATTAAAATAAAAATTAAACAATGCAGGGAGCAAAAATTAAAGGGGTTTAATTCATAATTGTTAAAAGCAATATTATGGAAGAAAGAAAGAAAGAAAGAAAGAAAGAAAGAAAGAAAGAAAGAAAGAAAGAAAGAAAGGGGCAAAAGTAGAGAAATCTATATCAATCTGGGTCTAAGAATTTAAGTAAGTATTTTTTCTATGACAGCAAGTAGTCATTAAATCACTTTTTATTAAGCAAATTAAGATTATTGATATGGTTTAAGATGACAAGTTTTCTAAAAGGCATAGGTTACATTTATCTCTTTTTCCGTTGTAAGTTTTGGATTTAGCTATGATACTTCAGGTAATAACTTTTTTTTTTAATCGTGTCACCCCGAGCAAGGCGGTAACGCCACTGATATGCAGGGGGCTACGTAATAGTGAAAAGATTGGAAAAGAGAAAGCCTGAAACCAAATCCTAAATAGTGAACAAGGGATGAGCCTCTTCACCTGCTCAATAGACGTGGGTGGAGTGTGAACCGGGTGATAGATAGATCTATCTACTCCAGTTGAAAAATAAAAGTGAGAAGATTGGAAAAGAGAAAGCCGGAAACCACATCCTAAACAGGAAACAAAGGATGAGCCTCTTAACCTGTTCAATAGACGTGCGTGGAGTGTGAACAGGGCGATAGATAGATCTATCTACTCCAATTGAAAAAAAAAAACAAACAAAGTGAGAAGATTGGAACTGGGTTGTTGTTTTTTAATTTCAAATAATTTATTGATGAAACAGTACTTTTGTTGTATTTACTTTTTTTTTTATACACAACGTGTAGTTATTAAATCTTATCTTCCACCTGTTAGAAGTGGTTCCAAAGTAAAATTTAGCATCATTATCATCCGAATGAATTCGAGCTCTATAAACAATATTTTCGGACATACATTGGCCATTCATTGGGCAGGTTTTATTTTTTTGTTAGTTGGAATTATTTTTATGTGTTATTGTTGCTACTAGTAGGGTGACGGATGTTATTTATGTGGGCCAAATATTTATTTGATGTCATAGCATTATGGTGTGAAATATATTTATCTATGTTCATAACGCAATATAACTGACGTTAACATTGTTTTTGTTGAAGACATTTTAGTGTGGGTGAGTGGTAGAAATATTTGTGAATTAAATTTAGGTTGAGTTTACCAATGTCAGTTTGGACGTTACGATTGAAGAGTAGGTTAAACTAAATAACATTACGTTTACGTGATCTCTGCTTATTTCTGCCTACCTTGTTTTTAACAGAGAATTCTAAACTAGTGACGAGTTTACTTTTTTCTAAAGGATTAATGTATTTAATTTTAGAGTTGTCGAAAATTTCTTTATTGCTAGAGTTGAAACGAAATTGGATGGATTTGTGTAGGCTGTTGGTGATTCTCTGGTGTAATTTGATTCCGTGTTAATATATGTATGGTTATAGCATACATACATCTGTATGTGTGTATATTTTTTTTTATCATTTCACCCCAAGCAAGGCATTCCACTGCCACTATTGCGCCTGGGGCTACATAGGGGAAGGTAAATAGGAAGAGTGGTTAGATATAGGAAATGTCAGAAGTGGGGTGATAGGTAGTTGGGAGGATGGGAAGAGTGTTTGAAAGAATGGAAGCGAGTTATTGTGTTAGGAGGTGTCTATTGACCTTACATTCAAACTCCTGGAGATTGTAGCCGTCGGGGAAGCAGTCATGTGGAAGGGAATTCCACAGTCGGGAAGTACGAGAAAAGAAACTGTTGGAGTAGAAGTTGCGGTTGCATTTTATCGGTTTCACTGTAAAAGGGTGGGGTCTAGTTGCTAATCTAGTATCTCGTGCAAATTCGAACCTAGGGGGCACCAGTGATCTAAGTTCATCGGAGCAGAAGCCATGGAAATAATTCCGTTTAAAATGACTGTAACATACATATTGATGTAGATATTTTTGAGTGTCTTTACATTCGGACATAAGAAAAAAAATAATCTAACACCTACGCCTGAGCGTATATCAGTTAAGTGCCATACGTGATAAACGCTTGGGCGATCATGTCTCGAGAGAGACACGACTGACTGAGTAGAAGATTGCAGAACATGTGGTCTACAAAGAAATTTAAAGGAAAATGGAGACAATAAAATACTCTTGTGTGTAGAAGTTGAAATATTCTGCAAGCCTAATATGGAAAGAAGGCTTGGTGAATCTGATACTCACGTAGCATATTGAAGAGCAGAAGAAAATATCAAGAAACATACCTAAGGAGCTTTTGAAATTGTAGAGCATAATATGAACTGAGGGGATAGTTAAATGATAAAACTTATTTAGAGCTACGAAGGGTTGAAAGTTGTGAAGATCCATGATCGCAACACCAACGGCATAATTTGTATTTATTTCTGAGATGAGTAATTTTCTATAATCTAGGAATTATCTCGAACTTTTGTTCTCATCTTGGTTGATATAGGTGTTATCATAGACACAAGGTTTCGACCAAATACCCACTGGTCATCATCAGGTGTCCATAGATTGGCTGATGTGAATTATATCGTTGATTATTGCGAAATATCCTGTGAGATCACTTATTGTTTTTTCATGTTGGAATTTAGTGGAATGACCACTAGATGATACTAACACACGTATAACCAACTATTATATACACTACACCACCGTCTCGAAGTGGTGTATTTTTGGAGCCTTTTATATTCAGTGTCAGATGGATTTTGACAACTGGATTATGTTAGTGGTTTTGTGCCACTTGTCATAATTTGTATTTATTTCTGAGATGAGTAACTTTTAATAATCTTGGAGTTTTTTTTAACTTTTGTTCTCATCTTGGTTGATATAGGTTTTATAATATGATGATGGCCAGCGGGTACTTGGTCGAAACGTTGTGTTTATTCAGTCAGTTAAGTGCCATACGTCATACACGTCGACAGAGACATGACTGACCGGGCAGAAGATTATCCTGCAGTAGGTTGCCATTGCTTTCTGCGGTAGACTGGTTGCCGACCAAGGCTATAGAACCCAATCTGTCCTGTTATTTAACCCATAACTGGAAGGAATAGACGGATTAATACCTTTCCCAAGGGTATTTGCGCGTAAGTGAATGCAATGAATTCAGCTGGAATTCGAACTCGGCTCCCCGATTTCTCGTTCCGAGCCGATATCCAATGAACCACAACGCACATCCTGAACACCTATATCAACCAAGATGAGAACAAAATTTCGAAATAATTCTAAGATTACCAACGGCATATAGAATAAAAAGTAGGTTTTCGGTAATTTTCTTTCTCGGTCATTGGCGGTGTCACGTTAACTGGGCGTCTATACCAGCAAATGATCAGCAGAGAGTTTAGCTTGATAATCATCTACCGATGGTAGGGGACGAAGAGGCTGGAGGAATTTAACATTAATCCTGCTTCACTTTACCCCGTGATAAACTTAAAATCGTGTTTAGTTTCGTGTTTTAAGTGTACTTTTAGGTTGCATTTAGTCTATATTTTTAAATAAGAATGCTGAGTTGAAGACGTTTATTTCTGATTTTTTTTTTCGTTTCAGATTTAGTTTCAATAATTTCTTGAGAAAGTCACACAGGAGCCTTTACAAATTAAAGTATACTAAATAATAATAATAATAATAATAATAATAATAATAATAAGAAGAAGAAGAAGAAGAAGAAGAAAATACCCCATTAGCCTGAGCGTGACGACCATTAAATGTCTAGCGACCGATTTATCTTTAAAAAAAAATTAAAGAAAGAAAGTCTTTGTTCACGAAGTGTTCACTGTAAGGAATTACCAGTTAGATGGAAAAACGCCTGGGAGTAGTTTAGTTTTTGAGAGAAGAAAATAGGTACGTGAGATGACGAAGGTGAATATCTATCTATCTATCTATCTATCTATCTATCTATCTATCTATCTATCTATCTATCTATCTATCTCAGAACATTCCTATCTATCTATCTATCTATCTATCTATCTATCTATCTATCTATCTATCTCAGAACGTTCCTATCTATCTATCTATCTATCTATCTATCTATCTATCTATCTATCTCCACCCGTTTATCTATCTATCTATCTATCTATCTATCTATCTATCTATCTATCTATCTATCTATCTATCTCAGTCTCTTCATATCTATCTATCTATCTATCTATCTATCTATCTATCTATCTATCTATCTCAGTCTGTTCATTTTCTGGGTATGTATGTATGTATGTATGTATGTATGTATGTGTGTGTGTCTGTGTATGTGTCTGTGCATGTATGTGTGTGTCTGTATATGTGTGTGTGTGTGTGTGTGTGTGTGTTACTTCGGAACGAATGTCTCATCAAAATCGAATGTTAGTTATAGTGCATTAAAGGTTACACACTCCTGCCAAAAATCAATGATTATTTGGTCGTTTACCTCTTCTTCTTCTTCTTCTTCTTCTTCTTCTTCTTCTTCTTTATTACCTTTTTCTAGCAAGGAACAAAAGATAAGAGTTTCTAAGTGAAATTTCTGTTATTCTTATTAATCTATACTAACATTCTTAACTAATATATTTGATCTATCTATCTATCTATCTATCTATCTATCTATCTATCTATCTATCTATCTATCTATCTAAGAGTGCACAAGTAATTGTGTAGTTTTCATTAAAAGATAGATTCCGCTTCTTTTAAGTGCCGTGTCCCTACAGTACTTTGGCGTTCATTATTATCCAACTTTTCCTGTTCTTTGGTAGCTTTTAATAAATTCTTTTTTGTGTTTTTTTGTTTAATCATTTCACCCCGAGCAAGGCGGAAATGCCACTGATGTGCGGTGGGCTACTTAACTGAAAGAAGATTAATTAGAAGAGAGAGAAGAGGAGTACAAACCAATTAGATAGGAGCAATAGAAAGATGAGAATGCAGGTGTGATGACAGTTTCAAGGGTAGCGAGAAAGGGAAGGATATACCGGGTGGATAGAGGGCTAGAGTCAAGTGGTTAGTAGATGAGTATTGACATTGCATTTACATTTCTGGAGGTTGTAGCCGTCAGGAAAGCAAGAACATGGGAGCGAGTTCCACAGGCGAGAAGTGCGAGAGAAGAAGCTGCAGGAGTAGAATTGTCGTCTCTTTCTTAAACTATGTTTCACTGTCCATTCACTCAAGTACCCTAGGTAGGTTACGCTTTGTTTTCCTTTGTCTCTCTTACCTTCAATCTATCCTGTGAGCATCACTTTTTCTAAGCCCACTTTCCTCATTATGTGTTTTATGAATTTCAACTCTCTTTTTCTGATGTTAAGTATAAGGGGTTCTTTTTGTTCCCATTTTCTCTAAAAATTCGTCGCTGCTCACATGGTCGGTCCATGTTATTCTCAGCATCTTCATTTAGACACATGTTCATGTTGCTTCGTCTCTTATTTCTCTTTGAGAAGAGTGGTCAGCATTCACTGCCATACAAGAGGACTTATATTACACTAGCAGTATAGCCCGGCGTTGCTCGGGTGTAATGAAAGCTTTAAAATAAATCCATGGTCCTGGAGCTCAGACTCTTTGGACGTTGGCACGAAAGACTAAAAAGCAATAGTTGTTTCCAGTTAAAGCGAAACCGTAGACTGAAAGAAAAATAAATGAATCTAAGTCAAATTTTGATTTCTTGGTATCGATATCAAATAAGTTTTTTCATCGTAAACTGAATTTTAAAGGCTAAATAAGTCCTCTGAGTAAATGGTATCATGGCTGAGACTAAGAACTACAATTATACCTACTTAGAGCCAAACCCGAATCAAAAACTAAAATAAAAGGGCTGAAAAAATACAGCCTTGCCTGATATATATATATATATTATCGATTTTCTGCATTATTGTAAGAACTGCAACCTTGAAACTTCTGAATATCGTTTCTTATGTATTTGTTTATGAGTGTACCAAATTTGATTAAAATTGGACCACTCCTTCTATAAGCCGATTTTTTCGATTATCGATTTTCGATAGTTATCGGGGGTACCTCAACACAGAACCTAGCTGAGAACACTCGCAGTCGCTTATAGTATAACTGTGTCAATTTTCAAGAAAATCGGTTCAGCCGTTTCGGAGTCTATAGGCAACGGACACACACACACACACACACACACACACACATAGACACACACACCGACAGACAAAGTTCCATTTACAAATAATTTTAGATAACAGTTCAATACTCTTTCTTTGTTTCTAACGAAATTTTCCTGTTTCTTAATACTTACCTTAAATTTTGGATGTCATCATGCACTATCTTAATACGTCGTTCAGTGTTTGTCCCTCCATCATCTGTTAAAACATTTCCCAGATATTGAAATTGTTGCAGCGAAATTAATCATTTTGTAGTGTAACCGCGATATTTGTACTTTAGGATACTTGCGAGCTTATTTCTCTTGTAACTTTTCGACCGTTGATTCCGCTGATCATCTTCAGATATCTGTAGCGTAGGTTAACTTTTCGGAAATTTTATCCATGAACCTATAGTCTTCTCTATCCTGTCTTTATTTAAAGTTTTTTTTTAACCTTATCATTTCTCAACACTAAATTTAACTTAGGTTTCAACAGTATAATCGCATGACGTAGAGCGAACACAGACCTCATAACTCTTATTAAGATTTAACAAGAGTAGGAAGCTGTGGAGAGCCGAAATCAACAGTGTCTTTAAGGGACAGGGCACACAGAAGAAGAGGAATCTATTTTTTTTATTAAAATTTGCACAAACAATTGTGCTCACTTAGATAGATAGATAGATAGATAGATAGATAGATAGATATGAACAGAATAAGATAGATAGATAGATAGATAGATAGATAGATAGATAGATAGATAGATAGATAGATAGATATGAACATAATAAGATAGATAGATAGATAGATAGATAGATAGATAGATAGATATGAACATAATAAGATAGATAGATAGATAGATAGATAGATAGATAGATAGGAACGTTCTGAGAGTTACTGTGTGGTCGTATGAGCGCACAAAAAGAGAAGTAAAGTCATTGGGCCATGCAGATTTCATTGATTGATTTGTCTGTTCAATGGCATATCAACTCCTTATGGGTCCTTTAATACCGAAATTTAATTTTCTTGGAAGCTTTGAAGTAATAAAAATATGATTTGTTATCATTGAATACCTGGTAGATGATGTTCAACTTTTGTAGATATACATATCCATGACATTATTATAAGACATATGTCAACATAATGAAATAAATTATTCAGAAAATAAATAAATATTTGAAAGAATATTGATTGGTTGATAATTGACGCACTTGATATTCCTCAAATCATTAAATATAAATGAATGTACAAACAGTTAGGGAGTTAGTAGAATGCAGAATAATATCTGACAAACAGAGGAGAAAATAAAGACAAAGTGGAAAAGCTATTTAACTACGAGTTCCGCTCCTTATAGTGGGCACTCTTAAGCCAGAATGAGAGACAAACCCTTGTGTGTCAAATATCGGGAAGAGGTAAAAAGATCATTATTAAATGTTGCGACCGACAGATTTTCTTTTTCTTTTTTAATACTAGCTGAAATTAACGGCTTCAATATAAATAAATAGCCAACACTCTCACTGAAATAAAAAAAATTCTCTAGCTATAGGTTATGATAAGAAGCTTTATATTCTTACAGGCATGCAAAAATAGAAAAGGGCGTAAGACAAGGATGTGTTTTCTCACCGGATCTTTTTAATTTGTACAGCGAAGCAATTTTTTTTTTAATCATATAATCCCGAGCAAGGCGGTAACGCCACTGATGCGCAGGGGGCTACATAAGAGTGAAAAGATTGGAAAAAGGAAAGCCGGAAACCACATCCTAAACAGGGAACAAGGGATGAGCCTCTACACCTGTTCGATAGACGTGGGTGGAGTGTGAACCGGACGATAGTTTAGTCTATCTACTCCAATTGATAAAAAAAGAAAAAAGAAAAAAAGAAAAGTGAAAAGATTGGAAAAGAGAAAGCCGGAAACCACATGCTAAACAGGAAACAAGGGATGAGCCTCTTCACCTGTTCAATAGACGTGGGTGGAGTGTAAACCGGGCGATAGTTTAGTGTATCTACTCCAATGAAAGAAATAAGAGCCTTGCCCTATTCGTCGTTAGCGGCCACAATCTCAACAATATCAGATACGCGGACGACACGGTGCTAATAGTAGACACGGAAAAGAAAATGCTGGACCTTCTACAGAAAGTGAGAAGAAAGGACTGAGCATAAACTTCAAGAATACTGAATGTATCGTGATCAGCACAAAAAAAGGAGCCCAATATACCATCTGCAAATCGGAGAATCTGAAATAAGACAAGTAAAAGAATTCAAATACCTTGGAAGTGTTTTGACAGAGGATGGAATGTGCGACACGGAGATCCAAAGACGCATTGGCATGGCCAAAGACGCATTTCAGAAGCTAACCAGAGAACTGAAAGACAAGAAAAACTAATTAGAAACAAAGAAAAGAGTGTTAGATTGCTATGTGATGTCTGTCCTTCTGTATGGAAGTGAATGCTGGACAATCTCATCAAGGATAAAGGAGCGGCTTGGGGCAGCAGAAATGTGTTTTTATAGAAGGATGCTGAGGATACCATAGACAGAATACGTGTGCAACGATGAAGTGTTGAAGAGGATGCAAACGAAAAGAAAACTCATACTTGATATCAGGAAGAGACAAATGAGGTTTCTGGGACACGTAATGTGGAAGGAGGGCCTAGAGAATTTAATACTCACAGGTCGCATAGAGGGAAGGAGAGACAGGAGAAAGCAGTGCGAGACGTACTTGTTAGGCCTGAGCAAATGGATGGCGGAGCAGGGTTTAGAAGAGGTACCAAAAGAAAATATATTGAGAACGACAAGAGCCAAGTGGAAGTCCATGATTGCCTACGTCCTGGAGGGACACGGCACATGAAGAAGAAGATTCCAACCAGCATACTTTTCTCACAGACGGGTTTGTCTATCATTCCAACAGGATGGCGCCTACTATGAGACACAAAAGTCATATTTCAATAGCTTTTTTCTCATGTTTTATCTCTACACAAATTTTTATTGCCCGACCAAAAGTAAATGGAAATAATACAAAATATGTCAATAAAAGAGTGTGTATGTAGAGACGACTTTATAGTACGTAAGTGTGTAAAAAGTCCCCGTAAAATATTATGAAAGACTTTTGAGAAATTTGCCCTTTGAGAAGTCAAGTAATTGAGGACCATTTTATGCTGGGTTCTATTCTGGGCTGAGTTCAATGCGGAATTAGGGTAGTTAGGGCCTCCTACAAGCAAACGAGTCACGCCTTATCTCTGAGACCTCTTGCAAAGAGGATAAAACCTTTGCACTCTTTTCCAATATACTGCTTTGGCAACACCATCCAGCGATTGCAAACAGCATTTTTGGGGCCAGAAAAATTGGGTAATCCTACAGAATAAATAACCGAATAAGATGAGTGATTCCTCGCTACAAAATACAAATTATTTAGCAAACTGCACGAAAAAAAAAAAAGCAGAAAAGAAAGATATATTAAAGTTACGTTCGTATTGCTGACATACAAACGCGCATGCGTAGATATATTTTCGTTATTGATTGCATGAGTAGACAAACGCCTATCAGAAAGTTTCAAAAGCAGAGCAGTATGGCAGAGTAGCAGGAAATATCGGTTTAATTACTATGTTCCACGGCAGATATCCGTGCAGTAAACTATTCGTTTCGTAATAGTAATTGTAATTAACCATTTTCATACAGGAAACATTCGACTCTCATTGATAAAAAAGTTAATATTACTATCTGTTGAGATTTATAAAATGTTTTTTTTATTAAAGCAGTTTTTCAGGAAATTAGGCTTCCCAAGTCCATTCACTTTGTAGAATCAGTTCGACATGCACGTACATACCTACATACATATCGCCATACACACACGTTCACACGCATATACCCACATACTCTTACGTAAGAACCGCACTTAAAACTTTCTTTTTTCCCGCGTTTATTAAGAAATATATAAACTGATTCCCACACGTGTTTAGCCAGTTGGAAGATGTTTTTTCGGAGCGTAAGACCGAATACAGTTCGTCTCTTCCAACTCACGCACACTGCTAATTGCATTCAGCAATTAGCCACATAAAATGTTTCTCTCTATCTTATAAGAACATTTCAATACATGTATAATTATATTTACTACTATTTAGTACAAGCATATTATTTTCTTTCAGGAACTCTTCTATCATGAATGTTCAGACAATATCTTTAATATCTAAGAGGGACTCTTTCACCACATCTTACATTCACGAATTATTCAGTTCTGTAACGTGACTTAATACAATGTTGTTATATTCGTTACATTGTGCTTTGAGTTATTTTATTTATAATTGTGGTGGTTTGGACAACCAACCTTTTCTTCACTGTTGAAATCACTACCCCGACGGTCAGTCTACTACATATTGGTACCCAAGTTGTCCAGACCACAACAACTTCAATCGCTTTTTCTACTAAAGACTGCATTCTCCTTCCCAACGTTTTGTTTAATGTAGTGTGGAAAGTCAGTATCTTGATAATATCAGTTTTCCCTTAAAGTCACATGAGTTAGATATTTCTACTATTGCTCTTAGAATCCTTCAAGTTGTGTGATTTTTTTTATTTCTCTTTGTTTTGAGATTAGATGGAATATAGCTTCTTATAAGAAGGATTCATCTGCTTGATGTTATTTTTAAACACTGATCTGAGAAAACTGTTGTTTACAGACGAGAGTTTGTATTTTTCCGTTGGATGCTATATATGACATCCGCATAAAAATCTTGAATTGATGAGGCTATTGAAGAACATGATTCGAATTTTTAGTTTAACGACTTGTTGACATAAAAAACCGTACGCAACCTGTTCGATTTTCTTATATTATGTTTACTATATAACTCTTGAGACGTGATATTTCAGAACCATGAACAACTGTAGACAGCTGGAAAACGTGAAGTAAGAGATGACTAGATTAAACATAAACATTTTAGGTATGTGTGACACGAGATGGCCAAGCAATGGAGATTCCAGTGACGACCATAGAAATTGATACGCAGGAGGTGAAAATAATGAAAAAGGAATCGGCATTATACAGAAGGGCCTGGAGAATTTAATACTCACAGGACGGATAGAGGGAAAGAGAGACAGGAGAAAGTCGCACGAAACCTATTTGATAGGCCTGAGCAAATGGATGGCAGAGCGGGTTCTGGGAGAGATACCAAGAGGAAGAATGTTGAGTGACAAGAGACAGAGCCAAGTGGAAGTCCATGATCGCCCACGCTCTGAAGGGACACGGCACATGAAGAAAAAGATTTTCACGATTTACCCATAACTGGGATCCTAACAGGTGCTACCACCGTAGGTCATAGCGGGCCTGGGAACAACAGCAAATAAAAAGTAGTTTCACCATCCTGAAAACCTCCAACCTTTCAATCAGAGGCCTTGCTACCGATTGTAGTTTATTGTCATACCCAGGACTCTATTAATCACCCAGTACAAGAAAGTGGATTACTTTGTGGTGTTGTATGAGCCTCAGAAAAGCCAAGATGTGCAGTACATGGGGCTATGGAAGGTTGATTAATTTCTTTTTTTTAATCATTTCACCCCAAGCAAGGCATTTTTCTGTCACTGTTGCGCAATTTAAGGGAAAGTAATGAGAAAGAGTGGTTAGTTATAGGAAATGTCAGGAGGAGTGTAATAAACGGATGAGAATACCGGTGTAATCGGGGTGGAGTGGATGGAGAAAAGAGCTTAAAGGAATGGATGCGATTTAGTGGAATTGGAGATGTCTATTGAATTTACATTTAAATTCCCGGAAGTTGTAGCTGTCGGGGAAGCAAGTATATGGAAGGGAATTCCACAGGCGGGAAGTGCGAGAAAAGAAGCTGTTAGAGTAGAAATTGCGGTTACATTTTATTGGTCTCACTATAAAAGGGTGGGACCTAGTTGCTAGTCTAGTAGCTCGTGTAAATTCATACATAGGGGGCACATGTGAGCTAAGTTCATTAGAGCAGAAGCCGTGAAAGTATTTGTATAAGAGGCACAGGAAAGCCACGTCACACAGGTGAGAGAGCGACTGCAGCCGAGCTGCCAAGTCGGTATCGATCACATTACAGATTCTCCGATGGATTTTGTCAAGAATCCCGAGGGAAATAGCAGGGGAACACGACCAGATGGCAGCAGTATTCAATACATGGGCGGATAATAGATTTCTTTGTTTAACGGCATATTAATTTATGGATCGTTATAATGCCCAAATTTAATCTTCTTGGGGTGCTTGGAAGTAATAAAAATACGTTATTCTGCTTTCACAATTGAATACATGGTAAATGATACTCAGATTTTGGGCATATATATGTCTGTGTGATCATACTAAAGGCGGTGATGTAGGTTTTATGTTGTGGTCTTATTGAAGTTATATCTTTGGAATACTTGTTTTCTTCTATGTGCCGTGTCCTTTCAGGACGTAGGCGATCATGGCTTTCCATGTCTCCCTATCCCAGGTGGCTCTTAGCACGCTTTCTCCTCTAATACCACGCAACCCTCGTTCTATCATTCACCTGCTCAGAGCCTTCAAATATGTTATCCGCTGCTTTTCCCTGTCTCTTTTTCCTTCCTGTTAGTATCAGGTTCTCCAAGCCCTCCTTCCTCATTCCATGTCCCAGGAACTTTAGTTGTCTCTTCTTGATTAATTTCCTTTTCTTTTTGATCCTTTCCGAAACCTCATAATTGCTCACATGCTCGGTCCATGATATTCGCAGCATCCTTCTGTAGAACCACATTTCAGTTGCTTCAAGTTTTTCCTTAATCTTTGATGATATTGTCCAGCATTCATTGCCATATTGACGAACTGGCATCACATAGCAATCCAGTACTCTGTTTTTAGTGAAAGTTTCCTGTCTCTTAATACTTTACTTAACTTCTGGAATGCGTCCTTCGCCATGCCAATTCGCCTTCGGATCTCTGTGTCGCACTTTCCGTTTTCCGTTAGAACACTTCTCAGGTATTTAAATTTTTGTACCTGTTTGATTTTAGTACCCCCTACCCGTATTTAGCATTTTGCGTTGGTCTTTTTGCAGATGACTATGAAATACAGTTTTATTTAATAACTTGCAAGATATCATATGACCTAATGTTATGAAAGCGTTCTTTTATGTTGGTTTTTTGATAGTATTTTAAACTGACATGGCTGAAGTTGTTAAAATTTGTTAGTATGAACGTATTTTTTTTTTTTAATTGTTTCACCCCAAGCAAGGCATTCCATTGCCACTATTGCCCATGGGGCTACATAGGGGAAGGTAAATAGAAAGAGTGGTTAGATATAGGAAATATCAGAAGGGGGGGTGATAGATAGATGGGAGGATGGGAAGAGTGTTTGAAAGAATGGTGTAGGAAATGGTGTAAGAAATATCAGAAGGAAGATGATAGATGGGTAAGGATACCGAGGATGAGGGATGGGCAGTTGGGAAGAGTGTTTGAAAGAATGGGAGCGAGTTAGTGTGTTAGGACGTGTCTATTGACCTTACATTTAAACTCCTGGAGATTGTAGCCGTCGGGGAAGCAATCATGTGGAAGGGAATTCCGCAGTCGGGAAGTGCGAGAAAAGAAACTGTTGGAGTAGAAGTTGCGGTTGCATTTTATCGGTTTCACTGTAAAAGGGTGGGATCTAGTTGCTAATCTACTTTCTCGTGCAAATTCATATCTAGTGGGCAGCAGTGATCCAAGTTCATTGGAGCAGAAGCCGTTAAAGTATTTATAGAAGAGACACAGGGAAGCCACGTCGCGCCGATGAGAGAGAGACTGCAGGCGGTCTGCCAAGTTGGTACCGATCACATTACAGACACTCCGCTGTACCTTGTCGAGAAGCCCGAGGAGAATAGCAGGAGCACCCGGCCAGATATGGCAGCAGTATTGTTGGTAATTTTTTTTTATATAAAAGGTATTGCTGATATTTTTACTATCAAATCTATTTTTATATTTGTTGTGGAGTGGGAAATCTTCGTCGCCAATTGTTGCGGCCTGTTTGGGTCAGGAAGAAAGTTACGGAAACAAGAAGGTGAGGTTCAAACAGTGTACTAGAATAACAGAACATATATACACATACGACTGTTAATAATCAGCAAAATAGAAGTGTAGTCCAAACGGTACAGTTACGCTGCATCCCGACTGCCTTACGACTGTCCTAGCTGCGTCCCCGGAAGTTACGTAGGTTAGTATTATATTGACGAAGGAAGAGTCCATTCTTATAAATAGGGTACCATAACAACACTTTCTCATTTTTTTTGTTTTGGGTATCACTATTTTTCTATAACTGAGACCATAGTAAGTGCTACCACCTGATTTAAAGTGGACCTGGGGACAACAGTAATTAAGAGGTGTTTCCACGCTCCCCAAAACCGTCTATATCAGATGCTTTCCTACCGGATAAAGTTTATCGTCATCCCAACGACTTGTTATGCAGGGAAGATAACGGTTAATCTTAATCTAATCCTAGGTGAAGGTTGTAGTGATTGCGGAAACATCTGTCTGTTTCACAAAGCAACAGTTTTTGGGAAGAGGCTGTCTAAGTGGGATTTACTCTTTAGTAATGGAATATGAAGGGAATCGGAATGATTAGTACAAAGCTACAAGTGCGAGATATCCAATCATGGTTGCTCATTGCGGTAGAATAATTTGAAAGTCTTCTTACCTGCCCTCTAACCTTTACCTCGGTAAAGCGCGCGCGCGCACACACACACACACACACACACACACACACACACACACACACACAAAAAAAAAAAAAAAAAAGCTTAGACTTCTTTTAATGCTGTACACAAAAGCTTAGACTTCTTTTAATGCTGTTACCTCTGTTTTATCAAAGGCGGGTGCGGTAACAATAAAGTCAATCAACACGTGACCACTGAGCTTGTTACCCCCCCAAGGAACGAGTATGAGCTGATGCTGTGGAGCACCAAGACTACCTCAAGAGGAATTCCAAAGAAACCAATTTCAGACAATTTTACTTGTCTAGTTTTGGTCATGGCATTATACACGGATTGCAAGACTTGCTCAAGGGTAGAAGAACCTGACTGCTCAGTAGTCAGATGTGTCTTGGACAAAATTCAGGGGAATAATTGTTCCACATTTTCCAGACGTCCCTTCTGGTGTTTTGTGCCTCGTCGAAGACACTTGAAAATATTCAATTCTCTGGCAAACAAGACACTACCACTTTGATCTGTTTGAAATCAGCAAAATTTACTTCTAATAACTGCATGTTATGTTCTGTTCAATATATATATAGTCTTCTGCAGACAGTCATGTTTCGCTTTATCACAGCTCAAACCCTACCGAATTGACATCAGTGGCCGCTCGGTTGATGAAGGTAGATTTTAGTTTTAGCGTGTTATATATCACTTTTTCGGCTTATTAAGGTTGATGCTTACCAGAGCCCAGTTGTCCACAGAATATTTCAGTCATCTATGGAAGGATTATATTGAATCAATTGATTGGTATATAACTAAGAAAGCTGGTGGACTGTGTCAGGCTATCTATTCTGATGACACAACTGTCTACACCCATCTTGATAATAAGTCTAATAGCTGCAGTAGGTCAGTTTAGTGCCATACGTGATACCTGCTTGGGTGATCATGTCTCTTTTGAGACATGACTACCTGGGCCGAAGATTTTTCCGCAGTAAGTTGCCATTACTTTCTGCGGTAGACCGGTTGCCTACCAAGTGTACAGGAACCAATCGGTTCTGATATTCAATTCATTGATGGAGGGAGAAGAGATGGATTAATATCTTTCCCAAGAGTATTTGAACATAAGTGAATGACACGAATTTGACTGGAATTCGAACTCGGCCCTTCAATTTTTCATTCCAAGTCGACACCCGTTATATCCAACGCACATCTATAGGTTAAAATAATCAAATTGGCAACTGATCTTGAAAAAGACATTCTACTGTTGTTAACTGGGGCAAGAAATGGCTTATTAATTTTAATGCCTCCAAAATGAAACTGCTCTCGTATAATCATCTGAGAAATCCTCTTTTACTTTCCATCAGCATGACTGATGCTAACCTCTAGAAGAGCAAATCAGTGTACCTTCTTGATCTCTGGAAATTATATTGAATCAACTGCTAGATCTGCTGCTAGGAAAGTTAGTGGACTGTGTCATGCTAGACATTTGTTCTAGCCAGAATCTATCTTGCACATTTATAAGTTACGAATTGGATTATCTCCGAGATAATTTTAATTTATTTTTTTAAACATTATTTTTAAAGGATACTCATATTTGAGTGGATGTTTCTTTTTCTATAATTAAACTATATTTATTAAATCTACTGGCCTGCATAATTGAAAAATGTTTTTTCTCAAATTCTTTCATGCTCAGTAACCCCCCCTTGCGTCTTAGTGGATTTATCGCCTTGCTTATGGAAAAATGATAAAAATAAACGAAGCAAAAATCATGGTACTTCAGGAAGCTGCTGAATTTATTGTGTCTCGATCTCGCTCATAAACTTTGCGCTGATATTTTTTGTTTAAATATTTTATTTTGAACATATCTAATCCTTCAATGTTGATCAGTAGTGATCCACAAGAAAACATGAGTTGCAGTGAACAGAGAGAGAGAGAGAGAGAGAGAGAGAGAGAGAGAGAGAGAGAGAGAGAGGTATCAACTTGTTAGAATGCCAAGATTTAAATTATTATTATTATTATTTCTGCTATGGTCACACTACCTTCCATGTATGCAGAAAGACTTAAGGCAGGTAGTGGTGTGTAATTATGACGACATTTTATTTGTTTTTCTATCTCCCATAACATTACTATCGTTAAATGGACAAAGTTCTTCGTTTTTGTTAGCTGTATTTATCAAGACAGTTTCTAGTATATCTCTTAGGCTGGAATTTCCTGGGTTTCTTTCACTGTGTTGTTTTGTTCCATTTTTTATTATTCCAAGCGCACCTACTATGTCTGGTACTATTTTTGTTTTCGATTTCCCCATTTTTTCTATTTAATTTTCCAGGTCTATGTACTTTGATAGTTTTTCAAATTTCTTGGTTGTTATGTTACAATCTGCTGGACAAGCCATATCAATTATTAGGCATTTTTTTTCATTTCGGCTTTTGACAATAACGTTCGACGTATTTACTTCAATTTTCTCGTTTGTGTAGATAGTGTAATCCCATAGAATGGGACCGGTGCTGGGTGATGTTTATACCAGTGTGTGTTTACATATTTTCCAAAGTGTTTGAACATTGTCCAGTGTATATAACACGATCCCCGAGCCAACCCTTCCTGTACATAGACCACTCGGCCCACGTTGTGTTTTTTTGATCTCGGACCGGCCGATGTTGGATTGATTGTTACAACCTGGCTAGTTTAGTCTAGACACACAAGAGGTCGTTATATAGTTGAAACCAGATATTATGCGATCCTCGGTTCTCGGTAGTTGGTAACGGAATATGACCAGTACAACACTGCAACACCACGGGTGTAGATTTATATATATATATATATATATATATATATATATATATATATATATATATATATATATATCGATTATATACACAATTATAAGCAAGTCAAAGCTGGGTGATGCACAATCAGTTGGCTGGTATTTTACTAACACATTACAGTCGTATTATTCTCGGGGGCAGTGGTTTGCTCATTCGGCTCTAGCAGCACGCTGATTTCAGATAGACCGCCTTCTTCAATTCACGGACACAATTCTGTTAATTTCGTTTTCCACCACAGTTTTATTGAAAAGGCACAAAACCGGAGTGGTAAAGGTAGGTAGGGGAATTCATTTTTCCCTTGCTGTATAATTCTTACCAGCTCGAAATGAAAATAATATCAAGTTTCGACTGAGTCTCCGACTTTTCATTGTTGAAGAGAAGAGAACTTGCTCTTTCTCATTGTTTGCTTATCCGTATCAAAAGCTCAGGTAGCTCAGGACAAGAAATTCTCCAGTTCCAGTTTGACCTGGGGTTACGCAATCGTCAAATCAGGACGACATGTTATGTCTGCAATTCTTTTACATAGATTCAATCAATTCGTTTACTTTTACCGACAAAAGTAATTGTATTTTTCAATTTTAAAGAAATTTCTTCTTATCTTTAAAATTAATAAAAAATTAATACCATTAATTAAATTAATAGCATCTGGAAATAAGGTTACAGGTAAATATTGTCCCACTTTATTATGACGATTTTTATATTTATTTGGGGCAAGCACAGAACATTCTGGGATAAGATGGGTTATCGTTTCTTGGTATTTGTCAAAGAACCTGCATTTTGGATCCACGTTAATATCTAAATCTATCTAAACTTATGTATAAATGGAACTTTGTCTGTGTGTGTGTGTGTCTGTTACCTATAGACTACGAAACGGCTGAAAGGAATTTTCTTGAAAATTTACACAGTTGTACTATAAGCGTCTGCGAGTGTTCTTAGCTAAGGTTTTGTGTCGAGGTACCCCTGATAAATATCGAAAATCGATAATCGAAAAAATTGGGTTATAGAAGAAGTGGTCTGATTTTAATCAAATTTGATACACTCATAGACAAAGACATAAGAAACGATATTCACAAGTTTCAAGGTTGCAGTTCTTACAATAGTGCAGAAAATCCATAATATATATATATATATATATATAAAGCAAGATGTTTGTATGTGTGTCCGTTTTTCAGCCTGTATGTCTGTATTTTTTCAGCCCTTTTATTTTAGTTTTTGCTTCGGGTTTGGCTCTAAATAGGTATAATTGTAGTTCTTAGTCTCAGCCATGATACCACTTACTCAGAGAAGTTATTTAGCCTTTAATATTCAGTTTACGACGAAAAAAACTTATTTGATATCGATACCAGGAAATCAAAAGTTGACGTACATCCATTCATTTTTTTTAGTCTACTGTTTCGCTTTAACTGGAAACAACTATTGTTTTTTAGTCTTTCTTGCCAACGTCCAAAGAGTCTGAGCTCCAGGACCATGGATTAGTTTTAAAGCTTACATTACACCCGAGCAACGCCGGGCTATACTGCTATTATATAATATTTGCCTGAAAGTTCCTAGTAAAAATTCTGGTCTTGCGCTGCAAGAATAAATCCTTCAGTTTCAGACTCTAATCCAGATGCTCGTAACCAGGGGTGAATATCAACTTTATCAACATCATTCTGGATATTGGCCTTGCAGAGGTTTGTTTTGCTAGCGTTGTTTCATCTGTTCAAGAGCTTTATCCTTGGCTTTCTTTTTCATATTTTTGCTAAAACAGTTGTTTGTTGTCTTCTGTTTAGGCTTTCTACAGAATCTACTAAATGTAAATCTTGTTTGTATTTACTGCCTTCCTTCATTATTGAATATTTTTTATTGTTTTCGTGTTGTTTGACTAATTTTATCATCCAGTCCTTTGTTGATTCCATGTACGTTGTTATTATTATTATCATTATTATTATTATTATTATTCTGTGTGTCGTGTACATTTTTAATTTCTGTTTTCTTATTGTTCTCTCTCTTTAATAATGTTTTTTTCTTTTTTCTCATCAAGTGGAATGACTATATAGCGTCCATAGCTATATCCGCTGCTAAGAAGCTCGGTTCTCTGTGCAAGGCTAGGAAGTTTTCCCCGTCTGAAACAATCCTGCACATATACAAATCTACCATCCGCCCGTGCATTGAATACTACTGCCATATGTGGTCGGGTGCCCCTGCTATCCACCTAGGGGTCCTTAACAAAATCCAACGGAGAATCTGTAATGTGATCGATCCCAACTTGGCAGCTCGGATACAGTCACTTACACACTGGCGCAACGTGCCTTCCCTGTGTCTCTTCTACAAATATTTTCATGGCTTCTGCTTAGACGAACTTAGCTCACTGGTACCCACCCCATACATGAATTTGCTCGAGCCACAAGATTAGCAACTAAGTTCCACTCTTTTACTGTAAAACCAATAAATTGTAAACGCAAATTCTACTCCAGTAGCTTCTTCTCTCGCACTTCCCGCCAATGGAATTTCCTCCCGTTTACTTGCTTTCGCGATAGCTACAATCTTCAAGAATTTAAATGTAAAGTCAATAGTCATCTACTATCTTACTAACTTGCTTCCTGTCTCTCTCATGCTTCTTTCTTCATCCACTCCACTGCCATCATTATTCTCATCCTTCTCTTACCCTCTTCCTGACACCCCCTGTAACCTGTCACTCTTTCTCATAACTTACCTTCTATGTAACCTTCTGCTCAACAGTGGCAGTAAAATGCCTTGCTTAGGGCGACACGATTATAAAAAAAATGATTCATGTTCAGTGACCTATTACGTCTTAGTGGCTTTATAACCTTGCTTTTGGGCAAATTATAAAAGCAAACTAAAAACAAAAAACAAAAACAAGAACGAAACACTGACAATAAACACAGCAGGGATATTTGGCGTGATCAGGAACGAATCTATATTCTAAAGGCGTGTCTAGAGTGTTTAAGTGAGCTGCTAAATTAATTCGGGCTTGATCTCGTCAAAATAGGTCAGTATTTTATATGAACAGACCGGCTTGTTGATACACAAAGAGCATTACATTCTGTAGGTCAAATGAGAGACTAAGAGAGAAGTAACAACTTGTCAAAAAGCCAAGATTGAAATCTTCGTTGTCCCTTCTTAATAACTGTTCTTTTATTGCTTACTCTCCTTAGTAATGCTTTTCCTACTCTCCTTACTTTTATTGCTTACTCTCCTTAGTAATGCTTTTCCTACTCTTATATCATTTCACACTACACGTGTGTGTTAGTGATTTTATTGCCTTATTTAGAGTGAAATGATAAAACAAACAACACATTCCCAGCCCTGAAAAATTGATTTTTCATATAAATTCTATGTTAGTTGATCGAGATAGATTTAAAATAATCTGGTGCCACTCGTAGGAATGACTCTTATTTGATATTAAGTATCGTACGATATGCGTTGTGGTGCACTGGATATCAGCTCAGAACGAGAAATCAAAGAGGCGAGTTCGAATTTCAGTTTGGAAAGGTATTAATCCATCTCTTCTCCCTCTAGCTATGAATTGAATAACAGGACTGATTGGATTCTATATCCTTGGTTGGCAGCCAGTCTACTGTTGAAAGAAATGACAAATCTTTCGCCCAAGAGAGTACCACACTTAAATGACAGACGAAGGAAACGCTCAAGTATACAATCCATATAGTCCATATTTTCGATTTCAGGTCTGTTAAGACACATTCTCGGTATACATTCACTTTACTGAGAAGAAAAGAAAAGTATCTTGGTCAGACCGAACTCGACATTCCACCTCTTTCCAATATGTACAGAAAATTTGTAAAGTCACACACGCACACACACACACACACACACACACACACACACACACACACACACACACACACACGTCGGAAATAATGTTTTTGTAACATGTTTCATTCTTTAGGACTTCATCGAAAAGAACGTGTTTTACTAAAAAAGTAATTCATAATTTTCCGAAAATTGTTCTGATATATTAAAATTTACATATTACTATTCCATATATTAAAAAAACAGAAAATAATATTGCAAGCATAAACGAAAACACACACATAATGCCCTGAAACACATAAGAACACAAAAACTCAATCATGACCTAAAAATACCCTTAAGCGGTCAAAAACGGTAAAAACAGTTCAAGCCAATAAAAGAGGTTAATACAACAATAAGATGTCAAGCTAAATTACATGAACAAAACAACTAAAAAAGCAACTCAACGGACACCCGCTTACGCGTACATTTTAAAAAGCAATAAAAAAGCATTAAAATAGAAATCAGACACATGCATATTAAAAATAGAAATAAACATAAATAAAGAAAATAAAAAGAAAACCAAACAAATACAAACAAGACAAATCCCAAAAATATCAAATTTAATCACGCACTTTATAAATAAATAAAACATCGCGAGTTCTGATGAATGACGACATCATAACGGTGTCCTCACGAAACTTAGAAGTCGGCATGAACCTGCTCAGTTAGTGACAATTTCTTTGCGCTAAAATTGTATATGTGTATGAGTGTGATGAAAGTCTGTAGATGTCATTTCCGTATAGATCGTTGAAATGTCGCAAGATGTTACGATAACTTTTTATTTGGTTGGATATTTTATATTTACGTACGTGTGTGTGTGTGTGTGTGTGTGTGTGTGTGAGAGAGAAATGCTGTCGTCAATTCTATGTGGGTCACTGAAACACAGCGAGATGTGATTAATCTGTTTTGGTTTGAATTTTTTTCTTGAAGATGGAATTATTATTTAATTTATTTTTATATATAAGGCAGACATGATTTAGATTTATGAAGAATGAATCTGTAGATAGATGGTTATGCGATGTAATTTTACACACACACACACACACACACACACACACACACATATATATATATATATATATATATATATATATAGGGTGTATCGAAAATACTTTCACAAAATTTGGGACGGGTTCCTGACACTAAAACAAGATAAAATATCCATGGAAACATATATAAAAAAGGCCATCGTTGTACCTTTACAAAGTAACTCCTAAAAAATGTTCAAAATTTCATCGACTTGCTTATATATATATATATATATATATATATATATATATATATATATATATGTGTGTGTGTGTGTGTGTGTGTGTGTGTAAACAAGATTATAATTATACTCTGGCTCATTAGGTGTTATCCATTTATATATATATATATATATATATATATATATATATATTAGCCATCCACATACCAGCCTGTTTTGCTGTATCACAGCTCATCCACTTGCTTCTGGCTGGGATCGATCTCGACTGATCTGGTGTCAGTCGGAGTCGCTACCCGACTAAGCTATAGGCGCATTGAATCAGAGAAAGGAAATTTGAACGTGTTTTATATAAGCAGTGTATATACACACGCCAGTCACCGAAAGAACTCAATATATATATATAAACAAAAACGACCTAATCAATTTCTATTCCCACTACAATGAGAGAATAAAATTTTGCTTTAGAGCCTTTAGAAAGTGTTGCCCAGAATTTCTAAGTGAAAAGGTGAAATATACCGAAAAAACAAACTTCCCCACGATCTACACCATTTTATCCTCAGTGATAAAGAACGAGTTTACTTAATTCACAAAGCCAAAATACACAACTTTTACAATGATGCCTCTTAACAACCTTTTAACTAAACTCGCAAACAAATTAGCCCTCTCCAAAATTAGGATCGTTGCAACCACCACCAAGTCTATTAGTGATAGAATCAGGAAGAAAAATATACCAAAATTACCAAGTTATCAGAGAAAATTTCTACAGTGCAAAAAATGTGTATGTGTCGGGGGTGGGGGAGACATCAGGTGATCTAAAAACCGCATCTACGAACACCAGAGAAATTACGTTTAGACAGACGTTCTACGACATGGAACATAACTTTGATTTCATTAAAGTCAGCTTCATTAAAAAAACAAAAAAAAACAAAAAAACATAACACATTAAGGAGAAATTATTTTGAAAAACTAATAATAGCATTATTACCAACTATAAACACTCATTTAAAAATTACATCGCATCACCATCTTTCTACAGGTTCATTCTTCATAAATCTAAATCATGTCTGCCTTATATATAAAAATAAATTAAATAATAATTCCATCTTCAATAAAAAAATTCAAACCAAAACAGATTAATCACATCTCGCTGTGTTTCAGTGACCCACATAGAATTCACGACAGCATTTCTCACCCTCCCACACACATACGTAAATATAAAAAATCCAAACAAATACAAAGTTATCGCAACATTTTGTGACATTTCAACGATCTATACGGAAATGACATCTACAGATTTCATCACATGCATACACATATACATTTATATTAACTAACGTTACAATTCAACATGAACCGAGACAGTATCAAAACACACATATACACATACATTATCAAAACACATATATACACATACATTAATTAACGTTACCGTCCGACATACACCTAAACAGACCAAATAACTGTGACGTTGTCTTTTACATTATTCTCCAATAAAAGTAAAACATGTTTGATTGAGATACGCATCCTATTCTATCATCATGTCGGATTCTGGTCCATATATTCACTCATATATATATATATATATATATATATATATATATATATATATATATATATATATATATAAAACCGGCCATTACTATTTTTTAGTACTTATTGCCAAGTGGATAATTGTCAATGAAAATAGAATTGTTAATATTGCACAATAACATGTGCATCAAATGAATTTATAAATAGTTAATAATTACCTATGTTGCAGTTCCATCAATGAAAAAATGAAGAAAATTTATGGTGATTCGAACGAGTTCATTTTTGCTTCCTTGCCTTGTAAAACTTTACAAAGTAATAATAAAACAGACCTATTCTATTTTCATTTAGAATTATCCACTTGGCAATAAATACTAAAAATACTATGAAATACATCAGGGTAGCCTAATAATTATGGCCGCTAGTTTATATATATGTACACACACACACACACACACACACACACACACATTTATATATATATATGTACTAGCAGAATAGCCCAGTGTTGCTCAGGTGTAATAAAAGCTTTAAAACTAATCCATGGTCCTGGAGCTCAGACTCTTTGGACGTCGACACGAAAGACTAAAAAGCATTAGTTGTTTCCAGTTAAAGCAAAACCGTCGACTGAAAGAAAAATGAATGGATGTAAGTCAAATTTTGATTTCCTGGTATCGATATCAAATAAGTTTTTTTTTTCGTCGTAAACTTAATTTTAAAGGCTAAATAAATCCTCTGCGTAAATGGTATCGTGGCTGAGACTAAAAACTACAATTATACATATTTAGAGCCAAACACGAAGCAAAAACTAAAATAAAAGGGCTGAAAAAAATACAGACAGATAAACAGACATATTGCCTTATATATATATATATATATATATATATATATATAGTCATCCGCAGACAGATCTGTTTCGCTCATCAATACGGTTAGACTCAGATTGAAACCCGACCGAATTGGCGTCGGCGATTCTACCTCTGGGCTATGGGCGTTCGGTGGCAGACTTTTTAGCGTGTATATTGTCATTATACCCGCCCAATAGCTAGAGTGCTCTAATTCATTACTGAATGAGCGATATATATATATATATATATGTATTATCGATTTTCTTCACTATTGTAAGAACTGCAACCTTGAAACTTCTGAATATCGTTTCTTATGTCTCTGTCTATGAGTGCATGAAATTTGATTAAAATCGGACCACTCCTTCTATAACACGATTTTTTCGATTATCGATTATCGATATTTATCAGGGGTACCTCGACACAAAACCTAGCTGAGAACACTTGCAGAGGCTTAGAGTACAACTGTATAAATTTTTAAGAAAATCGGTTCAGCCGTTTTGGAGTCTATAGGTAACGGACACACACACACACACACACACACACACACACACACACACACACACACACACTCACAAAGTTCCATTTATAAATAAGTTTAGATAGATATATATGTAGTTTATTTATTGAAATCGCCCGATAGTTTCTTTTGCATCTTTTATTACATTTTTCAGTTCGCTTTTCCAGGATGGAATTAATCACAGTTTTGGTTTATTCTTCCTGATAGCGAAAAAGTTCTGATAATATGAATCAGAATGGAAAAAGTTCCTTCATTTCAGACCTAAAAAAGTAATGAATATAATAAAACACGAATCAGGCATATTTTATTTTGTGTAACAAAATTCCTCGTACCGTGGTGAATCTGTATATATATATATATATCGTTTTGATATTTTACTGAACCCGTTTATCTATCTATCTATCTATCTATCTATCTATCTATCTATCTATCTATCTATACTACCGGCCATAATTATTAGGCCACTCCAGTTTTTTTTAAAAGAAATGATATGTTTCATACTTCTTTTAGTATTGATTGCCAAATGAAAATAAAATGGGTCTTTTGTTATTATTACTTTACAGAATTTTACGAGGCAAGAAAGCAAAGATGAAATCGTCCGAATCACCATGATATTTCTTCATTCTTTCATTGATGAAACTGCAATATAGGTAATTATTAAATATTTATAAATTCATTTGATGCACATGTTATTGTGCAATATTAAAAAAAAGAACCATTTTCATTTACAATTATTCACTTAGCTATAAATACTAAAAAATAGTATTAAATACATCTTTTTCCTAAAACACTATAATGGCCTAATAACTGCTGCCGGTATATATATATATATATATATATAGTCATCCGCAGGCAGATCTGTTTCGCTGTATCACAGCTCATTAGTATAGTTAGAACTCCGATTGCTTTTTAACCCAGGATTGAAACCCGTTGACATCAATTCGGTAATTGGTGTCAGTCGGCAATTCTACCTCTGGGTTATTAATCCAAGATTTTTATCACTTTAAGCGTTATTTTTGTTCAGTCAGTCAATTAAGTGCCATACGTAATACACGCTTGGGCGATCATGTCTCGAAAGAAACATGACTTACTGGGCAGAAGATTATCCCGTAGTAGGTTGCCATTTCCTTTTGAGGTAGACTGGTTGCCGACCAAGGCTATAGAACCCAATCTGTCCTGTTATTTAACCCATAACTGGAAGGAATAGACGGATTAATACCTTTCCAAAAGGTATTTGCGCGTAAGTGAATGCAATGAATTCAGCTGGAATTCGAACTCGGCTCCCCGATTTCTCGTTCCGAGCCGATATCCCATGCACCACAATGCACATTCTTGGTCAGTATTCGTATTTGTGATAATTAATTAAACGATATATTCATTTATTTTTGTCTCCATACTAAATGTTCGTGAGACTTCATTAAACAAAAATATACATTCTAAAGTTATATATTGTGTGCGTATGTATGTTTGTTTATGAATAAAACTATTTAATCCATCAGTATTTAGGTAATTTGTTTTATTCCCCAAACACTGTCATGAAGTAGACGTTATTTAACCGAACCAGATGTATAATCTCAGAAATTGGGTCATTTTATGAGCCTAGAACTGTAGCTCTGGTCTGTAAGACAAGCTTGATAAATATTGGTCGACGGACGACAGTGTCTGCGTGATGAGTCTTGCTTTGCAGACAATAGCATCCCACGAGTTTTGGCTCTCATGCCAAAATATCATGTTTACCTGAATAAGATCAGGTAACTATGTCATGTGCGTTGTGGTGCAGTGGATATCGGCTCGGAACGAGAAATCGGGGTGCCGAGTTCGAATTCCAGTTGAATTCATTGCATTCAGTTACGGGCAAATACCTTTTGGAAAGGTATTAATGCGGCTCTTCCTTCCAGTTATGGGTTAAATAACAAGACAGATTGGGTTCTATAGCCTTGGCTGGCAACCAGTCTACCGCAGAATGCAATGGCAACCCACTGCGGGATAATCTTCTGCCCAGTCAGTCATGTCTCTTTCGAGACATGATCTCCCAAGCGTGTTTCACGTATGACACTTAACTGACTGAACTATGTCAGAAATTATGGATTTTTTCCATCATAACTTTTACCGTATTTACATTATTCGGACTATTGTCCTCATCTTTGTTGCCATTTGTAGGACGTTTCGGCCGTTGTATGCTCCGGTCTTCTTCAGGTGCTAGAAATTTCGAACCAAACACTTTATTACCATCACTGAGGTATGTAAATTTCATTTCTTAGTAGTGCCTCTTCTGAAAGTCATGAGTTATCTTCCTCTAACCCTGTAAAATACTTGTTCACCACTGCTGTAGCCTGGTAGTGAACTCACAACTCTTTGGGTCAAGTCACAGGAACTAACCAACGTCTATATCCACTGGGTCATGTGTCCTTAAGGACAAGATCAACTGAATTTTTTGGGACTTAAACCTAATGATTGAAGTTCATATACCCTAGTAATTGTAATAAAGGGTTCGGCTCAAAATTCCTAGCACCTGATGAAGTCCAGAGCGTACAACGGCCGAAACGTCGTACAAATGGCAACAAAGATAAGGACAATAGTCCAAATAATGTAAATACTGTAAATACTAGCTCATCTCAAAAATATAAACAAATAACTTTTACCAACACATTTTTCACCATCAATTTTTCTTTCTTTCTTTCTTTCTTTCTTTCTTTCTTTATTTCTTTATTTCTTTCTTTCTTTCTTTCTTTCTCAATTGATGCCCTCACTTCAATGCTTACTGCTTTAATTTTGCCATTTTGTGAAAATTCCACCCAGCTGATCCAATTAAATGCAGAGCAGAAAATTTGAACGGCTTTATCACTGATGTTGAGCCATGGCCTGGTTTACCCGACGAGCTTCTACGCATAGGGTTATCGTAGTGCATCCACTTTTCATCGTCAGTCATGATACAATGCAAAAAATCTTTCCTTTTCTGTTGAAGCAGCTATTCACACGTGACAAAACTCCATTCGACGTCTCTCGACTCCCACTCGTACGGCATCTAATGTCTTTGCTTTTGAATCATTCCTAATTCTTTCAAATGTTTTGAAATTGTTGTGTGATCAACTCCTAATGATTTTGCAAGTTCAGCTCGCGCCTGACATGAGTCTTCACGAAGTAATGATCCCAGTTCTTAGTCTTCCAACTTTTTCGGTGCGCGAAGGCGTTCTTTATGTTCAAAGTAAAAATCATTATATTTAAAGCGTCTAAACCAATCTGCAATCTTCAGCTACAGATTTCTTTTGAATAAAGTAGAAATAATCCGACTAAATCCGAATATTCTGCAGAATCCAGAGCTCAAGTCGGATTATTTCTCTTGTACAACCTCACGGTGTATGAAGAAATCGAGATAAAAAATATAGAGATGACGGACTCATGATAGTAAATAAATCCACTGGAGATAAGGTTGATAGAAAATTAATTCATAGAATTTTAAAATCTTTATGTTTTAGAGTGGTAATTAACCCTAATATAAAACAAGTTGATTTCTTAGACATAACATTAGACTTAGTTTCTAACACTTTTCAACCTTACATGAAAGATAATGCTCACCCAATGTATATGAACCCTAACTCCAATCACCCACCATCCGTTATAAAACATATTCCATTATCAGTTGAACGCCGCATAAGCATACACTCCTCAAAAAAAAAAAATATTCGATAACCACAAAACAATTTACGATAAAATTCTTAGAGACAGCGGCTATCAGTCCTCCTGTTATATAGCAATATACAACAAACAAGCATGTATATGAAAATATATAATAATATTTTTTATTGATGACGATGGACCGTGTGGCACAAGGACAGAGAATTGAGAGCGCGCTTCTAATGGGGGTTGACGGGGGGTGTCGGATCTGTTCTCCTCTGGTCTCGGTCTGTCCGGACTGTCTGCCTCTGTCTCTCTGCCCAGACTAATCCGTGCTTTCGCGGTCTTTATATATCTTCCAAAACCGGGACTTGTTTCTTCCGGCTTTGCCTTGATCACGCGACGCCCACGCGACGTCTACGTAATTCTCAGAGTCACCTGTCTGTTTGCCTCTGAGTTATTTCCGCATCTGTCGGAAATAGGGTCAAAGTGACATCCGTTACTTTTCAACGACCGGAAAACGCCCCCGCTTGCTCAGCTTCCTCGGGTGGGGCCAGATTATTATATTACACTCCGAGATAAACTTTTGTGGAAAAATTTACTAGCCCAAAAAGAAAAAAATAGAACCAGGAACATCATATGGTGTAACCCTCCATTTAATCTGTTAGTTAATTTTAAACTAGGGCATAAATTTCTTAAGCTAATAGATACAAATTTCCGCCAAAATAACCCTCTAAGTAAAAATTTAAATAGGAATACAATAAAACTCAGTTATATTTGCGCCAACAATTTAAAAAAATAATTAAATTACATAACAATAAAAGATTGAAATCATACAACAAAAATAACTCTAACACTCATGTCCGTTTGCCCCATAATAATAACTTTTGCAACTGTAGGAACCCGAACCAATGCCCCATACCTAATAAATGCTTAGCAAAATCCCTTGTATATATGTGTTCGATTTCATCCGTGGAGAATCCTAAGGATGCTAAAATTTATATCGGAAACACTATGAACTTTTTTAAAAAGCGATTTTACAATCAGCTCTCATCCTTCAATAACAAGGACAAACAAAATATAACGTAGCTTTCTAAATATTTTTGGAAGTTAAAAAACTAAATAAAACACCTAAAGTTAAATGGAAAACAGGCTTCAAACAGGCTAAAACATCTAAATCGGTAAAGGAACCATGTTTCTGTTGTCTTCAAGAAAATCATTAAATACATGAGGAGCGACATATTACTAAACCAGAGGCATGAAACTACAGTAAATTGCAAACACATTAAAGAACTGTTGGGACGCCCGCGCCTATTCGGCTATAATGGACTATTCCATTACTATGTAAAGTAATGGTGGCATCTACGTAAGAGAGTGTGCCGAGTAGCCGATCGACAAATCAGTCGTAGACTTCCGGTGACGACCCGGAAGTACCCATTGCTCATACTACGTCTTACGACGGTTGAGACGATTAACCTTTATTCTTGTATTGGATACTAATAACCTTTGTAAATACTATTTTCTCGGAATACAACAATTAACCTATTCCTGTTGTTGAGTTATTTATTCTTACTCACGACACAACAGTGGCGACGAAGATTGTCGACACAACAATGGCGACGAAGATTGTCGAACACAACAGTGGCGACGAAGATTATCACGACACAACAAGAACTAACCTTACAATCATGCTAAAATTACAAAAGCTAAAGTTCGGATCTGTAGAAACGATAAACTTTATAGTATAAATCTTTGTATCACGATATTCACTTTTAACTGTATGATCTCTCTCCTTACATATTCTCACCTCTAATTTTAACTTTATTTCA
Source organism: Ascarosepion bandense (assembly GCA_037127315.1). Classification (NCBI taxonomy): domain Eukaryota; kingdom Metazoa; phylum Mollusca; class Cephalopoda; order Sepiida; family Sepiidae; genus Ascarosepion; species Ascarosepion bandense. Next base: position 1,609,195 of record JBBBDQ010001448.1, read on the forward strand.
TACTACAAATTGTGATCTAATTAAAGTTTTATTTAAAAAAAAGAGATTTTCTAAATTCTAAATTAAGTTTAAATATAAAAATATAATAAATATAAAATCTAAGTTTAAATGCAAAAATATTTGTAGCCGTATACTTCACTAATACAGATATGTTTATTCACTACCAATTCCTATCCCTTCTTAGCCCGTCCTCTCTTACTCCCTTCCACCCCATATACATGTCCTTATTTTTTCTCTTTGTTAAACCGAAAGGACTAGCCGTAAAAGGCTGTAAAGGATCATACCTTATCTTCTACAGTTAAATCTGTCTCTAAAATTTTCAACATGTCCATTAATCACCTCTCTCCTCTTCATCTTCCCGCCTTTTGTTTAAATTCTAACTTCCAAATTTCAACTCTGATTTTCCATCTTCTACCCTACTTACCTCTCACACATAATTCGCCAATATAAGGTAAATAATTTTCCTTTTCCCTTCATACAACCTGATGAGACATTGTCCTTTCAATGTCGAAACAAAATGTACACTTTGTAGTAGATGATAATTCGTACATGTTCTAAACTATAATTTATAATAAATATTCATAGCTTTATTTTCATATTGAGCAGTTTTAAATTATTGTTAAATTGAACTTTGTCTGTGTGTGTGTGTGTGTGTGTGTTCGTTTCATTGGTAATCATGCATTACTTTTTAAGTAATACACATATTTATGTCTTTGTTGTTTCTGTTCTTTATATTATGGCCGCTACTGTATATTATTTTTCAAATGTTGTCATAGACGGAGTTGAGAATAGGTAGAAGCTCCCACTATCTATAAAAAGCTTCCGTGGCGATTAGCTTTGATTGTTCTGTCTGGGTGTATTGCAATGTCCCAGAAAATTATTACAGGACGTGACCTGGTCTGGTTGATGGTCACACCAGTTTCTGTCCTGTAAAAGTACCATATTTTCCAGTGTAGATAGTGACCCAATGTCTCTTGCTGAGTTTTATATTCAGTGGATGTTAACACCATGCAACCTAATATAAGATGGTCAATCTTATATAAGATGGCACGGTGTTATTATTATCATTATTTGTGGTATCATCTTGCCTAAGAATAATTATAGACGCTACATTATTAAGTCATCTTCCAGATCTATGAATACAAAGGGCACTAATCAGAGAGTTATCTCTGCATATGTGAAATGTTTTGTTTAGATGGAAAGTGTTTTGCGGATGATGGATACAGTTCCGCACAAAGTAATCTTTTGTAGTAAGAAAACCGAATGCATGCTCATCAGCAAAAAGAGCAGCCCAAAAAGCCAAATACAGTTGGGGATGCTAAAATCAAGTAGATACAAAAATTGAAATACCTAGGAAGTATTCTAACAGAAGGCGGAAAATGCGACACAGAGATCCGAAATTGGCATGGCAAAGGGCGCATTCCAGAAGCTGAGTAGAATATTAAGATACAGGAAAATTTCACTAGAAACAAAGAAGTGAGTACTGGATTGATATGTGATGTCAGTTCTTCAATATGGGAGTGAATACTGGATAATCTCATCAAAGATGTAGGAAAGACTTGAAATAATTGAAATGTGGTTCTACAGAAGGATGTTGGGGATATCATTGCTCGAGCATGTGAGCAATGATGAGGTTTTGGAAAGGATGGAAACTAAAAGGAAATTAAAAGTGAGTTTTATGAAGAGGCAGCTGAAGTTTCTGGGACCTACAATTAGGAAGGAGGACTTGAAGAACCTGATACTAACAGGTCAGATAGAGGGAAAAAGAGACAGAGGAAAGCAGTGGATAACGTATATGAAGGGCCTGAGCAGGTGGATAATAGAACGGGGATTGCGTGGTGTAACAGGGGAAAGTGTGCTAAAAGCCACCAGGAATAAGGAGACGTGGAAAGCCATGATCGCTTACGTCCTGAAAGGACAAGGCACATAGAAAAAAAAAGAAGTGAAGATGTGTTCAAGAACTTTACTCATATGAATTTTGTAACCTTTCTTAATCATACCCAAAATCCTTACCACAACGGGAAAGAGCGTAATTTTAAGTTTCCAAAGCAGAAAAATTGCAAGTAATAGTTATGAGTGTTTCAATCGCACGAAAACAACAACAATAATTTATCATTATTCTTATTTACACATTGACTTGTGTATCTAGTGACCTAGAGCGGAGATAAAGCGACAGCAGATCGTTTTCATATCTTCGACCTGATTTCAGTAATGTTAAGTACTTCCCTCTTGAAGGATCTTCGGAACTATTCTAAGCGAAACGGTTATCATTTTGTCATTTTCACCATTATTCGATTTCTGCTATGGTCACACTACCTACCAAGTTTGCGGGAAGACCTCAGGCAGGTGGTGGTGCGTTGTTATGGCTATATTTCATTTGTTTCTCCCATAACATCACAAGCGTTACATGGACAAAGTTATCTTTAGTGTGCGGGCTGAACTTAACAAGACAATTTTTTGTATATCTCTTAAGCCTGGCTTTTCAGGGATTCTTTCAATGTGTTGTTTTGTTCCATTTTTTATCATTCAAAGCGCACCTATCACTGGCTAGGCGTCACTTAATTGGCTGTTGGGTTCATGTTTACTATTTAATTTACTTTTATTCCGGGGTCGATAAGTAAAAATAGCACCTTAGGAAAGTTTTCTATGCACATGTGAAATGTTTCGTTTAGATGGAAATGGTTTTGCGGACGATGGATGCAGTTCTGCACAAAGTAATCTTTTGTAGCTTTGAGGGGCTGAGGTATTTGGGGATTTTACTTACTCATTATTATTATTATTGAAACACTCTCCCACATTTAGATATTACGGCCGCGATAATGATGCCCAGGTCTCAATTCTTACACGCAACTTAGAGACACAAAACCTTCTATAGCCCATAAGCTGTTCCAAACTGTGCTGCCATCGGCGCACCCCCAATAATGTCAGGTATGCACAAGGTTTGAGACGAGACAGAAAGATTCATGGAAATAGTCCCTCATGCGTCAACATAAACGGCTGCTTGCTACATTTATACGCTTTCTTCTTCTTCTTCTTAGTATTATTATTATTATTATTATTTTTTTTCTTCTTCTTCTTCTTATTATTATTATCCTTTTTCCTTCTTCTTCTTCTTCTTCTTCTTCTTCTTCTTCTTTTTCTTCTTCTTCTTCTTCTTCTTCTTCATTATTATTATTCTTTTAATTCTTCTTCTTCTTCTTCTTATTATTATTATTATTATTCTTTTTATTCTTCTTCTTCTTCTTCTTCTTCTTCTTATTATTATTATTATTATTATTATTCTTATTATTTTTATCATAATTCGATTTCTGCTGTGGTCACAGTACCTTTCAGATTATGGTCATTTTTCAGTTAAGAGACACAACCCTTTCCTTAGCACACGAGCAGTTCCAAGCAGTTCTGCCACCTGCGCACTTCCAATAGTGTCAGGTATGCACAAGACAGAAAAATTCCAGAAAATTGTTCTAAGTGTTACAATTGCACAAAAACGCCAACAACAATAGTTTATCATTATCATTATGTACTCAGCGACATGAGTATCTGGTGGCCTAAAGTAGAGATGAAACGACAGCAGGTCGTTTTAATATCTTCGACCTGATTTCGGTAATGTCAAATTCTTCCCTCTTGCAAGGATCTTTGGAACTATTCTAAGCGAAACGATTATTATTATTTTTATTACTAACGATTATTATTATTATTGTTTGTGGTACCATCGTGCCAGAGATAAATTTTAAGTGCCTAATTACAAAGTCCCTTCCAGAGTCGGTAAGTAAAAAGCCACCGTAGGACAGTTATCTATGCGCATTTGAATCGTTTTGTTTAGATGGGGAGGGTCTTGTGGATGATGGGTACAGTTCCGCACAAAGTAATCTTTTGTAGCTCTGAGGGGCTGATGTGTCTAGGAAATTTACTTACATGATTTTCGGTACCCTTCTTTACCATATCCAATATGTACAGGAATAATCGTAGGTTTAAGTTAACACGTTTATGTTACTTCGATTTACAGGTCCTTATAATTTGAGGGTTTTTCAAATTATTTGTTAGAAAGTTTGGAATTATTTGGGAAAGCTATATTATTTATCTGTCAGGTTCCTTTTTAAAATCTTTATGACTACGTCTGGTCTATTTGCATCATTTTTTTTCCTTCAAGAATTGTGAAATTCCACAGTGTCGTTTACTCCATCACAATTCGTAACATTACTCGAGTGGTATTTGTACCATGTATCCGTAACTAATAAATATTATTATTTCACTTGTTTCTAGCCAAATTTAACAAGAGCAGTTAACGACAGCTACTGGTCAGGCAGCGTAATAATACCTTCGGACTTACTTATTTCTATATTGCTATTTATTAACTATTCCTTTGAATATCTTGTTTCTTGTTATACTAATACAGTGTTTTGAACCTACCTTGTTGTTCCGTGTATTACTTCCGGCACAAACCGGTCACTACAACTTTGCGGCGAAGTTCCCCCCACAACTCCACAACAAATTGACGGCGAACATCCACAACACATATGAAGTATTTTGTTTGGCTTATTTTGTTCGGTGCAAGAACGATTTTATTCGTTTTGTAGCCAACGTTCCTTATACCAAATATGATGGATCTTTTCTCTGCCCTGTTCTCTCCGTAAGCGGCCATCCGACGTTTCAATAGCTAAGCCGGATGGGATTAGTTTCTGTTCCCTGCATCTGTCGTAGATGACTCGACATTCAAGAAGTTCCTTATACCGGACATGATGGATCTTCTCCATAACTATCGTCTACCCTATTCTCTCCGTAAGCGGTCATCCGACGTTTCGATAGCTAAGCCGGATGGGATTAGTTTCTGTTCCTTGCATCTGTCGTAGATGACTCGACATTCAAGTCAGTTTTTGGTGGAACTATTCTAACCGATTCCATTCACCTATCATGTCGTATTCGAGCTGGGTCTGTGGCGTTTGTCTGAAGATTTTCGACGAGGAACTATCATTATCCTACACATGGTGTACAAAGACGAGAGTCGAGAATTTTTCACAGCGCTACTTACATTATCCAAACTTCCTTGTGGTCGTTTTTTGTAAAAAAAAAAATTAAAAATTGGTTCGATATTAGGCAGTAATTTCAGAGTAATTTTCCGGTCAAATTTGATCTTCAACAATTTAAATGTAAAGTTGATCGTTATCTTCTGTCTTCTTAAATCTTACTCTTTTGTCTTCCCTCCTTAATAGTATCAATCAGTCAGTTAAGTGCCATATGTGATACACGATTGGATGATCATGTCTCGAAGGAGACATGACTGACTGGGCAAAAGATTTTCGCGCAGTAGGTTGCCATTACTTTCTGTGGTAGACTAGTTACTAACCAAGACTATAGAAACCAATCTGTCCTTATATTTAACCCATAGCTGGAGGGAGATGAGCCAGATTAATACCTCTCCCAAGGGTATTAGCGCGTAAATGAATACAAAGAATTCAACTGGAATTCGAACCACACTCTGATATCTCGTTCCAAGCCGATATCCACTGCACCACAACGCACATCCGAACACCACAACGCGCATCATAACAGTATATGTCCTCATATTCTCTAATTACTTGCTTGTTAGTGGCTTTATTGCCTTGCTTGAGGTGAAATGGTAAAGAAAAACATTATAGTCTTCATTAACATTCCACGTATTCAGTAACAAATCATTTATACATATTGGTGACAAAGTGTAAAAGTGTAAGATACTATTACTACTACATCGAGTTTTTCTAGGGGTTCATTGCCAGGGATTCTCCGCTTTGTTGCTCTTAATGATGTACTGCTGTTTGGGCACCTCGAAATGGTGTAATGGTTAGCAAATTTGTATCGCTAAAACCATTATAATTTAGTAGTGAGTTCGATCCTCACTGAGTGCCTCACACTTTTGTCCTTGTGCCACATCTAAGCTGCGCTTAAAAATCACCATAATGATGTACAGTTGTGTATCCTCTAGAACAGGGCTTCTTAACCCGGTGATCCATGGATTTCAGAAAGTTCGTGGGGATCAGATAAAACTTCTACGGCCCTTGTCCTAATCAGAGGTTTCTCGTGGGGATCAGATAAAACTTCTACGGCCCTTGTCCTAATCAGAGGTTTCTCGTGGGGATCAGATAAAACTTCTACGGCCCTTGTCCTAATCAGAGGTTTCTCGTGGGGATCAGATAAAACTTCTACGGCCCTTGTCCTAATCAGAGGTTTCTCGTGGGGATCAGATAAAACTTCTACGGCCCTTGTCCTAATCAGAGGTTTCTCGTGGGGATCAGATAAAACTTCTACGGCCCTTGTCCTAATCAGAGGTTTCTCGTGGGGATCAGATAAAACTTCTACGGCCCTTGTCCTAATCAGAGGTTTCTCATTAAAATAAGTAAAAAAGAAAATGTATTCTGCCACAGCTTGAAATACTTACGGTGCCGATCGCTAGGCCGTTGGGTTCATGTTTACCATTTAAACGCGTGTCCTCATTCTGTGCATGGCCACTATCTTTTGCAAACTCCATAAAAGCAGGTAATAATTCTCATTTTCAACGGTTTATCGCGTCGTGATTAACTTCTCATATATTAGTGAGGATTAATTGACCACGGGGCTGGCTGAAAATTGATGGGCGTACAGTGTGTATGAGGTTGCAGTGTGTAGAAATACACGTACATTTGTTGTAGACAACCAATTAGACTGTGAGTATCTACTTGTCTGTCTTAAAACGATTAGGTTTTATAGAGGTTTGTGTCTAAAGGGGTCCGTGACTAAAAGGACTTTTTATTCATTATTTGTTGTTATGTTATTATATTTTAAATATTTAAATGTAACTAGCTCTTCTACTCTAACGGTTTCTTTTCTCGCACTTCCCAGTTGTGGAACTCACTTCCATTTGCTTGCTTCCCTGATAGCTACAATGTCAAAAATTTTAAATGCAACATAAATTGCCATCTTTTTTCTACTTGATTCCCAGCCGTCTCTTATCTTTTTTCCGACATCCCTTTCACTTTTTCTTAGTCTTTCACGGTGCCCCACCCCTGCGCACGAGTGGCATTTCTGGCTTTTTTGGGGAGAACGGATTATAAAAATTACTTGTGTCTATAAGTGCATTCGTAGTTTGTTTATATATATATATATATATATATATATATATATATAGTGTTGAGTTGTGATAATGCTTAGTGACATGATGGTTGTTATTTTTCAGTAGTTTACTGATAAAGATATATTTTGGCAAACAGGTTTTTTGTCGTAAAGTGCGTGATAGGGAGACAGAGCGTTAATAGAATTAATGTAGTGAAGTTTGTCACTTAACTGAGCAGAGTCATGACGACTTCGAACTTTTTTGAAGGCACCACTATGATTTCTTCACTCCTCAGGGATTTTTTTGCAATGGCAGACTGAAACCCCCATTCCTGAGGAGTGAAAACATAATTGTGCCTTCACGAAACTTCGAATCGACATGACTCTGCTCAATTAAGTGACAAATTTCTTCACATTAATTCTAGTTCTCTCTCTCTTTTTCCCTCTCTTTCTCTCTCTCTCTTTTTCTCTCTCTCTCCCATATATATATATATATATATATATATATATATATATATATATATATATCAGAGGTAAAGTATGTGTTATAATGCATTTTAAAATAAGTTCGCACATTCTAAGTTTGTTAAAATGTCTTTAATACTGTTGAATTCTGTTCTGGGTGAGCTATTCATTTTTTTTTTTTTTTTTTTTTTTTTGGTCGTTTTGCCGAATTTTTGCTTGATTTTAAAACTTTTTATGCTTAATTGAAGGATTGATTTTGTTTTCTTAGAAATTTCATTGCCTGGACTTTAACTAAGTTTAAACTTAGCAATTCAACAACGTTTTCCCATTTTTTTTCAATTGGATCGGATGGACTAAACGATCGCCCGGTTCACACTCCACCCACATCTGTTGAGCGGGTGAGGAGTCTCGTCCCTTGTTTCCTGTTTAGGATGCGGTTTCCGGTTTTCTCTTTTCCAATCTTTTCACTCTTTTATTTTTTTTTTCTCCAATTGGAGTAGATAGACTAAACTATCGCCCGGTTCACACTCCACCCACATCTATTGAACAGGTGAAGAGGCTCATCCCTTGTTTCCTGTTTAGGATGCGGTTTCCGGTTTTCTCTTTTCCAATCTTTTCACTTTTATTTTTTTCCAATTGGAGTAGATAGACTAAACTATCGCCCGGTTCACACTCCACCCTCGTCTACTGAACAGGTGAAGAGGCGCATCCCTTGTTCCCTGTTTATGATGTGGTTTCCGGCTTTCTCTTTTCCATTCTTTTTACCCTTACGTAGCCCCCTGCGCATCAGTGGCGTTATCGCCTTGCTTGGGGTGATATGATTAAAAAAAAATAAAATAAAATAGGAATTTAGGTATAATTTATGAATACAGTTTCCAAAAAGCCTACTAAAAACACTCTTCAATTCTAATCGTGACAAAAATACTTGCACAAAATGTTTACATTTTAACAGTAATATAACACCTGAAATAAAATCTGACCCAAAAGTGAGAAAAGAGGTAGACGTGTCCAAACTTCTGGTTTTTAATATTTTTTTTATCATGCTTCCGTTTCGCCAAAAGGCCTACGAATATACAATAAACATTATTATTTTTGAGATGAGGTAGTATTTACAGTATTTACATTATTCGGACTATTGTCCTCATCTTTGTTGATTGTAATAAAGGGTTCAGTTCGAAATTCCTAGCACCCGAAGAAGGCCGGAGCGTACAACGGCCAATACGTCGTACAAATGGCAACACAAATGAGGACAATAGTCCGAATAATGTAAATACTGTATTATTATTTTTTTATCTCACGAATTACTTTCACCGGCCTACTAATGTATATATAGTGCATTTCAGTCAAGTTAGTCTAGGCACATTTTTGATTATTCAAACAAATTAGGGACTTGACCTAGAGAGTTGTGAGTTCAAACGCTAGCCATGGCAGAAGAAAAAGAAATTCAGAGTTGAATTATAAAAGGGAATTAACTGAAACTGAAATATCCAGAAAATGCAGGGCACACGGAAATAGAACAATCTATCCCAGTGAACAAAATAAAGGGTTTGGTTTGAAATTCCTACAAATATCACCTGAAGAAGGCCGGAACATGTAATGGTCAAAATGTTGTGAATAAATCTTGAGTCACAAATTTACTTTATAATAGATAAAAGAAATATTGCTATAAATATTGTTTATAAATAAATTTGTGACTTAAAAGGTTAAAAAATATTGCTGTAAATGTTTATTTTCTTCCATGTTGGAATCTGTTCTTCCAAGCTATAGGTTAAATAATAGAACATATTTGAAGAAAGTCATTGTTATTCATAAATAAATTGCTATTACAGTATTCACTAAAAAAATAATTATTCTTAGAATCTAAAATATGTTTTGGCTTTGAAAACCCACAAGAGTTTGGTAAACTAAAAAAAATAAAATAAATAAATATGCAAATATTGACAAAATATTTCTAAAAAAATCATATTGATATGACTTCTGCCAAAATGCAACAAAAATTTATCTTTTTGAATGAGTTTAAACTTACAATAATTCTGATACCATAAACAGTAAAATCAGAACAAACTTTCTGGCAAGCTGAATATCATTACTTTGTATATTGGTGAAATTTTGATTCATTACTAACAATCTAACAATTATATTTTTTGGATTAAATGTTGGTTGATGTTGGGTGATGTAATCCAGTGACTTGATCCAAAAAGTTATGAATTCAGTCCCTGGCCAGAACAGAGATGAACAGAAAACTTGTTGAGTTACTGCAGAAAATTAACTAACAACGAAAATTGTGACACAGAAATCCAATGTCACATCGGAATAGTAAAATAGGCCTTCTAGAAAGTAATCAAATATTAAGACAAAGGAAAATGTTAGGAACCAAGAAAAGAGTGATTAACTGCATATTTTGCTCGATGCCATGCATTCATGTTAGTTCCTTCACAGATGAAGACTAGGCTCGAAGCGTCACATACATAGTTCTCCAAACAGATGCTGAGAATACCATTGACAGAACATGTGAGCAACGTGGAAGTTCTAAACAAACTGAGAACGAGAAACATACTTAAAACCAGAAAAAAAAACAATTAAAACTTCTGAGAAAAATTTCGAGATTGATTTGTTTTGTTTTTTAAGGTTTATCAACTTTTTGTGGAAAATTTAAAGTTGAAACATATATCGGATTATTTACACTATTTACACTGTTCGGACCGTTATTCTTATCTTTGTTGCCATATTCACGACGTTTCGGCCGTTATACGAGCCGACTTTCTTCAGGTGATTAAAATTTCGAACTAAACCCTTTGTTCCGTTCGCCGGTGTAGATTATTCTAGTTCCCCATGTCATGCCTCTTCCAGATGTCTCAGTATCAGTTATCTCTCTTCAATTGAACTCTGTATATTTTTTTGTTTATCTCTGCTGTAGCCAGGTATTGAACTCACAACGAGGTCAAGTTACTGGATACAAATAACGCTTTTATCCACTGCGCAATATATCTTTGAGGACATCATGTCACGTTTGTAACATGGACCTTCCGCCATCAGAAACAATTTCATCGGACACCGTTTTTTTTTGTTTGTTTACCTTTTTTCCTCTCGTCTCGCTGCGGCGTCTTTCTTGTTACTGCTTTGTATTTTATTTTATTTTCGTTCTCCCTTCTCTTTCATTCTTTGTGCCTCGTAGCATAAGACCATGCTTCCTTTTTTTTAATCACGTCCTTCTGTTTTTATCCACTCTCGGCAACGTGATAATGCCACGTGAGTAGAGTTTACCTTTTGGCGGGATCTTCAGATTCTTCCTGTTGGTCCCTGTATCCACACGCACTATTCACCTCTTCGCCGTTTTATATAACTTTGGTATGTTTTTTTCATTCTTCTTAGCCTTTTCATCTCCTTTGTATTGCAAATGCATTATTGCGGCACGAGAAATAGTTTGCTGCCTCTTTATTTCTCTGTTGCTCTTTCAACCACCTCGTACTTTCTAGCCCCAAAATCATATTTATTTCAAGGAAGATATAAGGGACATTTCTATTCAGAATTAGCTCAGCCGCTTAGGCATGCTGTTACCATGTCTAATATTGTAAATTGCCTCCTTCTTGTTATCAACGCTGAGCTGCCTTCCGAATTTGTTGCTTTCTTATATTTAAATTGAATACAACACTTGCCTCGCAGTTCTTAACGCATTTTACTACTATCAGGCCACCTCATAGCTGCTGGTAGGAGTAGATAGCTTTCTTTTCCTTCTTTGTTCTCGCTTGCTTCCTTATCTGTATCTAGCCTTTCCTTTTCTCTCTTTTAATTCTGCCTTTTTCGTCGCAGTGGACTCATCTTTGTTTCACTCATTTTTCTTTCAGATTTTTTACCTAATTCACGGAGTAAAATCTTTCGTTTTTCAATTAAATTCATCTGTGTGTTCTTGTGAATTTGAGTTTACACTGTCTGTCTAAGCAAGATGCTTTTTGATATTTTGTCCAGGGCAGCACACATTAGTTTATGACATTTTGGGGCTTATGAACCTAATGTCACAGTAATTAGTTTTTACCACAGCTCATATTACAATAATGTTGTTTGTAAATGTTTTCTCTAGCACTCCATCGTACTGGTTCCCATATTGTATCCATTTCTATTCGTGGCCAACTTAAGTGATTTTTGTGGCCTAGCATATGCGATAATTCCTTAAGTTTTCGCATCTTTCAGTGGTATTCTTTCTTATTGAACTCATTACTCTTTGGGTCAAGTCACTGAATCAACGCTTTTATCTACTGGACCAGTATTACAGAGCGTTTTTTTAATGTTTCGTTTTTTGTTCATTGAAATTCATGTTTCATGAAATATCGTTGTCTTGGATGAAGGAAGAGATAAATGACGTTCGAGATTTATCATTTAAGGAATCAGAAGTTTCAGATATCTTTGCAGAGAAGCCAGGTGACTCTCGTGTTTTTGAGGCCATAGTAATAGAGGTTCATCTTCAGGGAATTAAAGCGACTCCATTCTCTACAGGTGACAATCGTTCAAATAATTGTGGATCCATCAATTACTATTTCGCCTTATCACACTTTCCTTTTAACCGTTCTCCAGGTGTGAAAACCGATAGCAATAAAGAAATGGTCTCATTAGATTTTTTTTCAATTTTTATTTTGATGAAGAACCAATAAATTTGTTGTCGCTCACACGGGAATTACAAACAGAAAAGGCTTATCACAAGCGGAATTAATAAAAAAATATTCAGCAAAAATTCAACAAAGAATTGTTGTCGAGATATGTGCATGATTCCTCGTCATTAAATTCATGAGAAGACAATTCTGAGTATGTGTGTGTGTTATTGCTCTGTGTGTGTGTATCTGTATCTTTGTGTGTGTGTGTGTGTGTTATTGCTCTGTGTGTGTGTGTGTATCTGTATCTTTGTGTGTGTGTGTGTGTGTGTGTTATTGCTCTGTGTGTGTGTATCTGTATCTTTGTGTGTGTGTGTTGTTATTGCTCTGTGTGTGTGTGTATCTGTATCTTTGTGTGTGTGTGTGTGTTATTGCTCTGTGTGTGTATCTGTATCTTTGTGTGTGTGTGTGTTATTGCTCTGTGTGTGTGTGTATCTGTATCTTTGTGTGTGTGTGTGTTATTGCTCTGTGTGTATGTGTATCTGTATCTTTGTGTGTGTGTGTTATTGCTCTGTGTGTGTGTATCTGTATCTTTGTGTGTGTGTGTTATTGCTCTGTGTGTGTGTGTATCTGTATCTTTGTGTGTGTGTGTGTTATTGCTCTGTGTGTGTGTATCTGTATCTTTGTGTGTGTGTGTGTTATTGCTCTGTGTGTGTGTATCTGTATCTTTGTGTGTGTGTGTGTGTGTGTGTGTGTGTGTGTGTGTGTGTGTGTGTGTGTGTGTATACAAATATTCTCAGATATTTGTAGAGAGGAATAATATGATTAAAGTACAGAGACAAGAGGAAAATTGTATTTAGTTTTAGCTGAAGCGTTTTGTTCACTGACGGACTTTATCAAGGCAAACAATACGAAGTTAATTTATTTGAAATAAAGAATGTATAAACAAAAAGAAAATATTTTGGTTACTAGAAAGTTACAAAACGATCATAAATATTCATTAAGTCAAGTGAACAATATTAGATATTTAATTACGTCATTTTGCGTACTCGAAGGGATATTTTTCATTTGAAGTATTTTGTTTGGCTTCTTATGGTATAAGACGTTGAAATGATGAATTTAACTGTATTCTTTTGATTTTGTATGTCTGTTGCATATATTGGCTTGGAAAAGTATTGGTTCTATTAAGAATGATGAGATAGAGAAAAAACGGGGGCACAGATTAATATTTTGGTAATATTTGATGACGGTCAAACTTCCTCGTCTTTTATTTCGTTTGGGAATTCACTCCCGAATGTGATTCTGGCTTTTCCATTGGACGGCAAGCATTTTGCATCAAGGTGTGAAGTTTTGCAAGTTTTGTATGTGTTAAGCAAAGTTTTTCAATTCGAGAAAATTCATTTATTTTAAACAATGAGTCAGATTTGAACTTTTCAATTTAGAACTTGCTTTGTTCACTACATGTTAAGATACTACGAGTGGAGGGAAATATATGTTGGAAACTTGAGTTACTAAAGGGAATTAACTGAAACTGAGCTGCCTAAAAAGTCATGTCTCGTGGAACTAGAACAATCTATCTATTTCGACAAAATAAAAATTTCAACGTATATCACCTGAAGAAGGTAACCTACGTAATGAGTTTGTGTAAATGAATGGATAATATTTCTGAAGTTGACTTACACCCATTGCAAAAACTGGCAAATATGAACATTCTTGTTAACGTTAAATAGAACGAAACAAGACAGGATTAAAACATAGCATTTATTTATTTTATAGGATTACACTTGAAAGCTCGCAAAAAGTTAAAAGTTAGTAATTTTTAGCGATTTACATTTATAGTGTAAATTGCTTTCAAGAATCAGCCCCCAAATATAGTTTCCCATCATGTTTTTGTTATAAGATTGGTAGTGTTCTAGTTATTTTTTAAACTTTTAGAAACTTATCGAAAATTCTTGAAAATTCTAGAAAATGCTCTTTCAGCAACTCCGTACTGAACATATCTGGAAAAGAATGAAAAATAGTTTAGTTTCAAAACATGAATGTTCAGGCCCCGAAATCAAAGTTTGAAGGAAACAATACTCATTTCCTTTGATTTTTAGATAGAAGCAGTGAGAAAATAACACTCACTGACCTAAGACAAAAAAGTCAAAATTTCATTACACAGTATAACGAATCGGATTCATGACGTTATAATGAGATGCATAAAAAAAAATCTTTTGAGAATTAATAAGACAAACATTGATTAATGACACCGTTTTTACATGGCTCTTTCTTTGGCAATCAATTAAAATATGCACAATAAAGAAAGCCCTCTACTTCCCGCCACATGAAACACATTTTCCTTTCATTAAATATCATCCCTACCCAATCACTAAGTATGACTGGATTACCAGTACAAGACTAATAATTAAACACCTCTATTTGACACACAAAGAACCTCGATGGCGCCATAATGAATTCATTATTGTTATGTCGTGAGTAAGAATAAATAACTCAACAACAGGAATAGGTTAATTGTTGCATTCCGAGAAAATAGTATTTACAAAGGTTATTAGTATCCAATACAAGAATAAAGGTTAATCGTCTCAACCGTCGTAAAACGTAGTATGAGCAATGGGTACTTCCGGGTCGTCACCGGAAGTCTACGACTGACTTGTCGATCGGCTGCTCGGCACACTCCCTTACGTAGATGCCACCATTACTTTACATAGTAATGGAGTAGTCCATTATAGCCGAATAGGCGCGGGCGTCCCAACAGTTCTTTAATGTGTTTGCAATTTACTGTAGTTTCATGCCTCTGGTTTAGTAATATGTCGCTCCTCATGTATTTAATGATTTTCTTGAAGACAACAGAAACATGGTTCCTTTACCGATTTAGATGTTTTAGCCTGTTTGAAGCCTGTTTTCCATTTAACTTTAGGTGTTTTATTTAGTTTTTTTAACTTCCAAAAATATTTAGAAAGCTACGTTATATTTTGTTTGTCCTTGTTATTGAAGGATGAGAGCTGATTGTAAAATCGCTTTTTAAAAAAGTTCATAGTGTTTCCGATATAAATTTTAGCATCCTTAGGATTCTCCACGGATGAAATCGAACACATATATACAAGGGATTTTGTATATAAAGGTTAATCGTCCCAACCGTCGTAAGACGTAATATGAGCAATGGGTACTTCCGGGCCGTCACCGGAAGTCTACGACTGACTTGTCGATCGGCTGCTCGGCACACTCCCTTACGTAGGTGCCACCATTACTTTACATAGTAATGGAATAGTCCATTATAGCCGAATAGGCGCGGGCGTCCCAACAATTATGAAGGATTAAATTATGATTACAAATTAGAATAATGTTCAAATATAAAGAAATAGCAATTGCATTCTTTTTATTTATTTTTAGTTGTTTCCTAGATATTATTTACAGAATTTTAGACACGTTTTATAGCATGGTGCGTGATATGTGACGGAAAATATGATACTCCATTTTAGAATCTAAACATTTTGCTTCTTCTCCGTGTGCCGTGTCCCTTCAGAACGTAGGCAATCATGGACTTCCACTTGGCTCTGTCCCTTGTCGCTTTCAATATTTTTTCTCTTGGTATCGCTCTACCATTCATTTGCTCAGACCTAACAAGTGCGTCTCGCGCTGATTTCCTCTGTCTCTCCTTCCATTTATACAACCTGTGAGTATTAAGTTCTCCAGGCCCTCAGTAGACTCATTTAACGACATATTTGTTGACCGTCTAACTATATTAATCTTATCAATTAAAAAAAATCCAACCAGTTGGTATTATCAGCTTGATAGTGATTGGTTTCATTTCTTCAAAACGAAATCAAAATAAATAAAATAAAGTACGAAAATAGTGATTATTTTCGAATTTGTTATGTTTTTTGAAACGAATGCGAGTGCCAAGTGGTTCAATTTTGATAAGCAGAACTGGTGCTGTGGGATGAACCAAACGTCCGGCTAAGGTGCCTAACGCGACGCCCATGAGATCCCCAAAAGGGTGTCGATAGATATAGACAGCAGGACGGTGGCCAAGAAAGTCGGAATCCGCAAAGGAGTGTGTAACAACTCACCTGCCGAATCGACCGGGCCCGAAAATGGATGGGTGCGCGTTCTGGTGCAGTAGATATCGACTCGGAACGACAAATCGGAGAGCCAAGTTCAAATTCCAGTTGAATTCCTTGCATTCACTTACGCGCAAATACCCTTGGGAAAGGTATTAATCCGTCTCTTTCCTCCAGTTATGGGTTAAATAACAGGACATATTAGGTTCTATAGCCTCGGATGACAACCAGTCTATCACAGAAAGCAATGGCAACCTACTGCGGGATAATATTCTGCCGAGTCAGTCATGTCTCTTTTGAGACATGATCGCCCAAGCGTGTATCACGTATAGCACTTAACCGACTGAATGAATATAATAGTTAGAAACATAATTAAGACTTCTACTGGGCATAAAGTGGGGGATCGGTTTTCTGTTTTTATGAAGTAATAAAACTGATCCCCCGTTAATTATACTCAATATAATAATGTAATATAACTTATCTCTTCTCCCTTCAGCTATGAGTTAAATGGCAGGACAGATTGGGTTCCATAGCCTTGGTCGGCTACCGCAGAAAGCAATGGCAACCTACTGCGGGATAATCTTCTGCCCAGTCAGTCATGTCTCTTTCGAGATATGATCGCCTAAAGCGTGTATCACGTTTGGCACTTAACTGAAACTGTTGTACTGCAAAAACAAATTGGCTTGAAATTTAAATTGGATGCTTTTGCTATTCCACTTGAGGTTCTCGACAAAATCCAAATGAGGATCTGCAACATAATCGATCCTGCATCCGTATCAGTCTTGGGAAACATACAATTCCCTGTTATTGGCTAGTTTAATGATACTTTTGTGTAAGGCTACTCTTTTATTCAGGCCTTGTATTGCCCCCTCCACGTATATTCTTGCGCATTCATCGCATTTCAGATCATATATTAAGCTTTAAAGTTGCATCTGAGATTTTTTTATTTATAATGTAGATGTGTTTTCGAATTGAAAGTGGTTACCTTCTATTATTATGTTGCAGACCCCATACCTTTTCTTTTTTTGTTTGTGGAGAAGTATATATATATATTAGTCACCCGCAGACAGATCTGTTTCGCTGTATCACGGCTCATCAGTACGGTTAGACTCCGATTGCTTTTTTTTTAACCCAGGATTGAAACCCGACGGAAGTGGCGTCAGTCGGCGATTCTAACTCTGGGCCATGAACGCACGGCAGAAGAAGGCAGACTTTTTAGCATATATATTATCATTATACACGCCAAATAGCCAGAGTGCTCTAATTCATTACGGAATGAGCGATGTATATATATATATATATATATATATATATGATCCGTAATTAATTGCTAATCATTATTTACTCAATAGCTTATCTATCTATCTATCTATCTATCTATCTATCTAGACAGGCAGACAGACAGACAGACAAATATATGTATATAGAGACAGATATATATGTATATATATACCACCGGTCATAATTATTAGGCAACCCCAGTGTTTTAAAAAATGATGTATTTCATACTATGTTTTAGTATTTATTGCCAAATGAATAATTGTAAACGGAAATAGAATGGTTCTTTTGTTTTAACTGCACAATAACATGTGCATCAAATGAATTTATAAATATTCAATAATTACCTATATTGCAGTTTCATCAATGAAAGAATGAAAAAACAATAAGGTGATTGGGACGTGTTCATTTTTGCTTCTATGCCTTGTAAAACTTTGCAAAGTAATAATAACAAAAGAACCATTCTATTTTCATTTAGAATTATCCATTTAAAAATAGTCTGAAATACATCAATTCTTTTAAAAACTGGGGTTGCCTAATAATTATGGCCAGTAGTGTAGATATGTATATATAGATACATGTCTATATATATATATATATATATATATATATATATATATATATATATATATGTACACACACACACGCATATGTATAAAGAGATGGATAGATATATATTTGTATATATTTAAAGAAACAATGATTGAATGATTATCAATCAATGACTGGTCATAAATGTACCCGAGATGAGCTCATTAGCCATGTATTTATGTGCGTGCTGTGGACGGTCTGTGCCCAAAGATTTCTCTCAGTTCTGGCGAAGTAGCAATTGCTTAATAAGCTGGCTTAATTTGATGTGGCAAATAATTTATACCAAGAAATAAACTTTCTCATTAGGAAATACAGTAAGAATAATGTTTAAGCAGACCCACACCAAATATATGATGATGAAAACATCATCCAAGGAAACATTATGCGTTCTTTAAGCGAGGAGCTAGTACTGCTTTCAATTAAAATTTATAAAATCTATCTCTTAAAACACTTTTTAAGAATGTTTTGTAATTTGCTTGAAAAGAACGGAACTCGAAAGCAAGCTTTCCTACCATTCTGAAGATGAGATCTTGATCTCGAATTATTATTGTATAATAAATAGTTAATACCCAACAACTTCTTTACTTTCCTTTATTTTACTAAACGCATTGTGATAGCTTTCAAGACCTAACCATACATATAATATACACAATGCTTCATATTTTATCTACTTCGACGAACTGGTGGCCCCTTCACAAAAATTTACTCGAGCAACCAGACTGGCAAGAAGGTCCTACCCTTTTACAGTTAAATCTACCAAATTCAGCCGACATTTCTACTTCACCAGCTTCTTTTCTCGCATTTCCCGCCAGTGGAACTCCTTTTCGTATACTTTCTTTACTGACAGCTACAATCTCCAGGACTTTAAATGCAAAGTCAATTCCCATCATTCAAGTCATTCCTTCGTCCTTTCTACATCACCCCGTGCATCTTGTTCTTTCCCTTTCTCACTTTACATTCGCGACTGTCTTCACACCTGAATTCCCATCCTTCTCTTACTCTTTCTCGGACACCCCCAGTAACTGGTTCGTCTTTCTCTTCGCTCTCCTCCTGCTTAAACTTTTACTTTCTTATATAGCCTTCCTGCGCTTCAGTGGAGGTACCGCCTTGCTTGGGATAAAACGATAAAAAAAGAAAGAGGAGGAGTATGGACCGGGCGAGAGAAAGACGTATCTAAACATTTTAAACAAAGTCAGTAAGTTTATATTAAGTAAGTGTCGAAACATTCATTAAAGATTTTAAACAGGGATTAAAGGATCTCTGGGAAATTGAGCATCCGTTCTTGAGATTGCCTTTCTAGCTAAGTTACTTTTGAGAAAAATTATTTGAAGAGTCGACCATCAGCACACAGGAATTTCTTTAGTCATGTGATGTCAATTTATTTATTTCTGAGTGATATTCTAATCTACTTTAGGACTTTTAGGGTAGGGATGGAAGTAGTGATATATAGCCCGATTAATGGAAAACAGGTAACTGCTCTTTATGGCAGAGCGAAAAAGAAAACAACTACGATGTCAGTCACATTAAAATTAATTGAAACAAAAATGGCGATTGATTCAAACGTGAAATTGAAATTAAAGTCTAAACTCTCAGACACCTCTGAGAGAGAGAGAGAGTGAAAGAGAGAGAGAGAGAGAAAGAGAGAGAGAAACAACAACAACAACAACAACAAAAACGAAAATAAAACATTTAAACGGAAAATTACCATCATCATCATCATCATCTTCTTCTTCAAAGATAATGAGGGTTTCCTTTTCCTAACCTTCTATTTAAAGTTGTGCGGAATGTTAACATTATTTTCATTAATTTCTCTCCTTGGCGATGGTGATTTTTAAAACCTTGTTCGAACGCGCTCTGCGATTATTTTAAAATCTTCAATTTATCCGTTGTAGCTATGGAATTTTTTGCATAACAAGCGTTTCGATAATTTTCCAAAATTAATTACAAAGCACATTTTTAAAAATCACTATCACAACGGAAAGCATATTCTGTTGCAGTAACAATAGGTTTGTCTTTGTAAAAATCGAAAGTGCTTGGGTTGAAAAAACTACAGCGTCTTTCATGATGAATTTCATCTTAACATCAAGAACCTGATTAAACAACTGGAAATGATCAGTATAAAAATACGTAAGCACATATCTATATTAATCACTGATTATATATATATATATATATATATATATATATATATATATATATATATATATATATTAAAAACAGAAATAGGGTTTTTCCAACGAAAGAAATTGGTATAGAATAAAAATTGCGAGAAGTTGTGTAGATTTATTGTTGATTTATTGTTGATATTATTGTTATTATTATTAATATTACTTGCTTTTTGTATGATACATTAAGTGTACATCATGGTATTTGTAACGCTACATGTATTTCGAGTCTAAGGTTGATTCTCTTCAGGCGAATAAACTTGTGAATTCACACATCGAGATCTATTTGCTTTTCTGATGTAAAAATTATTACGTATAAATAGATAAATGATGTGGTAACTAGGCCGAATAGTTTAAATGTGTGCGTGCATGTTGAGTTTTTCACACTCGCATGTTAAGTTTCTTCTGTCGCTTTCGTTGTCTGTAAATAATTTTTTACTGACTTGCGAAATTTGATTTCGTCATTATACTTCAAAATTGTTTTCATCAATTTTGATTCAATTCTACTCTACGAGTCATCTAGTTCTTTTTATTGCTTTGGAGATACTATTTGAATTTAGTGTATGTGTGTGCGTGTATATATATATATATATATATATTTTTTTTTTTTTTTTTCGCATTCGAATTTCGTGTGTTTGTGTGTGTCTCTTAGGTTTTTCATGTTGCTTTGTTGAGGGAAGGCTAGTATTTTTTTTATAGTGTATTGAGCCAGCAGAAAATTATTTAAATAAATATTGTTAAATATAACAGACAATGAATGTCTACGATATGTAATCATGAACCGTTCTAAACATTGTATTTTAGCTTTAATTTCCGGCAAAAATAAAAAAAAAACATTGTCCAACATTTGGATATTTTTATTACGCTGGTCCTTGATCTAAACATTCGGCTCACATGAGCCAACTTCAGAGCAGTTGTATGGACATCAACACAAATATATTCACCATCAAAGATGATACTCTGTAATGGTGACATAGATTGCTATGTGACGATAATGGTCACGGAATAGCAGACGAAAATTTACGAACTGCGTCTGCTAGTCCGTGACTTTTTGCCCCTGATGTATGCATGATGCTTGAAACTCCGAGTCGTGCCTGAAAAATAGAATTATATATATATATATATATATATATATATATATATATATATATATATATATTTTATGTTATTAAATAGTTTATAAAAGCATTATATAACTAGGAAAAAATTTTCATGTTTAAGAACTTCAGGTGATATTCTAAAAACAAATGGTGAAAATATAATATATTTAGAAAATATAAGATGAATTCATCGTTATTCAGGAAGTTAAGGAGAGGTAGTTAATGGAAGTTGAACAGTATGATTGTAGGTGTGTCAATATTACTCAATCAAAAGTGAGAATTAGGTTGAAATATGGAGTTGAAGATTTGGGTAGCAAAAGAAAACATAAAGTAGCTTAATATCGAACCATAACACTTTTTAATTTTGTCTAGGTAAGATACATATTAGAAACATACATCATTTAAAAAATAACTAGTGAAAATGATTTATTTAGAAAATATAAGATAAACTCATAGTTATTTAGAAAATTAAAGACGGGTGTTTGGTGGAAGTTAAAAAGTATGACCGTAGTTTTGTCAATATTGCCCAATCAAAAGTGAGAATTATGTTGAAAATTTGGGTCGCGAAAGAGATGTAGCTTAATGTCAAACCATGATATTTTAAAATCTTATCAGGGAAAGATACATACTAGGAACATATATTACAAGCTTGTGTAATCATTTAGAAGTTATCTTTCTACTTGCTTAACTATTGTAGTCGGTCTAAGAACAACGAGAAAGACTGTCTAATATTTTATTTATGAAAGTAATCAGTTTACGTAGGTTTCAATTTTCACAGTAAACCAGGAAAAAGAAGATAGTCGGAAATATGTAAAAAAATAAATATTTTGCACAAGGTATAATTTTTTATTATTGCTGTAAAAACAAACATATTTCATGGTTGTGAAAGGGAAACTAGAATAGAGAAAATGTACAGTTTGTTATGGTTTATAAAATGGTGAGTGTCCTAAAAATAGAAAAAGATAGACACACTGACGCCAAGAATTCAAAATTGAGCGGAAAAATAAGGAACCGTTTCTTTTGGTAGGAGTAGAAGTAAGAAGTAGGAATTAAGGACAGTAGTTTTGTGTAGGAGATTTGAAAAGAGGAGGATGCTAGTCAGTTGACCACTAGAGTCCAGAAGGGACAGGTTCGTTTAATACTAGCATCCCACAGTGAAGAGAATTTAGCTAGTCTGATCCTGTATCCACACAAAATTTAAAGGTGGCAACTTGATGTAAAAACCTAAAGTTTTATACTAAAAATAAACATCATTAATTCAAGTTTGTGTTATCTCCTAATTATACCAAAACGAAGCAACACAACAAATTACTTTGAATTGAAACTTGAAAAGAATTAGAGGAGAAAGCTAACCAGTATTTGTACCTCTCTCTTCAGAGGTTGATGTTGATCAAGGAAATAAAACGTTGTCCTTAGACCGACTACAATAGTTAAGCAAGGAGAAAGATAACTTCTAAATAATTACACATTTTGATATTTATTAAGCTTGTCGGGTTATATCGGGTGGTACCCGATCTAAGAAAAAGATAACTCATAAATCATAACCTCCAACTAAGGGTAAATATTAGGAAAGACTAGGCTCTTCAGCTTTGGATGGCAACTAACCTAAAAGAAGGAAAATTCTGAATCAAAAAACGCGTGAAATCTCTGGCAAAGCATATACTGTACAGCTACTGAAAGGATCGTGGAGTTTACAATTACTCTATGATCTCGACTAAAACTTGATTGATGATTGATTTGAACTTTTTTTTTTTAATCATATCACCCCGAGCAAGGCGGTAACGCCACTGATGTGAAGGGAGCTACGTAAGAGTAAAAAACATTGGAAAAGAGAAAGCCAGAAAACACATCCTAGACAAGGAACAAGGGATGAGCCTCTTCACCTGTTCAATAGACGTGGAGGGAGTATGAACCGGGCGATAGTTTAGTCTATCAACTCCAATTGGAAAAAATAAAGAGAAAAGTGAAAAGATTGGAAGAGAGAAAGCCGGAAACCACATCCTAAACAGGGAACAAGGGATGAGCCTCTTCACCTGTTCAATAGACGTGGGTGGAGTATGAACCGGGCGAGAGTTTAGTCTATCTACTCCAATTGGAAAAAATAAAGAGAAAAGTGAAAAGATTGGAAGAGAGAAAGCCGGAAACCACATCCTAAACAGGGAACAAGGGATGAGCCTCTTCACCTGTTCAATAGACGTGGGTGGAGTATGAACCGGGCGATAGTTTAGTCTATCTACTCCAATTGGAAAAAATAAAGAGAAGAGTGAAAAGATTGGAAGAGAGAAAGCTGGAAACCACATCCTAAACAGGGAACAAGGGATGAGCCTCTTCACCTGTTCAATAGACGTGGGTAGAGTATGAACCGGGCGATAGTTTAGTCTATCTACTCCAATTGAAAAAAAAAGAAGAAAAAAAAGAAAAGAGTGAAAAGATTGGGAGAGAAAGCCGGAAACCACATCCTAACCAGGGAACAAGGGATGAGCCTCCTCACCTGTTCAATTGACGTGAGTGGAGTGTGAACCGGGCGATAGTTTAGCCTACTTATTCCAAATGAAAAAAAAATAAGAAAAAAGAGTGAACGAAAAGTTAGAGGTGGAGGGGGAGCGGTAGAGGAAGAAGAGATAGCTAATCGATCTTAGAAGTGAGAGACGGAAGCACATGAAAGCGTGATTCAGGGATTCGAGGGATATTACCCTGGCTGGAGGTAGATGTTCGCTGATATAAACACCAAGCCCATGCATATGGACATTGGAGTCCTTCCTGGAGAGGGGAAGATAACCAGGAACGAAAAACTCAGCTCAGAATGAAGAGGCGTTGCTACCATGCTCAATAACTGCAAAGAGCTTCCAGCCGAACTAACGCTAAACCCGACGTAGAAGGAAACCGAACAGGAAACCCCTTTCTAAAAAAGAAACAAGGCAATCACCTCTACTCCCGTTCAAAAGCAGTGGAGGGGGGCGTGTAAAACCAGGTGATAGTGGGTTCTGTCTACTCCAATAAAAAAAAACTTACACCATTTAAAACGAAATTTAAACGCCAAAAAGAAGGGCAAACAGTACAAATGCCAGAAATTAAAAACTTCAAATTCAAAAGAAAATTAAGGCTAAAAATTAAAATTCAAACAAAAGTTAAGAACAAGAGAGAGAGAGAGAGAGAGAGAGAGAGAGAGAGAGAGGAGAGAATGACCGGTGCTGTACCCTTAGAAATTCTGAGAAATCCTTTTAAACACCGATATTACTAAAAAAAAAAAGAAAAAAACTTACACCATTTAAAACGAAATTTAAACGCCAAAATCAAGAGTAAACAGTACTAATGCCAGTAATTAAAAACATCAAATTCAAAAGAAAATTAAGGCTAAAAATTACAAATTCAAACAGAAATTAAGAACAATTAAAACGACGAAAATTAAAAAAAAATCATGCAGGATTCAACATACCAGATAGTTAAGACATACTGAAAAAGTTAAACAGGTGTCCATCTGGTAGAATACCGTTTTTAAATTTTCACAGATATATTCGGCGTGTCTCTTCCTCCATCTTGGTTAGTTGAAATCAGAAGAGAGAGAGAGAGAGAGAGAGAGAGAGAGAGAGAGAGAGAGAGAGAGAGACAGAATGGTCTAGAGCGCATGCCTCACCACCTAGGGTAGAGGGGAGAGAATGACCGGTGCTCTACCCTTAGAAATTCTTAGAAATCCTTTTAAACAGGGATGTATTAGTTTTGGCACAAGGCCACAAGAATCAAGCACGCAGTAAGAATCGAATTTGTTTTTCAGTAGTAATTGTCAACCAGGATAGTTTGTCACCCAGGAGCCCACACAACCTAATTCTATAGTTAGTAAACTTTGATTGATAGTAAGCTTTGCCATAAATGTGGCCACTCATTGAGAATCGAATTCTGGTCAGAGTCAACAAGACTAGACTTTGCTAACTATTATTTCACCTCTGGTCCCTTATTATTGGCACCATTTTCTGCATGTGATTTCTTAGAGTGCACCAGCAAACGAACTTAATGCCTACCTCAAATCTTCATCGATCTGGAGATATGTCAAGAAATTAACCCTTTCAAGGAACATGATATTTGTCCCTCACGAAGATAATACATCTGCTGAATGTGCCAATTTATTACTTCAATTTGGCAATGGTTAGTTTCTAACTGACAATATCGAACTGAAATAAATATCGCCTCAGTGCTGAAATTAAGTTTCATGGTAACAAAAGAATTTCCATTTTCAATTCATTGATTACAAACAGATTCCAGAAAAAAAAAAAAGAAAAAATAGAAAAAAAAGAAAAAATAGAAAAAAAATCTGGAAAGAATTCCTGTGATCATGAAAAAAGTTTGCGAACGATGGAGTATTGTTGAAAACTATTACCACCGAAAATATCAGTCAGTCAGTTAAGTGCCATACGTGATACACGCTTGGGCGATCATGTCTCGAAAGAGACATGACTGACTGGGCAGATGATTATCCCGCAGTAGGTTGCCATTACTTTCTGCGGTAGACTGGTTGCCGACCAAGGCTATAGAACCCAATCTGCCCTGTTATTTAACCCCTAACTTGAGAGAAGAGACGGATTAATACTTTTCCCAAGGGTGTTTGCGCGTAAGTGAATTCAAGAAATTCAACTGGAATTCGAACTCGGCTCCCCGATTTCTCGTTCCGAGCCGATATTCACTGCACCACAAGGCATATCCACCGAAAATATGGTGAGCATAAAAGCGACCAAACTGTCAGCATCAATATCTACGTCTATCACGGTTGTCAACAGAGAGCCCTTTTTATGTCAACTACTTTCGACTGGGTTGTGTGTTGTTGTGCAGTGGATATCGGCTCGGAACGAGAAATCTTAAGAGCCGAGTTCAAATTCCTGTTGAATTCATTGCATTCACTTACGCACAAATACCCTCGGGAAAGGTATGAATCTGTCACTTCTCACCCCAGCTATGGCTTAAATAGCAGGGCAGATTGGTTGACAACCAGTCTATCGCAAAAAGTAATGACAATCTACTGCGGGAAAATCTTCTTCCCAGTCAGTCTCTTTCAAGACATGATCGCCCAAACGTATCTAACTTAACTGACTGTCTTTCGACTGCAAGGAGTACATCTTATGTCATTACAGAACCACTATTAATTTGTCTGCTGATAATAACGGGTAGCTTCTACTGAATACGGAATGTTTCATAACGTGGCGTTGCATTTACGCTGTGCTGGAATCGTTGCATGGATGTATCTATCTAGACCTCCTCCAGGGAATTGATAACCGAATTGTATTCGTTGGTTTGGCTGCTGGGTATTTAATATGTCTGCTCAATAGAATTTATATCTGAAGGATGCAAGGGTCAGCTGGACACCTGAAAGTCACCCAAATGATCATGGAACCAATTTGGTGACACCATCGTAATAGCTGAAAAAATGTCACCCCTACAAAACATGATGGGCATTAGAGAAACGACTCAGTCTGCAACAAGGTCCGTGTACGTCACGGTTTTTAATACAGAACCTGGTTTATGTCGGGTTTCTTTCGACAGAAAGGAGGACACTCCACGTTATCATTTTGTACAAACCCATTTGAGAGCTAGGACTCATAGCGCCATGTTGTCTTCACCCTTTACGAATTCGACCATCTGTTTGGGAACAACTGGATATTTGATTCGTTTGACGTAAGCCATAGCACGAGAAAAATAAAGAAGATTAATTTTTAAATTCTATATTTTCTCTCACTTAAAGAGCCGAGTTCGAATTCCAGTCGAGTTCATTGTATTCACTTGCGTGCTAGTAACCTTGGGAGAGGTATGAATTTAACTATTCTTCACTCAGCTATGAGTAAATAGTAGAACAAGGTAGGTTAGCCTTGGATGGCGACCGGTCTATGAGAAGGAAAACTCTGAATTCAAATCTGTATGTAGCTCTGGCAAAGCACATACTATGCATCTAAAGAAATCAATAATTCATATTGACTTGATGATTCCGTCTACGGTCGACAACTTTTTATCTATTAAACTTGTTCGTATCTATCTATCTATCTATCTATCTATCTATCTATCTATCTATCTATCTATCTATCTATCTATCTGTTGTGGGATCTGCCCTTTGTACATGATTATGGACTCGACTGAGTATATATATATATAATCCTGCTATAGAGAGAACAGTAGTTGCAGTTGCATTTGGCAGTGGAGAGTAATCGCAGAGATCCGTTACCGTTATCAGAGAGTTCCGAGAGATACCGAAGTTACCCAGAGACCAGATTAGCTATGAGCTCCACTCAGCTAAAATAATATAGACGGATATACTATTTCCAATGACATCACTTCAAGACTTGTATATATTTATTTTCTTACTGACAGTATTCCTAGATTTACTAACCTGCATTCACGTTTTTATATTACGTTCAATATAACCTACATTTCTATTTCCATATCTGTTTTGTTGTTCATTTTTTTGTGCAGTTCCTCATCCGGAATCCACAACACTATCTATCTATCTATCTATCTATCTATCTATCTATCTATCTATCTATTGCAGTCTGTTCATATCTATCTATCTATCTATCTATCTATCTATCTATCTATCTATCTATCTATCTATCTCGAACTGCTCATATTTATTTGCGTACGTTTTTATCTATGCAGTAATAATACTAATAACCTTGGGAAAGGTATGAATCCAACTCCCCCACCAAACTATCTATGAGTAAATCGTAGGACAGATTGTGTTATATAGTCTCAGGTGGCAACTTATATAGGAGAAGGAAAAACTCTGAATTCTAAAGAAAGGTATTCTCGCATTGACTCAATGAGCCAGACCATTGTTGGCTCCTTTCTTTTTATAAGTCATTAGTCTCTGTAGTAAAAACCTTTGAATATGTTTTTTTTTTCTCACGTATCTAACAGAAACGGCTAACATGTGAACTTCAGAAAATAATAGTAAGGCCCTTTTATCAGAGAAATAGAGATGTGAATACTTCTTCTTTTATGTGCTATGTCCTTTCAGGACGTAGGCGATCATGGCTTTCCACATCTGTCTGTCTCTGGTGGCTCTTAGCGCGCTTGCTCCTGTTGCACCATGCAACCCTCGTTCCGTCATCCACCTGATCAGGTCCTTCAAATATGTTATCCGCTGCTTTCCTCTGTCTCTTTTCCCCCTCTATCTGGCCTGTTAGTAACAGGTTCTCCAAGCCCTCCTACCTCATTGTATGTTCCAGGAACTTTATTTGTATCTTCCTGATGCTCAGTATTAATTTCCTTTTCGTCTCCATCCGTTCCAAAACCTCGTCATTGCTCACATGCTCGGTCCATGATATCCGCAGTATCCTTCTGTAGAACCACATTTCAGCTGCTTCAAGTTTTTCCTTCAACTTGTCTAATAATAAAACTAAATAAGAATCACTTCGGAAACACACGAAAAAATTAAGAAAATTGATGTTTACCGCTTACCTGGTAAACCAAGTTTGACTGAAATTCAAAACAATACACTTATGGTTACTTCCCACATTCCCGGGAAAGGTATTCTGTTTCCAATATGACAAACTATGGAATTAATCTACTGGAATTTTCAATTACATTCTTCTATATTGACAGACGCCTACACATTTTATAATTTCTTCTTCACATTTTTTAGACTCGTTTGTGATTTTATTGATTTTAGCACCTGCGACGCAATTCTGGCTTTTCACACTCACCGTTTAATTTTTAAACTTTTAAATTGTACATAAAGTTTATCTACGCATATGTCGTCGGCACCTGCTCGCATCCGAATATGGGGATCGCCATCCTCTCTCATTATTCCTTTTCCCCCTTCTGGTGGCGGTAACGGAGATGGCTGTGAAGGTCCAGCCCTGAAGCGACCTGAGCAGAAGTCACGGAGTAATGTGGGGGGGGTGGATTTTCATTATACTTTCATAATGTTTTGGCCCTAGTTTGGGGGTTAACTATTTGTCGGTAGTTGGAACCATAATAGGTGCTACCCTCTTTGGTTAGGGTGGACCTGGGAACAACAGTAATTTAAAGGTGGTTTCATGCACTTCAAAACCGTCCGATCAGATCTCTTGTGGCCGGATGTACACTTCTTCTTCTTCTATGTGCCCTGTCCCTTCAGGACGTAGGCGATCATGGATCTCCACGTCTCCCTATCCCTTGTGGCTCTTAGTATGTTTGCTCCTGTTGCTCCTGGCAACCCCCGTTCCGTCATCCACCTGATCAGGCCCTGCAAATATGTTATCCTCTGCCTTCCTCTGTCTCTCCTTCCTTCTATCTGTCCAGTCAGTATCAGGTTCTCCAGGCTCTCCTTCCTCATTGCATGTCCCAGGAACTTCAGTTGTCTCTTCCTGATGCTCAGCATCAATTTCCTTTTTGTTGCCATTCTTTCTAACACTTCGTCGTTGCTTGTATGCTCAGTCCCCGATATCCGGAGCATCCTTCTGTAAAACCACATTTCGGCCGCTTCCAGTTTTGTCCTCATTTTCGATGATATTGTCCAGCATTCACAGCCGTATTGAAGAACTGACATCACGTAGCAGTCTAGCACTCTTTTCTTCGTTTCTATTGAGATTTTCCTGTGTGTTAGTATTTTGCTCATCTTCTGGAACGAATCCTTTGTCATGCCAATTCGCCTTCGGATCTCCGTGTCGCACTTTCCATCTCCTGTTAGAACACTTCCTAGGTACTTAAATTCTTGTACTTGTTTGATTCTGTTATCCCCCACCTGTATTTGGCATTTTGGGCTGTATCTTTTGCTGATGACCATGCACTCAGTTTTCTTAAAGTTTATTTGTAGTCCCTTCTTGTCACTCTCCACTGCTACTTTCTGTATGAGGTCTTGTAGTTTCCTTTCCGTGTCCGAAATCAGCACTGTTTCGTCCGCATATCTTATGTTGTTTAGGTTGTGGCCTCCAATAACAAATCCTGGCGGGTCATCTAGGGTCCTCAAAATATTCTCGCTGTATAGGTTGAACAAATCCGGTGAAAAGACACATCCTTGTCTTACGCCTTTTTCTATCTTTGTGTATCTACTGAGGTTGTTACCTGTCCGTATGCAAGCCGTTTGATGCCAGTAGAGATTCTTGATTATTCTTATGTCGTTGCCGAAAATGTCGAGGTTGCCTAGCATCTCCATCAATTCTTTGTGTCGTATTTTGTCGAATGCTTTCGCGTAATCAATGAAGCATAGGTACAAGTCTTTCTTCATTTGTAATGCCCTTTCAGAGAGCATCCTAATCATGAATATGGCGTTCCTTGTTCCAGTGTCCTTGACGAACCCGCACTGTTCCTGCCCTATCTCTGGCCTGATTCTGCTTCTCGCTCTATTCATCAGGATTCTGACAATCAGTTTTGTAATGTGACTCATTAAGCTGATAGTTCTGTGTAGTTCGCACTCGTTTACACCAGGTTTCTTCGGCAGCGCTATAAATATCGACTTGCATAGGTCGTCTGGTATTATTCCGCTGCTATAAATTTCGTTTATTATGTCGGTAATCTTTTCTATGCCATATTCTTCTAAGGCTGTCAGCAGCTCTATCACTATGCCATATGGACCAGGTGCTTTGTTTCTGTTCATTTTGGCCATTGCAGCTTCCACTTCGGATTTTAGTATTTCCGGTCCATCCATCTCCTTGTGTATTCTCGGTTGTTCTCTCTTGTCGCAAAAGAGATCCTTTATGTATTCTTCCCATCGCTGGAGTATTTCCTCTTTCTCTTAATATGATTGTCCCATCCTTGGATTTTATGCATCCTGTTGAGGAGCAGGTTTTTTGTCCTGTCAGTTCTCTTATCTCTTTATGCATCTCTGCTTTGTTGTTCCTGCTCAGTCTTTCTACTTCTGCACATTTGTTGTTGAGCCATTCCTCTTTGGCTTGTCTGTATTTGTTCCTTATCTCCATGTGAAGTTTTTTGTACTCTGCTCCGTGTCTTGGCGTTATTTTTTGTCTCCTTTGCATCATGTGGAGGATCTCTTCGGTCATCCACTCGTTTTTTCTTCTGCATCTGATTTCCTTTGGGACCATGTTGTTCGCTGAGGTCACCATCGCTTCTTTTAGTGAATTCCATTTTGAGTATCCTTTTTCAATTTGTTCTTCATATTTCTTTCTCACGCTGTTATTGTATTCTTTCTGCAGGGTGAGATCGTCCTCTAGTGTGTCGTATTGCAGCCTTGGTGATATGCTGGGCTTCTTCAGTCTTCGGAGTTTCACTTTTAGTTTGCATATGACTGGGACGTGGTCACTTCCGCAGTCAACACCTGGGTATGTTTTGCATTGGACTACTGCGTTCCTGAATCTCTTGTTTATAGTTATATAATCTATTTGGTTCTTCGTGTCACCTCCTGGACTTCTCCATGTTCATAAACGTCGTAGGTGTTCTTGGAACCAGGTGTTAGTAATGACCTGGTCATTGGCTGAGCACCATTGGATCCATTTTTCTCCTCTTTCGTTGCGCTCTCCTAGTCCGAAGTTGCCGTTCGTGTCTCCTTCTCTATCTTTACCTACCTTTGCATTTAAGTCCCCAATTAGGATGTACACTACCGGCCATAATTATTAGGCAGACCCAGTTTTAAAAAAAAATCATGTATTTCATACTATTTCTAGTATTTATTGCGAAGTAGATAATTCCAATGAAATTAGAATATTTATTTGTTATTATTATTATTTTTTTTAATCATATCACCCCGAGCAAGGCGGTAGCGCCACTGATATTCAGGGGGCTACGTAAGAGTGAAAAGATCGGAAATGAGAAAGCCGGAGACCACATCCTAAACAGGGAAGAAGGGATGAGCCTCTACACCTGTTCAATAGACGTGGGTGGAGTGTCAAACCGGGCGATAGTTTAGCCTATCTACTCCAATTACTTTGCAAAATTTTACAAGGCAGTCAGAAAGCTTCGGCCAGCCAATAAGAAGAAGAGACCAGCATGGGGAAGAGAGCACAAATACTGGACACGAGAATAGTTCATTTGATGCATATGTTATTGTACAATATTAACAAGATAACCATTCTATTTTTATTTAGAATTATCCACTTGGAAATAAATACTAAAAATAGTATGAAATACATAATTTCTTTTAAAAAACTGGGGTGACCTAATAATTATGTCTGTTAGTGTAGTTTATTGTCATACCCAGGGCAGGATCTTTCAGATATCATTGGTGCTGTTGATCTGAACCTATCTTTGAAACGTCGTTTTGGGTTCAGCATAGACTTTTCCCGTAGGTATTTCTCCAAACAGGATGATCCATGGGAGTTGGGTGGAATGTATTCTGGAAACATGACCCGCACAACGGAAATGATGTTGAAGGGATGGCAGTCCCGATGCTGGGAAGAGATATCCGAAAGAAGACCTGGTTTTTGGTGAAACATTTTATGTAGCTCTGGCAAAGTACATAGAATGTAGCTAAAAAAAAAAAAAAAAAAAAAAAAAAAAAAGCGATTTTATAATCACCTGTCATCCTTCAATAACAAAGAAAAACAAAACATGACATCTCTCTCCAAATAGTTTTGGAAGTTAAAAAACGAAAATTAAAACACCTAGAGTTAAATGGAAAATACTTAAACAAGCAAGAACCCCTAAATCTATAAAGGAACCATGTTTCCTCTGTCTTCAAGAAAAAATTGAGATACTTAAATATATGAACAGTAACAAGCTTTTAAACCAGAGGCATGAAATCACAGTAAACTGCAAGCACATCAGAGAGCTAACATTACAATCATGCTAAAAAAAATTACAAGAGCCAAGAATATGACCCATACATATTGGTGTATATATACACATGTGTATATATAAAAATTTTTTTACAAGGTTTAATATTAACTACAAATAAGGTGTATAACCATAATTAGTGTTGACTAAAAGAGTAAGGTTGGTAACCATAATCGGTATTAATTAAGATTAATTAGAAAGTAAGGTTAATAGCTAAAATTGGTAAAGTTAATAACCATAATTAGAGTAAGGTTAATAATCAATATTAGAATAGGATCAATTAAGGTTAATAACCATAACCATAACCAAAATAAGATGAATTATATATTGAATAGATATGAAAATAGAAGTTAAGAATTAAAATAAGGTGTAGAACCATTATTAGTTTTAACTAATAAAGTAAGGTTAATAACTACAATTGATGTTGATCAATATTAATTATAAATTAAGGTTAAAGGCCATAATTAGGAAGGTAAATAACCATAATTAGAGTAAGGCCAATAACCATAACCATAATTAGAGCGAGGTTAATAACCATAACCATAATTAGAGTAAGATTTATAACCATAAATAAAATTACAGTAAGGTTAATAACCATAACCATAACCATAATAAACCGAATCATATATAGACTAGATATGAGAATAGAAATTTATATGAGAATAGAAAATTAAAACTTACAAATTTAATAGTGAAAATGATTTCCAAAAAATGATTCCAATTAAAAATCAAAGATTCCAAATTAAAAATTGAATAGAGAAAGCGATTCCCAAACAATGATATAAAAAATCAAAAATTAAAAATATAAGACAAATAACACATTCCCTAAACCCAATATTAAGATTAAATATGCAAACTTACATCGATTGTAAAGACCCTGCAAAAATAAAAATAAACCAAAAAAATATCCGCACCAACTAATAAATTCCAACGGTCACAGACTGACGACATTATCTTGCTAACACCCACCAACACACACTAACACTCTCCACAAAAGATTCCAACTGTCAACGAAGTATCACAATATCAACCCCCACCCCATCCAATACCCCTAACAAAACGACATAAATGAAAATGAAAAGGATTCCCAGTACCACACCGCCTGACGAAGCATCGGTACTCCGATGCAGAAACGGACGCGCCTTCGTAGCGATTATATATAGAGAAGTTATGTACATGTTCTAAAATATAATTTATAATAAATATTCACAGCTCTATATAGAAAATTATATATCGAGCAATGTTTTAAATTAATGTTTTGGACGTGAAAGAATTCTTCGTTCTGTATTCACTCGGATATATATGTATATATATATATAGAGAGAGAGAGGGGGGGAGAGAAAAAGAGAAAGAGATAGATAGATAGAGAGAGAGAGAGAGAGACAGAGAGAGAGAGAGAGAGAGAGAGAGTGTACTGAATACCGGCTAAATTGTGAAACTGATAGCCACAATGCAGTGTTGATTTTTTCTCAGCGCTGTCTATACCTACAAGCATCTTTGATACTGAGCACTATTTTTTCCTATTGTTTGATGATTTATTTTTTACAACTTATCAACCACTTTGTAGCTTATTTAAAACTGAAATATTTTTATATTGAAGGAATAATCCTTTTCTTGCGAGTGAATATTTTTTTTTAAACAACAATAATTTCCCAGATACATTCCTTGCAATTTAATGGATGGTTTTCTACCTTTCCCAATGATACTTGTTCGTATTGAATGTAAGTAACCCGATTGGATTTCTTTCCGATTTTTAATTCCAACCTGCTATTACCTCAACCGCACACCCAATTTTTCACCTATAAGAAGAATATATATATATATATATATATATATATATATATATATATATATATATATACACAGATATGCTCACAGACGCATATTCAAAGATTCATTGATTATGTTTTCTGAAGATTAATCTATGTTATAATGAAAATGTTTGACTGAATCCGTTCAAAATGGCGGCTGAGCAAAAGCGAAGGCATTAGATTTTTGTGCTGATGCGCACGAACATCTGTCTGTGGAAAATAAGAAGCAAAGTTCTGGGAATCAAAGAAAATTGGATAGTGCAGCTGAAGAAGAAGAAACGATGAGAAAAAATGATGAATAAAACTGAGGAAAAAAACAGGTTTATATATAAACAAAAACGAAAAACAGAAAACGAAAATGCACGAAAGTTGGGAAAAATGCACTGAAGGAAAAAATTTTAAAAGGAAAAAGATGACAAAAAAAAAAGACATCATTTCATCCAGAATACGAATGGCGGAAGAATAGTTGATAATTTACCCTGCAGCGAAAATAAATTGTATTTTCTTGACGGAAATCTTTTGAGTTTTAAATTATTTCGTATGCCTTTTTCTATATTTTTAGCTTTTCTAGACTTCCAGATACTAATAATAATGCATACACAAGTACACAGAAAGTGTGTCTGTATAGATAGATAGATAGATAGATAGATAGATAGATAGATAGATAGATAGATAGAAAAATATTAATAATTATAACGTTAGAACATGTGCAAGAAAACTACTACGAAAATGTACATTTTGTTTCGACATTTTATTTCTATATACATACATATATATATATATATATATATATATATTTCCACCCAAGTAATTTATGAAGCCCTTATTTCTCCATCTAACAACAAAGACAATTACCGGACTTATATTGGTATGTCCGCGGGCCCTTTCAAGCAGAGACTTTACAACCACAGGTACTCGTTTTCGAACCCTAACCAAAGATTCCAGACGGCATTAGGACGTAGATTCTGGAAAATGAAGGAAGAAGGGCAGGACCCTGTAATTAGCTGGAAACTAATAGACTCATCCTGTACCCCTAAAAATTTTCGTGATAGGTGCCGTCTATGTCTATTGGAGAAGATTCTGATTTTGAAGTATCCTCATCAGAAATTACTTTTGAATCTTAGAAAGGAATTCATCAATAAGTGCCGTCATAGGGCGGATTTTAAATTTTAAATTTTAATTTTTTAATTTAAAATTTTTTTCTTTTTAAATTTTTTTTTATGTATATGTGTATGTTTGTGTGTGTGTATATTTGTATATATGTGTGTATATATGTTTATATGTACATATGTATATGTATGTGTGTGTAGGTGTACATAGGTATTTATGTGTATAAAATTTTTTTAGCTATTTAAATGCTCTACTTATATTTCCCTTCATAATATTCATTAAATTTTTTTATATATTTTTATATGTATGTGTGTATGTGTGCATATGTATAATGTATATATGTGTGCGTGTGTGTGTGTGTATGTGTGTATATGTATACATATATGTGTGTGTACATATATATTGTGTGTGTGGATTTTTTGTATATGTATGTATATATATATATGTGTGTGGATGCGCATGTATGTGTATATACCTATATATGTGTGTATGTGTAATTGAATGTATGTGTGTGTATATGTATGTATATATGTATTTATAATTGTAGATATGTGTGTGTATGTATGTGTGTACACATATATGTATGTATAATTGTAAATGAAATTTTTTTTTTGTTCATTTATACCGAGCGGTATCTTTATTTAGTTTAAATTAAATGACCTAATTTAAAAAAAAAATTTTAAATCCTATATCTTTTTATTCCCTTTAAAAATAAATATACCTTTTTAAGTCAAGGCCTTTTTCTAATACTTCAACGTTTTTGGGAAGTTAGGTTTTTGAATATGTCGAGCGTCTATAAGATATAAAATTTTTTTATTTCTTTTCTTTATCCCTCCCTTCTTTTATCTCTCTTACCTCCCACCTTTTTTCCGTTTTGCTTAACCTAATATCAATTCAACATGCCGTCTGTTCTATTTACGTTACAATTCTCTTTCTTTTATACGAACCCAGACGATGCCAATTTTTCTTTTCTTGTTTACTTTATTTTTATTTTATTTTATTTTATCTTTTTCTTTTTCTTTCTTTTTAAACTTTTTTTTGCAAATCTATCTAAAAAGGAAAACTAGACTGATTTTTCTCCAGTTTCAGAAAGGATTTTTTTCGTTGCTGAGGTGATGCGTTATCCCCTGTGGGGATTTCATGGCGAAATGTACATACAACATCTTTGAATAAATCTTATTTAATTTATATTTGCTCTGTAATATTTTATTACATGGAGCTCTCTTCCTGTATCATTTTTAATATTAAAATAAAATTTTAATATTAATTAGGATCGGGCTTTTGGAATTTCCCTTCCTGCTTTTTCCGCTTGGATTAAAGTATTTGAATAAATATATATATATATATATATATATATATCAGCATGCAGTTTGGGTATAGAAGACTCCAAGGAGTATCCTATGCATACATTTGGATAACTCTCTAAAAGAGCTCTAAATATATATGTATATAACTACATATAGAGCAAATATAAGAAAAAATAAGGCAGACACATTATTTC
Source organism: Ascarosepion bandense (assembly GCA_037127315.1). NCBI lineage: Eukaryota > Metazoa > Mollusca > Cephalopoda > Sepiida > Sepiidae > Ascarosepion > Ascarosepion bandense. The sequence goes on from JBBBDQ010001448.1 coordinate 1,646,613, forward strand.
ATGGGTAAATCGAGAGTTTGGGCCTATTTCAGGCGAACCATCATCAGCTTCCGTCTTTATTGTACAAAAAATTTTACACGTGTGAAAAAGACGGAAGTTGATGATTGTTCGCCTGAAATAGCCTCAACCTTCCGATTTATCCATGAAATAACGTGCCTGCCTTATATATATATATATATATATATAACAAATCATTACATATATATATATATATATATATGTATATATATATATATATATATATATATATGGAATGATTTGTTTGAACATTATTTTTGATCGATACTCGTAGTATTCCAATAGATATTCTGTTTTATACTCAAACAGTGTTATATATTTATTTCTACCGGCCTGATTATTTACGATAAATATTTGCTACGAAAATGTGTGTTACGAAAATGTGTGTCATTCGGCAAGATTCGAACTTTCGACCTCTATCTACAAAGGGGAAGCCACCATGTTATCAAACAAATCATTACAAATTGTCGGTTGTTTATAACCAAGTTTTGTTAATCTTTGTTAATTTCCGTAACATGTTTACGAGTAGAGATGGTTATTACGATGAATTCGAAAATTGTGTTATAGGCTTAATTTGACTGATCGTCATTCGTGGTCGAGAGGTCTAAGACGCGCAAGATCACATGAATATCTACTTAAATACGAGTATCGATCAAAAATAATGTTCAAACAAATCATTTCGAATTGTCGGTAGTTTATAACCAAATTTTGTTCATTCCGTAGTATATATATATATATATATATATATATATATATATATATATATATATATATACTTTATTTCGACAGCCTATGTTCAATTGAACATGCATTATTAAATAGTTGATTTACTACGCGCCACTTAGATGTGGCACAAGGCCGAAGGTATGAGTACCCAGTGAGGTTCGAACTCACTACTTAGTTGTAATCATTCTAGCGAGACAAGTTTGCTAACCATTACGCCACGCTGAGGTGCCCCATGCATTGTTAAATAGACAAATTCAGCCTATGATATTTAAATTTTTTTAAATTAACTAATTTGTTTCCATACATTAGAATAAAAATGAATGAAGGAACTGCTACTATTTCCTGACAGTATATCGATTATTTTAAGTATTCGAGTGACGTCAATCATTGTCAAGAATCAAAGTTCATATTATTAAAATGCTAGGATCATTTTTACCTCCATTTTAGATATGTTACGATACTTTTTGTAAAATATCTGAATGTCGTCGATGTCGTGAGAACAAAGTTATTTGATACTTTTAATCTCTAATGTCACGTGAATGTGGCGTTACATTGGTATTAAGAATATCAATAAATAACGCGACTGTGAATTGCTAAAACTTTTATTAATTATTGATTCTTTTAACTTAATAGGAAAAGCTATTAGAATTGGTGATATTTTTTTCAGCTTGTTTCGTTATGCATGAGATATCATCAACAAGACATTCTTACACGTCATTGTAATTGGTGGGATTTCGTATCACGTCCTGGTGTATTTAGCTTTAGTATGATACATGAAGATTGATATGTTTTCTACCGTTTATCAACACTTTAAATGTTATTTAAAGCCAGAAGATATTTTTAGATTCTCAGAAGTTTTCTTTTTACATAATAATTTCTTAATGATAGAAGTCTTACTAATTAACCCATAACGGGGGATGAAAAGCGTGGATTCTTACTTTTCCCGAGAGTATTTGCGCGTAAGTGAATTTAATGAACTCATCAGGAAACAGAACACCGTTCTCTGATTAACCACCCCGACTCCTCGATGATAGCAATTTTTTTTTTATTGAGAATGTGGAAAACCAATATTATACCTAAATCGTATCAAAGGCATTGACACTTCCAACCGCCTGAATATCTAACAAGAAATTTTTCATGGAAACTTCCTGTCACCTCTTATGTTTTGTCTACCCTTAATACCCATTTTAAACGAACGAAATAATAATAGCTAAGTAAACAAGGAAATAATTACTCTACCCTACATGGATGATATCAGACTCTTTGCCATGAGTTGAAGAGCCTCTTCAATACTGTCAAATGTTTCAGTAGGGATATAGATATAAATGTGCAAAGATAACATTCAAGAATAGGGGAAAATTATAGAAATACACAGACATGACAGAATTGAACAGACACCAAGATAAATTTTATTTCTGATTTTTTTTAATAACCAAGATAAATTAACAGAGATTATTTGATTAAAATTGCAGATAACAATACTGGAACATGCCACGAACCAAAAGAGCATCAGACCTATCCGAATTTCAGAGAGGACGTATCGTGGGCCAACATGAAGCTGGTCTTAGTCAAAGAAAAATATCTAAAAATCTTTCAATACCCCTTCCTACTGTTAATAGAGTGATCGTACAATTCACCAGAGAGACAAAATAGGATCAATAAACTTCCATGGAGAAGTCAATCCCTGTATATTAACCCTATTGAACACCTTTGGGGCATATTAGATCAAAAACCCCGCAAAAAGAACAGGAAGCCATCTTCTAAGCCAGAACCTTTAGGATTATTGCGTGAAACATGACAAGAAATCCCTCAAGAGGATATTCATGAACTCATCGCTAGCATGCCTAGAAGGGTCCTTATATTAAAAAAACAAAACAAAGGGGATGTCAACCAAGTATTAGTTATTAAATTTATGACTATTCATAATTATTTCATTTGTATAAATGACTTGTTTAATAAAATAATTACTTGTTTAATAAAATAAACGGTTTCTGTGAGCGTCTATTCAATTCTGTCATGTCTGTATACATTCAATGGATCTAGATTTTGTCACAAAGATTAGAGAACTGGAACAAGAAGCCTGTGGATTCCTACGAGTGAGCGAAAGAAATGCAATACAGCATAATAAGAAAAGTATGAAAATCAAGAAAAATTAAGAAAATAATACATCCGTGTGCGTCTACTGCTGAATTCTTTTTTCTTCTTCAGTTTTCGTGTCCCCTCAGGACGTAGGGGATCATGGATTTTAGCTTTGTTCTGTTTCTTGTCACTCTCAATATTTTTCCTCTTGAAATTTCTCCCAAACCCCGCTCCGCCATTCATTTGCTCAGGCCTATCAAATATGTCCCGCGCTGCTTTCCCCTGTCTCTATTTCCTTCTATCCGTTTTGTGAGTATTAGATTCTCCAAGTCCTCCTTCCTCATTACATGTCCCAGGAATCTCATCTATCTCTTCCTCATATTAAATATGATTTTTTTCCTCGTTTCCATCATCTCCAACACCTCGTCGTTAGTTACGTGCTCAGTCCATGGTATGCTCAGCATCCTTCTGTAAAACCACATTTCTGCTGCCTCAAGCCTATCTTTTATCCTTGAGGAGATCGTCCAACATTCACTGCCATACAGAAGAACAGACATCACATAGCAACAATTTTCTTTGTTTCTAATGAGATTTTCTTGTCTTTGGTTAGATTTTGAAATGCGTCCTTGGCTATGACAATGCGTCTTCGGATCTCAGTGTCACACTTTCCACTCTCTGTCAGAACGCTTCCCAGGTATTTAAATATGTTTACTTGTTTTATTTTAGTTTCTCCGACACGTAGCTACTTCTGAATACGGAATTAAGTTCACAAAACAGAATATTAGCCATAAGCCCCCTCAGCTGTATCCGTGGTGCAATAAAGTTCCAACACCCTTAACTTGCCCAGAGCTGATATTAAGGAAATGGATGTCAGAAGGGGGAAGCTTTTTACTTGCCATCACATGCATTCTCTCAAAGCTGATGTTGATTGTGTGTATGCGTCAAGATCTGAAGTAGGCAGAGGATTAGTTCAACGAGAACTGGTTTAAAAAACTACCACAATCGGTCTTCAAAGATACCTGGAAACTAAAAAATACTGGATGATGATCTGTGGCAAAGAACTTGAAAGAAATAAGCAAAGTAAGCCAATGAATAAAAAATGGAATTTCAAGTAGAATTTCAAGTGGATAAAGAAATGTAAGTAAAATATAATAAACATATTGCAGCGGGAAAAGAGCCTAAAAAGAAAGGAAAAGCAAATGAAATCATCTAAACGCAGAAATGATGGCAAGATAAGTGTATTCATGGTCAATACTCTGCGCATCTAAACTTATTTTATAAATGGAACTTTATCTCTGTGTGTGTTTGTGTGTGTGTGTCCGTTACCTATAGGCTCCGAAACGGCTGAACTGATTTTCTTGAAAATTTACACAGTTGTACTATAAGCGTCTGCGAGTGTTCTTAGCTAGGTTTTGCGTCGAGGTACCCCCGATAAATATCGAAAATCGATAATCGAAAAAATCGGGTTATAGAAGGAGTGGTCCGATTTTAATAAAAGCTGATACACTCATAGACAAAGACATAAGAAACGATATTCAGAAGTTTCCAGATTGCAGTTCTTAGAATAGTGCAGAAAATCGATAATATATATATATATATATATATATATATATATATATATAAAAGGCAAGATGTTTGTGTGTGTGTCTGTTTATCTGTCTGGATGTCTGCATTTTTTCAGCCCTTTTATTTTAGTTTTTGCTTCGGGTTTAGCTCTAAGTAGGTATAATTGTAGTTCTTAGTCTCAGCCATGATACCATTTACTCAGAGGGCTTATTTAGTCTTCAAAATTCAGTTTACAACGAAAAAAACGTATTTGATATCGATATCAGGAAATCAAAATTTGACTTACATTCATTTATTTTTCTTTCAATCTACGGTTTCGCTTTAAGTGGAAACAACTATTAATTTTTAGTCTTTCATGCCAACGTCCAAAGAGTCTGAGCTCCAGGACCATGGATTAGTTTTAAAACTTTCATTACACCCGAGCAACGCTGGGCTATACTGCTAGTACCAAATAAGCTGGTGCAGACAAACCCCGTGCCAATAGGGTTAAAAACTGAAACCGCTTATTTTATTTTTGCGACACAGGAAAAAATGTTTGCTAACTTGAAATTACCAAGCACACAAGCTGAAAAATTGTGTTAAACCAAACTGCAGTATTTTGTCATAAATATCCAGAAAGAATTGACCATCTTGTATAAGGTTGTGGTGTGCATCTACTGAATATGAATCTCGGCATGTAAGCACCTGCGCATTAGTGGTGTTTCCACCTTGCTTGGGGTGAAATGATGTAAAAATGAAAAATAAAAAAAACTATAACAGCAGTTTGCGTCTGGTATTAAATACCGTGTTTCACAAAAGAGAATATCAGCCATAAACAACTTGGCTGTACACGTGACCCAATACAGTTCCAACATCCTTAATAATCAAAGCTAGTCGCCCAGACATCTTGATCAAAGACCACAGAAATAAACCTGCCTTCTTCTTGAAGTTCCTGTAATCGAAATCTCAAAATTATGGCATAAGAGGACATCAACAATTCCAGTTGTAGTTGGAACCCTCGGATTGATTAAAAAGGGTCCAGTAGACTCATTAAAGAGAACAAGCCTTAACGAAATAGAAAAAATTATACTCATAATTACAGCACACAACTTATGAGTGGCTTTATTTATGCAAAATGTATGTGATCTTAGTTTTATTAATTTTTTTTCAATAAATTGCTTATTGAAAAATGTCATGATGCTATTCCTGACCTTGAGTCTCTGGTTGAGATCCGGAAAGAAATGAGTATACACCAAAAATCAAAGGAAATAAAATAATAATAATAATATTTAAGTCAAGAAAGTGAGAAAAACAAAAAAGTATACAAAATAAAAACACAAACCAGGAATAAATATTTTCACTTGGGGATTTCAATACTTAAGGAAACACTGCAAATCGCAAGAAATTTCCATTTAACAAGGCACATCCGTTTTCGCTTCATTTGATTTGTGTTAGCTTTCTCAAGATATTCTTACTTCTTTCTCAGAATATTCTTACTTTTTCAGGATATTCTTACTTCTTTCTAAGGATATTCTTACTTCTTTCTCAGGATATTCTTACTTCTTTCTCGGGATATTCTTACTTCTCCCTCAGGATATTCTTACTTCTTTCTAAGGATATTCTTACTTCTTTCTCAGGATATTCTTACTTCTTTCTCAGGATATTCTTACTTCTTTCTCCGGATATTCTTACTTCTTTCTCAGGATATTCTTACTTCTTTCTCGGGATATTCTTACTTCTATCTCAGGATATTCTTACTTCTTTCTCAGGATATTCTTACTTCTTTCTCAGGATATTCTTACTTTCTCAGGATATTCTTACTTCTTTCTCAGGATATTCTTACTTCTTTCTCAGGATATTCTTACTTCTTTCTCAGGATATTCTTACTTCTTTCTCCGGATATTCTTACTTCTTTCTCAGGATATTCTTACTTCTTTCTCGGGATATTCTTACTTCTCCCTCAGGATATTCTTACTTCTTTCTAAGGATATTCTTACTTCTTTCTCAGGATATTCTTACTTTCTCAGGATATTCTTACTTCTTTCTCAGGATATTCTTACTTGTTTCTCGGGATATTCTTACTTCTTTCTCGGGATATTCTTACTTCTCCCTCAGGATATTCTTACTTCTTTCTCAGGATATTCTTACTTCTTTCTCAGGATATTCTTACTTCTTTCTCAGGATATTCTTACTTCTTTCTAAAGATATTCTTACTTCTTTCTCAGGATATTCTTACTTCTTTCTCGGGATATTCTTACTTCTCCCTCAGGATATTCGTATTCTTTCTCAGGATATTCTTACTTCTTTCTCAGGATATTCTTACTTCTTTCTCAGGATATTCTTACTTCTTTCTCGGGATATTCTTACTTCTCCCTCAGGATATTCTTACTTCTTTCTCAGGATATTCTTACTTCTTTCTCAGGATATTCTTACTTCTTTCTCAGGATATTCTTACTTCTCCCTCAGGATATTCTTACTTCTTTCTCAGTATATTCTTACTTCTTTCTCGGGATATTCTTACTTCTCCCTCAGGATATTCTTACTTCTTTCTAAGGATATTCTTACTTCTTTCTCAGGATATTCTTACTTCTTTCTCCGGATATTCTTACTTCTTTCTCAGGATATTCTTACTTCTTTCTCGGGATATTCTTACTTCTCCCTCAGGATATTCTTACTTCTTTCTAAGGATATTCTTACTTCTTTCTCAGGATATTCTTACTTCTCCCTCAGGATATTCTTACTTCTTTCTCAGGATATTCTTACTTCTTTCTCAGTATATTCTTACTTCTTTCTCAGGATATTCTTACTTCTCCCTCAGGATATTCTTACTTCTTTCTCAGTATATTCTTACTTCTTTCTCGGGATATTCTTACTTCTCCCTCAGTATATTCTTACTTCTTTCTCAGGATATTCTTACTTCTTTCTCAGGATATTAATATTCTTACTTTCTCAGAATGTCCTTACTTTAATGATTTAAAATGGAAACGAACTCCATTAGAACTACCTACCTCACTTCGCCATTGATCATAGTCGAGATTATAGGGTACGCAACCTCCCCACCTCAGTTAATTATGAACTAAATAAATTCTTTTACGGTTATATAGCATGAGTTTTGTTAGGGCTGCGTACACTTTGAATTTCAAATTAGTCCTTTTCATGGTGGATGTGCGGGTGTTGCAATGGATAAAAGTTCGGAATGAGCCGAGTTCAAATTTCAGTCCACTATGTTACATTCACTTTCACACAAATACATTTGTAAAAATATGGGTTAGATAGTGGGGCCTGAAACCAAATCATAGTTTTCTTAAAAAATATTCTCGTAATATTTGCACGCTAAAAGAAAGTATTATTTTTTACAATCTAATATATATTTCGGCTTTAATTATGACACACAGAGTTAATAAGCCGTAAAAAATTTAAAAAATCGACTAATCATTTACTTCTAGCCAGCCACGGCTAGATAGCTCAGTCTTGCCTACTTTTTAACCCGCAACTGGGAGGAGAAGAAATAAGTTCATATCTTTTTCAAGGGTATTTGTGCAAAAATAAATAAGATAATTGGTTCGGAATCGAACTCCTATTTCTAGTTCCGAACCGTTAAGCATTACACTATATTTCAGTCTGTCAGTTAAATGCCATACGTGATACACGCTTGGGCGATCATGTCTTTTTCGAGACATGACTGACTGGGCAGAAGATTATCCCGCTGTAGGTTGCCATTGCTTTCTGCGGTAGGCTGGTTACCGACCAAGGCTATAGAACCCAATCTGTTCTGCTATTTAACCCATAACTGAAGGGAAGAGACGGATTAATACCTTGCCTAAGGGTATTTCTGCGTAAGTGAACGAAAAGAATTCAACTGGAATTCGAACTCGGCTCCCCGATTTGTCGTTCTGAATCGATATCCACTGCACCACAACGCGCATCCATATATATATTTACACTAAACACTATATTTACATCACATAAAAAGGAATATATATGTGAAATATTAGACTAGATGCTATATACATATGAGTATGTAGGTTACATGTGCTTGTATTAATAGATCTGAAATGGGTACACACTGAAACATTCTAGAACTGCAATATTATCATTTGAAAATCAATAAAACATTGTCATGTTCAAATATTAAAATTAGTGCTATTCAGCTGAAGAATATATATGTATGTGTGTGTATGTATGTGTGTGTGTGTGTCTTTGTCTGTGTGTTTGTAGTACATAATATGTATACATGTGATTATGTTTCACACATTGTTACCCACTTCATGCTACATATATATATATATATATATAAAATAAATACTTATTGGAATCTCAACGGTTATTTGTTGGATATTAGCAAACACTATATGCGCAGCTATCGTGACAGCCGGTTCGTTCTGCAGGTAGCCATTTGTATGAATTGTCACGAGCCTTGAAATGAACTATCTCCTGGTCCACACTCCACCCACGTCTATTGAACAGGTGTAGGGGCTCATCCCTTGTTCCCTGGTTAGGATGTGGTTTCCGGCTTTCTCTTTTCCAATCTTTTAACTTTTCTTTTCTGTTTATTTTTTTCAATTGGAGTAGATAGACTGAACTATCGTCTGGTTCACACTCCACCCACGTCTATTGAACAGGTTAAGAGGCTCATCCCTTGTTCCCTGTTTAGGATGTGGTTTTCGGCTTTCTCTTTTCCAATCTTTTCACTTTTCTTTTTTGTTTATTTTTTCAATCGGAGTAGATAGACTGAACTATCGCTCGGTTCACACTCCACCCACGTCTATTGAACAGGTGTAGAGGCTCATCTCTTGTTCCCTGTTGAGGATGTGGTTTTCGGCTTTCTCTTTTCCAATCTTTTCACTTTTCTTTTTTGTTTATTTTTTCAATTGGAGTAGATAGACTGAACTATCGCTCGGTACACACTCCACCCACGTCTGTTGAACAGGTGAAGAGGCTCATCCCTTGTTCCTTGTTTAGGATGTGGTTTCCGGCTGTCTCTTTTCCAATCTATTCACTCTTACGTAACCCCCTGCCTTACCGCCTTTCTCGGGGTGATATGATTTAAAAAAATTGTCACATTGCGAGTTTAAAGCTTTAAAATAGGTTTTTAAGGCTGATTTGACGAACAATGAGAAACATTTAATAACTTTAGAACTTGCAAAAGGTCAAACGGCACTAGAAACTGCAAAACTATTTGACAAATACTACCACTCTGTGAAGAATATTATTGAAGATCGACGCTGATTGAAGTTTGATATAGGAAGATTTTGGACTTCATTTGTCTTGTGTTTGTGTCTTGTATCAAGACAGAGCTCCCAAAATCTATCTCTGTTTTAGGCATTGTGGTAGCGATGTCGGTTATAAAAGTGGAAATTTCATGTCCTAAATAAAGTGGTAAAATTTTCTCATTGAAAAGACTACTTCTTCTATGTGCCTTGTCCCTTCAGTACGTAGGCTTTCCACGTCTCCGTATCCCTTGTAGCTCTTAGCAAACTTTCTTCTGTTACACCTCGTAACCCCTGTTCCGTCATCCACCTGATCATGCCCTTAAAATATATTATCCGCTGCTTTCCCCTGTCTCTTTTTCTTCCTATCTGGCCTGTTAGTATCAGGTTCTCCAAGCCCTCCTTCCTCATTGCATGTCCCAGGAACTTTAGTTGTCTCTTCCTGATGCTCACTATCAATTTCCTTTTCATTGCCATTCTTTCCAACACCTCATCATTGCTCACATGCTCGGTCTGTGATATCCGCAGCATCCTTGTGTAGAACCACATTTCAGCTGCTTCAAGTTTTTTCCTCATCTTCGATGACCATCCATGCTAAAATCTAAACGAATTGATCAGCAGGGTTTTCGCTAATTTGAGAGAGACGCTGTCTATTCAGTGGACAATAGAAAAGTAGCTGTTCTGTTTTTGCATTACAATCCACTTGTACGCAGGTTTGGAAAGAGGGAAGAACTTTCGAGAATTTAAAGATTTAATGAGCATATAGATGCATTCCAGAAGCTGAGTAAAGTATTAAGAGACAGAAAAATTTCGCTAGAAACAAAGAAGAGAGTACTGGATTGTGTGATGTCCGTTCTTTAATTTGACGGTGGCTGCTGGACAATCACACCAAAGAGGACGCAGCCGAAATGTGGCACTACAGAAGGATGCTGAGGATACCATGGACCTAACATGTGAGCAACGACGAGGCTTTGGAGAGGATGGAAACGAAAAAGAAACTAATGCTTAACATCAGGAAAAGACAACTGAAGTTCCTGGGATATGTAATAAGGAAGAAGGTCTTGGAGAACCTGATACTCACAGATCAGGTAGAGGGAAAGAGAGATAGGGGATAGCAACGCGTAACATATTTGATGGGCTTAAGCAAATGGATGGCAGAGCGGGGTTTGAGAGGGGGTAACAGGAGAAAGCTTGTTAACAGCTAATAATACAAAATAGGGAGACGTGGAAGGCCATGACCGCCTATGTCTTAAAGAAACATGTTTTTATCGTTTCACCCCAAGCAAGGCGGTACCGCGACTGATGCGCAGGGGGCTACATAAGAGAGTAAAAGTTTAGGCGGGAGAAGTGTGAAGAGAAAGACGAATCAATTACAGTGGGTGTCAGAGAAAGGACAAGAGAAGAATGTGAACACAGGTGTAAAGACAGTTGCGAAGGTAGAGAGAAAGGAAAAGAACAAGATACACGGGCTGATGTAGAAAGGGCTGGAGTGAAGTGGATAAGAGATGGGAATTGTCACTGCATTTAAATTCCTGAAGGTTGTAGCCATCAGGAAAGCAAGTATACGGAAGGGAGTTCCAATGACGAGTAGTGCTAGAAAAGAAGCTGATGAAGTTGAATTGTCGGCTGCATTTGGCAGATTTAGCTGTAAATGGGTGGGACCTTGTTGCCAGTCTAGTTGCTGGAGCAAGTTCTTGTGGAGGAGGCACCAGTGACCTAAGTTCGTTGGAGCAGAAGCCATGAAAATATTTGTAGAAGAGACAGAGAGAAGGCACATCCCGCCGGTGAGAAAGTGGCTGGAGTCGAGCTTCGGGACAACTTACATTACAGATTATCCTTTGGAGCCTGTCGAGAACACTGAGATGAACTGCAAAGGCGCCTGACCAGATATGACAACAATATTCTATGCACGGTCGGATGGTTGATTTGTATATGTGCAAGATGGATTCAGGTGGAAAAAACTTCCTGGCCCGACAAGTGACCCAACCTTCCTAGCAGTGGATTTAGCTATCGACTCAATGCAATGATTCCACTTGAGGTCAGAAAGAAGAAGAAGAAGAAGAAGCAGAAGAACTATCACCCTTCTTAGCAGATCATGTTTCCTTACTATTTTTCTTTTGATGTCAAGTATAATTGTCTCGGAAGGGTAGGGTTGTAGTCTGCGTTGACTGACACTTCTGAAAGACATTAATTTAAACAAGGAAACAGAAGGCGATTATCTCCCTTTGGTAAAGATGGCGTACCGCATAGTGTAAACGGTTGTATATAGCTGATAGTTTTAATATTTCTGGACAACTTGGATGCCATAGATGATATAATATCAATGAGATTCTAAATACGTGGATGCGATCTAATATATTTATTGACCCAAAAGAACAAACTTTGCAAAATATCTAGAGTGAGACTGGTCGATATAATCTATCCCATATTTCGCTAAGCAGAATCACGGCCCTTCAATTTTGATCATTCATCAGAAAAACTCATTCATCTTCATTCAACCTTGCATTCGAACCGACATAGACCACAATACAAAAAAAAAAACAAAAAAAAAATGCTATAAAAGCGTAAAATGTCCAATATAACAAGAGATAAAAATTTTCGAGATGAAGGAGAAAGGAGATGAACATGAAAAAAAAAACTACATAAAAAGACCAACTATATTGAATCAATAACTAAATCGGCTGCTAGGTAGGTCAAATCCCTGTGTCGGGCCAGGAAGTTTTTCTCGTTTGAATCCAACTTGCACAAATCTGCCATCCGTCCGTTCATTGAATACTTTTGTTATATCTGGTCGTTCGCCCCCTGCTACTCATCTCGGGGTTCTCGAAAAAATTCAAAGGAGAATCTACAATGTAATCGATCCCGACCAGGCAGCTTGACTCCAGTCACTTTCTCATCGACTAGATGTGGCTTCTCTCTCTCTCTTTTCTACAAACATTTTCACGGTTTCTGCCCCGACGAGCTTAGCTCCCTGGTGCTCACACTACACGAATTTACACGAACTACTAGACGAGAAACAAGGTCCTGTCCTTTAACAGACAAGACAATCAAATGTAGCCGTCTCTTCTACTCCAACATTTTCTTTTCTCGCACTTTCCGCTTGCGGGCCTTCTTTCCGTATATTTACTTTCCTGATTGCTACAATCAAGAGTTTAAAAGCAACGCCAATTGCTATCTCTTATCTCATTGGCTCCCATCCTTCTCTTATCCTCTCTCCGACAACTCCTGCTTCTTGTTCGTCTTCTATTTCGCCCTTCTTACACGTAACACCGATCACACCGTTCTTCACATCCTTCTCTTATCTATTCTCTGACGCACTCTGTTACCTGTTTCTCTTTCTCTTCGCTCTCCTCTTATGTTACCCCTTTCGCACCAGTGGCAGTACTGTCTTCTTTGGGGGAAGGGTGAAACGAGAACAAGAATAAGGTTTCTATTTATAAAAATAACTCGATTTCTTTCATGAAAGTTTTGACATTTCCTTTCGTCCATCAACTAAATGGAGACTTAGTTTTATCGCCTTATTTGGCGAGCTAAGAAGAACTTAGCTTTTTAGCCTTAATTGTCGACCAGTCTAAAAGAAGAAAAATTAAGAAAAGCTTAGCCTTATAGTCCTATTTAACGACCAGTCTAAATGAAAAAAAACCAAAAAACAAGACAAACTTAGACTTATAGCTTTATTTAACGACCAGTCTAAAAAGAAAAACTAAGAAGGACTCAGCCTTATAGCTTTATTTAACAAGTCTAAAAGAAAAAAAAAACGAAGAAAAATTTAGCCTTATAGACTTATTTAACGACCAGTCTAAAAAAAACAAAGAAACTTATAGCCTTATTTAAGAACCAGTCTAAAACAAAAACTAAGAAAGACCTAACATTTAGCCTAATTTAACGACCAATCTAAAAGAAGGAAAAATAAAAAAGACTTAGCTATATAGCCGTAATTTGCGACCAGTCTAAAAAAGAAAAACAAAGAAAGACGTAACTTCCTAGGCTTATTTTGCGACCAGGAAAACTAAGCAATATATAATTGTTCCGCATTATTTGCTAACCAGACTGAAAAAGAAAAACTAAGAAAGACTTAAGCAAATAATCTTATTTAAAGGAATAAAAACTATGAAAGACTTAGACTTAAAGCCTCATTTAACGACCAGTCTAACAAAAAGAAAAACTAAAAAGGACAGCCTTATTTAACGACCAGTCTAAAAGAAGTAAAACTAAGAAAAACCTACCTTTATAGCCTTATTTGGCGACCGGTCTAGAAGAAGAAAAACTAAGAAAGACTTTGCCTTATAGCTTTATTTAACGATCAGTCTAAAAGAAAAAAACTAAGAAATGCTTAGCGTTATAACCTTATTTAACGACCAGTCGAAAAGAAGAAAAACAAAGAAATCTTTCACCTTCTAGCCTTATTTAAGGACCAGTCAAAATAAATAAATTTTAAGAAAGACTTTGACTTATAGCTTTTTTTAACAACCAGTCTAAAAGAAAAAAAAAACAAACTAAGAAAGACTTAGACTTATAGCTTTATTTAACGACAACTCTAAATAAAAAACTAAGAAAGACCTAACCTTAAAGCCCAATTTAACGAACTATCTAAACGAAGGAAAACTAAAAAAGACTTAGCTATATAGCCTTAATTTACAAGTGTAAAAAAAGACAAACAAAGAAAAATGTAACTTCCTAAGCTTATTTGTGCGACTAGTCTAAACGAAGGAAAACTAAGCAATATTTAATTGTTTAGACTTATTTGGTAACCAGTCTAAAAAAAAGAAAATCTAAGAAAGAGCCTTATTTAACGACCAGTTTAAAAAAATAAATACTATGAAAGACTTTGTTTTATAGCATTATTTAACGATCGGTCTAAAAGAAGGAAAACTAAAAAAGACTTAGCCTTATCGCCTTATTTATCAACCACTATAAAAGAAGTAAAACTAAGAAAGACCTAGTCTTACAGCCTTATTTAACGACCAGCCAAAAAGAAGAAAATCTAAGACTTAGCCTTATATGTTTTTTTAACAACCAGTCCAAAGAAAAACAAACTAAGAAAGACTTAGTCTTATAACCTTATATAACGACCACTTTAAAAGAAAAAGTAAGAAATACATAGACTTAAAACCTAATTTAATGACCAGTCTAAAAGAAGGAAAACTAAAAAAGACGTAGTTATATAGTCTTATTTTACGACTAGTCTAAAAGAAGATAAACTAAGAAAGACTTATCCTTATTTAACGACCAGTCTAAAAGAAGGAAAACTAAGAGGTAGCTTTATAGCTTTATTTGGCGACCAGTCTAAAAGCAGGAAAAACTAGGAAAGATTTAGCCTTATAGCCTTCTTTAAAGACTAATCTAAAAAAAGAAAAACTTAGAAAGACTTCACCTTATAGCCTTATTTAAAGACCAGTCTAAAAGGAGAAAAATATTAAAGACGTAACTTTATAGCCTTATTTGGCGACCAGTGTAAAACAAGAAGAACTAAAAAGGCTGTAATATTTTTTTAGTATCCTTGTGGGTATAATTAACAAAGAAGTGGATACAAAATATTAGCGTTGAGAGTAATATTTTATTTTCTTATTTTTACATACTAGACTGTTAAGTGTCTGCTGGCAACAGAATACATGTTGCCTGCTTAGAAGCCAGAGAGGAACTGATGGCCAATCCTTTAGGTCAAGCACAGGTCAGGGAGATAGAGAGGGTAGGGGAAAGAGAAATAGTAGCAGAGAAAGAAAGGGGATAGATTTGGGTATCTTAGTTCTTGGGAGTTATTTAGAGACAGAGAGGGTAAAAGAAACAATGTATTCTCTGCATGGTAGTAGTATCTGACCTGAGGTCATTTTGGTTCATTCCTACAAGGCTGAGTCTTATAGCCTTACTAGCAGTATGGCCCGGCGTTGCTCGGGTGTAATGAAAGCTTTAAAACTAATCCATGGTCATGGAGCTCAGACTCATCCTAAAGAATATTTGTGTGAATCTTGGTGAGAATCGGATAAAAATTGTGGATTTGTATAACGGACATACAAACAGATAAACAGACACACACAAACTTCTTGCCTTATATATATATATATATATATATATATTATCGATTTTCTGCACCATTGTAAGAACTGCAATCTGGAAACTTCTGAATATCGTTTCTTATGTCTTTCTCTATGAGTGTATCAAATTTGATTAAAATCGGACCACTTCTTCTATAACTCGATTTTTTCGATTATCGATTTTCAATATT
Source organism: Ascarosepion bandense (assembly GCA_037127315.1). Lineage (NCBI taxonomy): Eukaryota > Metazoa > Mollusca > Cephalopoda > Sepiida > Sepiidae > Ascarosepion > Ascarosepion bandense. The sequence goes on from JBBBDQ010001448.1 coordinate 1,662,414, forward strand.
TATCGGAGGTACCTCGACACAAAACATAGCTAAGAACACTCGCAGACGCTTATAGTACAACTGTGTAAATTTTCAAGAAAATCGGTTCAGCCGTTTCGGAGTCTATAGGTAACGGACACACACACACACACACACACACACACACACACACACACACACACACACACACACAGTTCCATTTATAAATAAGTTTAGATTTAGATTTGGCGACCAGTCTAAACAAAAGAGAAACTTCTCACTGAAGTTTAAAACTTTTTTCCATGTCTCACAATGCACAGTTTACAGGATGCTATGTTAATCCGTGTACTACTACGCAGAGACGGTTCACGATGTGTATATTAAATGTATGGCTGACTACTTGTATCTAAGAATGCCTGTCCTCTAGGACGGCACGTTGCAGGCTCAGGCACCATTTGTGTTTGTTCAACAACCTGTTTATACTGCAACTATGCTGAGCAGACCTTAGTTACAGTTTCTGGGAGAGAGCTCGTTATCTAGCGTGAACAACAGTCTGAACAAGTCCAGGATGCTAAAAACCTCGGTCACGATACCTTGTAACTAGCACAACTATTGACGGCTCTCGAAGGGTCACCTCTACCCTAGTTCGCTGAGAAGGCTTGTGTCTTTTAGATACAAAACCTTTTTCATCCAACAATTAACAGAAACGGAAAAAGTAAAATTACACACCCACAAAATCGGATCAGAATGACTGAAAAGATTTTGTAAAAACTCATACCAAGGCAAAATTTCGCAGTCAAAGTGTGAAATTTTAATTTTGACAAATAAGACAAGGATTAAACCTATACTGAAAGAAAAAGACGAAGCCAAATTTCACGATCCGGTGTTAAATTTGTTTTCTAACTCACGAAAGAAAGCGATTTGTAAAACGGAGAGAAAAGTTAACAATCCAGCGTGAAAAGGTGGATCGGGATAAAGTAAGAGGGAAAGAAAGGGAAATCAGTCAGTTTGATGGGAGCAGTAATCTAATAAGGACCTCGTCACTATGTAAGGAAGAAATTTCAAGACGCCGACCCTGTCAGGTCTCTTCGACATACATTCGTTCTTCCTCTCATTCAAATTTTCCTTTCTTCGTCTTTACTCACACGCCGTCAAAAAAGAAAAAAAGAAACAAGATACTTCAACTGACTCCTAAAAACTAAAGTCCGATAAGTAAAACTCAATTTATTGCTTCACCTTCTTTCCCACTTTCTCGGCGACCATATAAAAGGAAAGGAACACAGACTTTATTCGTGACCTGTTAATCTTTCTACATACACACATTCTGCTACAAACAACTACAAGCTCTGGATTCATTTAACCCCTTACTACTATTTCTCTGGAACATATTTTATTTTTTACAAATTTATTGTTTAGTTAGTAAAATTTTAATTTAACATAAAAAAAGAAATATTTTATTCTTCCACATTCAAACATCTAACCTTCAACCTTCTGATATTTTAAATTGTGGGGAGTAGACTGAACTGTCGCTCGGTTTACACTCCACCCACATCTATTGAACAGGTGAAGAGGCTCATTCCTTGTTTCCTGTTTAGGATGTGATTTCCGGCTTTCTCTTTTTCAATCTTTTCACTCCTATGTAGCCCCCTGCACATTAGTGGCGTTACTGCCTTGCTCGGGGTGATATGATTAAAAAAAAACTTCGGTGGTGTTTGGCATAAGGTCACAAGTACATCATCGAGGCCCCTACAGGTCAACCCGTGATATGGTTTTCAGGGACTTTACAAAGGTGCCGCCCGCTGGTATCGCGTCCTTCAGACCGAAAACATCAAGAAGTCACCTTCATGACAAATCGGTTTTGGTTAGAAAGCGAACGGTCTAGCTACTCGGCTACGCACCCTAGTATATTAAATATCGTATCACAAATAAAATATCATTAAATATCACTAAATCAAATATCTTTAAGAAGACCATATAAAAAAGAAGTTAAAAGCTCCCGTTTTATTTCACATCTCAACACCTGACTGATTCCGATCGCTCATTGAAACTCTGATTTTGGGTTTGGAACAAGGATTTTTCAGCGGCCCTCGTAATGTCTGCCGGTAAAGTACCTGCATTCTTAATATTTGATGCTATATTCTATCAACGTCAGTAGGAGTGAAGAAATCAGAAAAGTCTTGTAACGCCACTCTCTCGTCGTTGCACGGCCACCCTATGTGACACGATACGGAGATTAATCAAAGTTTCAGTCCTGGAAGACCAGGCCCCAATCTGCAACTAGAGAATGGAAGGTCAGGGTCAATCCCTGGTACCTCAAGAGTCCCAGAAAGGGAAATGCCGAGGGAACAGAGCAATTTCTGACACTACACGCTAATTCTGTGTTTATGTCAATTTCACCATATAAATAAATAAATCAATCAATAAACCTCGCACGTATAGTAACATGTCAAAATTAGTTGCGGGCCATTCGAAAGGATACCCGAAAATCGAAACGAAATTGTCTTATACGAAAGGAAGAGCTTAACGGCAACAGACAAACGCTAGATAATCTAGAAAAAATATATAAATCAATCAGCTTAATGAGTCATATTACAAAACTGATCGTCCGAATCCTGATGAATAGAGCGAGAAGCAGAATCAGACCAGAGATAGGACAAGAACAGTGCGGTTTAGTCAGAGACACTGGAACAAGGAACATATTTATGATGAAGTTGCTGTCCGAAAAAGGCAATACAAATGAAGAAGGACTTGTACCTATGTTTTATCGATTATGCAAATGCGTTTGACAAAATACTTCACAAAGAATTGATGGAGATGCTCAGCAGCCTTGACATAAGAGTAATCAAGAATCTCTACTGGCAGCAAACGGACAGGTAACGAATTCAACAAATATACAGAGATAGAAAGAGGCGTAAGACAAGGATGTATCTTTTCACCGGATCTATTCAACTTATTAACTTATTAACCGATAAAATGCAGCTGTAACTAACCGATAAAATGCAGCCGTAACTTCTACTCCAACAGTTTCTTTCCTCGCACTTCCCGACTGTGGAATTCTCTACCAAACGATTACTTCCCTGACGGCTACAAACTCCAGGAGTTTAAATGTAAGGTCAATAGACACCTCCTAACACACTAACCTGCTCCCATTCTATGAAACACTCTTCCCATCTGCCCAACCCTCATCCTCGGTATCCTTACTCATCTGTCACCTTCCTCTTGACATTCCCTATGTCTAACCACTCCTTCTCTTTACCTTCCCCTATGTAGCCCTATGCACAATAGCGGCAGTGGAATGCCTTGCTTGGGGTGAAATGATTTTAAAAAAAAGTGAGGGTTACATTTAAATATTTCAACGCCAAAAGATCGGGGATGAGTGTAAAACTTGGGCCAAAGAGAATGAGTTATAAATATTGTCAACTCTAACAGAAGCTGTGGTCTTAAATAGAAAAACAAAACAAGTAATAAATCCTTCGTTATCATTACGGGACATTAGTACCGTGGAATTCTCGAAGACTCTATTTAAAGCATTATAGATATACGGGTAGGCCCGTGTCGTCGAAAATGACGGAAAATATTTATATCAAAATTATCGTCTAAAATGACGATGACGGCAACATATATATTGATGTACCTACTAGTGAGTATCTTACAATAAGCCATAAAACATAATCCAAAGGACAGGAACGATATATATATAGAGATCTGTTTCGCTGTATCACAGCTAATCAGTACAGTTAGACTCCGACTGCTTTTAACCCAGGATTGAAACCAGACCGAATTGGCGTCAGTCGGCGATTCTACCTCTGAGCTATGCGCGCTCGGTAGAAGGCGGCAGACATTTTAGCGTGTATATTATCATCATATACGCCCAATAGCTGAGCGGGTTCTAATTCATTGCTAAATGAACGATGCGTAGATGCTAGAGTATCTACTGTTTTTCAAAGTCTACCATTCGTCCAGAGTGCTCAATCAGGGTGTGAGAGCGTATATATATATATATGAAAACTGAACACAAGCTGCTTAATCAGACCCGAAAATCAATATGCATCGGGTCTGAAATAAATTCTGGATTTATAACTGTTTTCATCTCTGCTTATCATATTCATCTGGATAATATCTATTGAGCTCTCTATTTTTCTTTATCTATTTAATGTTTTATAATAATTAGATAATTTTTTCTTATATTATCCTCTCCGTTTCTGCGGGTTCGTCATTATTTCTTTATGCGCAACAATCTTTATTATAATAAAGAGAATATATATATATATATATTCCATTTTTAAACGAGTTATTTCGCTACCCAGGTTTTGATTCTGACTGGTGTCTTCAGGCGATTTTTAAAAAATGATTTTACCTTTTACCCTTTTTCTTTTTAAGAACGCTCTTGTAACGGTGTTTTATTCGAACGTTCACGTGGCAGAGAATTTATAAATGCGCATTGTTTAAATTCAAACAAATTATGACATTTTCATCCATGTTTGTATGAACCTAAGAGGTATTTCTTAGTGTGGATGCATTTTGTCATAATTTCTGTTCTTTCATTTAACAGTTCGTCTTTATTTGGGTATGTCATAATTTCTAATTCATAAGTTCTACAATATAATTGTATAGAACACTTTTTAATACAAATGTGTACTGGTCTAACCCTATTAGGACCAAAAATGAAGTATTAAACAATCAATATATATATATATATATATATATATATATATATATATATATATATATATATAAAATAAATTTCGAAGTTCAAAAGCGTTGTATGATCATTTCTACATGGAATCCCTACGAGAGATTGCACATATCATCGGCAACTTTCAAAACTCAAAATAAAATATGACCGGCGGAAGTTCAAAAATTTACGTCACAGAAAAAACTAGATGGATGGGATTAATAACAATCAATGTCTATTTTTAGATTTTGGACAACATTACTTTTAGATTGAGTTGTAAGTGAAAAGTTTAAAAATTTGGCTCTGAAAAAGAGAAAGGAGAAGTAAAGGAAGAAATAGGGCGTGGTGTTTGACAGGGGAGTGGGCTAAATAGGGCGTGGTGTTTGACAGGGAATTGGGCTAAACAAAATGGAAAGGAAAGGAAATAAAAGAAAATTAAAGAAAAATAAAGAAAAGAAAAATTTCGTTTTCGTAGAGACGCTAGGGACGTGTTAACAAGACTAGCGTTTTTAAATGAGATGAAGTATTAGAAAAAATTTTTAGAAAAAATTTATTTGAGAAAAAAAGCTGACATATAATTTATTTAAATTAATCTAATTAATTATAAACCTAGATTTAAATTAAAAATAAAATTTATAAAATTTATTAAAAAAAATTTAGGTGCTGGGGAAATATATATATATATATATATATATATATATATATATATATATATTTCAAATTTACTATTTAAAAATTAATTAATCAATTAATCAAAAACAATTTAATTTATATTTACTCTCCTAAAAACTGAAATTAGAACTTAAATTTTAAATGTTCGCAAATTTCGCCTTATGGCGGCATTTACTAATGAATTCTTTTCTTAAATTCAAGAGTCGGTGCTGGTTTGAGTAGTTTAATATATTTTTTCTTGCAGGCACAGATCGCACCTATCACGAAAATTCCCCGGAATTCGGGCTGAACCTATCAGTTTCCAATTAACTGCAGGGTCCAGCCCTTCTTCCTTCATTTTCCAGAATCTCCGTGAAAGGGCTGTCTGGTATTTCTGACCCGGGTTCCAAAAAGAATACCTGTGAGTGTAATACATTTGCTTAAAAGGCCCCGCGGACATACCAATATAAGTCCGGTAATTTTTCTTGTTGTTGGATGGTGAATTCTTCACTACTACACAACGTAATTATTTACAACAAAATAAAATAATAAGGCGTTGTTGAAGTGCAAACAGGCGGCAAGAGGTAGTAAAGAGAATGAACTGAGCTGACGCTGTCTTGCTATTGTCTCTCTCGCTTCAGGTATTTACATATATATATATATATATATATATATATATATATATATATATATATATATGCAAATAAGTATACGACGGTCTTTATCATAACGGAGAGGATTATTTGGTCTTTTTCTGATGATTTTTCCTCCTTGTTTTTGGTGCTTCGACAGCATGAATATAAACTGGCAAGCGGGGTCTCACCGTTCGACTGTTATACGAGCCAGATGCAACCGCATGTTCTATTCTAATAGTTTCTTTTCATGCACCTCTCACCCGTGGAAATCTTTTTCAGTTTCTTGCTTCCACCTACAATCTTCAAAAATTTAAATGCAAAGCCAATTACCATCTGTTTTCTGTGATCAAGCGGGAACCGGTGTATTCAACGTGATATGACCGTAATATTGCTGTACACTACTTCAAATGACCTAATATGAGGACAAAAAAAAAAAAAAAAAAGAAAGAAAAAAAGAAATCGATTACACCTAGCCACTCCAGTGGGTCTAAAACTGACCATATGGTGAAAGAAAGGAAACCAAAGCAGTTATTTCAATTAATTTACCCAACGGTATATAAATCTATGAGCGTTTCTGAGAAGTGAACACATAAAATTCTGTTATTCGTTGATAACCGTTGCAAATCATAATTGCTGTTTCCAAATACACTGTTAAACTTTATCTTTAGAGATGCGTATATTTTGTTTTGTTCTGTGACTGGTGTTCGTTTTCCGCCAATGTTTGTCAATAACTCCTCTGCAATCTCCGACTTCAATTTTTTCTCTGTCTAATCTTTAATTTTCCCTCAATCACATTCGTCCATTCTCATACGACACGAAATAACTACAGTGTTATTGAAAAGTAACTCCCTTTCCTAAAGTATGATGGATTCTTCCGTTTAACCATAACTTTTACAAGACTGGAGGGTCCATCATACGTAAAATAAAGAGTTACTTTCAAATCACACACACACACACACACACACACACACACACACACACACACACACACACACACACACTCTCTCTCTCTCTCTCTCTCTCTCACTCTCTCTCACACACACACACTCTCTCTCTCTCACACACACACTCTCACACACATACACACACGTGCGTGTGTGTGTATTGTGTATTTGGGCAGCAATCTCTCATTCAGATCAATTGGTGGCTTCCTCTTTGTTGTTAGGGGTCGCACGTTCGAATCCTGTCAAATGACACATTTTCGGAACAAAATTTATCGTAAATAATCAGGCCGGTAGAAATATATATATATATATATATATATATATATATATATATATACTGTTTAATTAAAAAAAACAGAATATCTGCTCAACTACGAGTATCGATTAAAAATAATGTTCAAACGAATGAATTAAATATGTCGGTTGTTAATTCCATTTCGGCAACCTCCGGAATTTTCCGTAACATTGTCTGCTTACATTTGTTTAGATTACGACACATTTCATAGCGGAGATGGTTATTTACGAAAATCGAAAGTTGTGTATATAAGGCTTGATTTAACCTCGATTAGATCGTAAAATCATTCGTGATCGAGCGGTTAAAGACGCATAAGTTTAATTACTGGCTTTTTTGTTGTTATGAGTCGCAAGTTCGAATCTTGCAGAATGGCACATTTTTGTAACAGAATTTCTCTTAAATAATCAGGCCAGTTGAATTATATATATATATATATATATATATATATATATATATATACTGTTTAATAAAAAACAGAATATCTACTCAAATACGAATATCGCTTAAAAATATTGTTCAAACAAATAAAATAAAAAATATCTGTAGTTGAAAGAATAAAATTACGTAAAAATATTTTAAGCCTAGATTAAACAACCCATAGGGGTGTTGATATGCCGCTTAACAAAACTAATCATTCATTCAGTAATCCGGTAGTTGTCTAAAGGTTCGAAAGAAAAAGAAATTTAAGTGTTTATATTTGTATCTGTGTGTGTATTTTATATTAATTTTGTTATGTTATGTTTACTTCGTTAATTCAAGCAAATTTTGATATGAACACACACACACACACACACACACACACACACACACACACACACACACACAAATATATATATATATGCCGCTTTGCCTTTTATTCTGACCTGAAGACGCTTACCTATATGTCTACCTATATATTTGTATATTTAGGCAGCAAATTTTCTTTTTGGCATGTCAGATTAAATAAATTGCAAACATTGTGTCTGCTTATTTTTAATAAAATCCGTTCATACTCACAGATAATCTTTCGCGTATTATAATTGAAAGATGTAAGAAATGAGCTGTAACTTTGACAGTTGATTTTATTATTCATCTCTCGGTGTTACCAAGTACTTTCAATCCTCTTCCGAGATCATCTTCAGAGGTGTTAGTTGTGGTAACAAAAAGTATATATGTTTATATAGTTCGGTGAGTTTGAAGAGATTATTCAATATTTTCATTTAAGTTGCCTAGCATTTCCGGTCTCTCCATAGATAATTCAAAATCTCACGAAATCATCCCATTAAGAAGGAGGGACTACATTCTGTATTGAATTTTACTGTTCTTCCAGGCAGCCATTTTAGTTTACCTAATCGTTTCATCCTTTGGTGGACTGATCATTTGTATTTGAAGGTAAATATAAGAGTTTTATTTCGCAACATACATTTATAAACAAAAATAAAATATTTTCATTTTTTTAAAAAAGTTTTCAATTAAAGAACGCGCATAAATAATAGGTTTACTGTGAAAATCAAGATAAACTATGAAAGTCAAGGTAAACTATGAAGGATGCTAAGTTGTGTAATTTAATGCCGCGTAGTAAACGAAAGTGAGTAAATGTTATTGTTGAATTTTTTGAGGAATTAATAATCATTTTATTTTAGTTCGGGAAATTAATTTATGTATTTATTTATTTTAAAAATAGAATGTTTTGAATTTAACCGTTTTCTTTTAATTAAAAAAATGATTATGTAGGTTTGGAAAAGCTTATGTCTTTTAGAAAAGAAAATTTGAATAAATCCATGACGCAGATTTATATTTTCGAAAGATACGATTGCAGCACTTTCAAGAATTTTCTGTCTACGTTCCTTATCCTTTTACTGTGTGGCGTTTTTTTAGATCAAAGTTATGATCTTCAGCAGATATATAAAGATAGAAAGGAGTGTAAGACAAGGATGTATCTTTTCACAAGATCTGTTCAACTTATACAGCAAGACAATTCTGAGAGCCCTAGAAGTCATGCCAGGATTCGTCATTGGCGGTCACAGCAATATAAGATACGCAGCAATATAAGATACGCAGACGATACAGTGCTGATGGCAGGTACGGAAAGGAAACTGCAATACCTCCTACAGAAGGTAACTGATAAAAGCAGAAAGGAAGGGCTACAAATAAACTACTAGACAATTAAATGCAAGGTCATTAGAAAAAAAGAGAAGCCCAAAATGCCAACTAGAGGAGGGGCTTACTAAAATCAAGCAGGTACAGAAATTTAAATACCTGAGAAATGTTCTAACAGAAGACGGAAATTGCGACACTGAGATCCGAAGAGGAATTGGCATGGCCAACGATGCATTCCAGAAGCTGATTAGAGTATTAAGAGACAGGAAAATTTCGCTCGAAACAAAGATGTGAGTACTGGATTATGTGATGCTTGTTCTTCAACATGGCAGTAAATGCTGGACAATCTCATCAAAGATGAAGAAGAGACTTGAAGAAAGCGAAATGTGGTTCTGCAGAAGGATGCTGAGGATACCATGAACTGAATATGTGAACAATGATGAGGTTTTGGGAAGGGTGGAAACGAAAAGGAAACTAATATTTAACATCACGAAATGACAGCTGAAGTTCCTGGTGAGGCGGAGTTACTTCCTTCCCTTGGTTGAACCAATGAAACAACCATATTCCTGGTGACATTATTTCTTTCGGTCTTCTTCTTTTTGATTCAATTGATTACATCATTTATTTTTCAGATTTTAAAATCTGTTCATAGCAAATTTGATGTCAGGATTTAACCTTTTTAGCCTCATCAAAAATTTGTGACAATCCCGAAACAATATTTTGACTACCGCTTATTTCCCAGTTTCACCAAACTCAGTGCTTTCAATGGTACGTTGTTTCCGCTTTGTAAAATAATGGCCGCCGATGCGATGACCTCGTCTGATCTGCTGCTCATACCTGCAATTGTTTTTTTTAATTCACTCAGCTAGTATCCAATATTTCATTTTTAATATTTTTCACAATTCATTAGCTACCTTCATATTGCAACCGAAGAAACAATTTTATTATCCATTAGGCTTATTTTTCTCTCTGTTCACAGTGGAACAATTAATCTGCACAATTAATAATACAACTAATAATAATTTCTTTCGCTCCGTCGTGCTAAAATAGTGTTATATTTTTCCGCATGCAAAAATAGTGTTACACCGGGACATGCAATGAGAAAGGAGGGCTTAGAGAACCTGATACTCACAGATCAGATAGAGGGGAAAAAGAGAATAGGGAAACAATGCGTAACATACTTGATGAGCTTGAGCAAGTGGATGTCAGAGCAGGGTTTGAGTGGGTAACAGGAGAAAGCGTGCTAAGAGTCACTAGGAATAGGAAGATGTGGAGAGCCATGGCCGCCTAGAATGCTGCAGATAGAAGAAAAAGAAGACGAAGATGAAGATTTTTTAATTTACGAGTTTGGACCAATAATTTTGTAGCGTTACTTAGAGCTCTTAACCGAATTTTTAATCGGTAGTTTTACTGTCTAATGTGTGACGCACCAGATTTATATTATTATTTATATTATTATTAATGAATTAAGTGCATTGACAGGGGGGGGGGGGAGACAACATGCTAAAATATTTTTGTGCAAAGTAAATGTTTTTTTTAGTCATAAGGCTACAAACATATTCATGTACTTCTGCCTTTATATTCTGTCAGATAAAATTTATTGGAATTTCTACAGATTAATTAATCTGAAACCTTTTCCCCATTACTCAGCATTTCAATTCGAATAGAGATTGCCGACATATTTGTTTTGCGCAGTTACCTTCTTTGCCTATCTATCTAGAGAGATGGTGATATAAATATATCATTTAAAATATTAGACAAGGAAAAATGATCCCCGAAGCAAAACTAATCTTTATAAATTGGCTATTACTTTCCTCTCGAGACAAAGCAATTCCTTTACAAGTTTGTGAAGAACACAATTAACATTTCTGTGAGCAAATCGAAATCTAGTTATCCGTTAAAGTCTTCACTAAACTGACCAAGCAAACACAAATCAACACAACGTGCAACCTCTCTGGCTATCAAAGGAATGAGTCTTGACCACTGTACAGGTTCGAGTCAAGTGTCATTATTCTACGACATTTCTGCAAATGCCCATGTGATAGTTACTTGTTAATAATATAATCCAAGCATGGCAGATTCTCATCACGGGGGTTGTTATTATTCCAAATGCAAGATCAGTTATCATTTAGTAATTTAGAACATCCTCGAAACAAAACAAAGGTTCTGAATAGAGTAAAACTTATTACATGATATAAAGAGTTTTTATCTGGGGAAATGACGCCGATGATACGAACGACAAATAGAAGCTGTCAAAATCCAACAAGTACTCAAGATTAACTGTCTGGGAATTGTTTTAACAGAAGACGGAAAATGTAACACTGAAATCCGAAGAGACATTGGAATAACAAACCATGTCTTGCAAAACCTAAAGAAGTCTTAAGAAATAGAGAAATATTTGAATAATAAGGTGACCTGCTGTTATATTAATTCTCCTGTATGTCAGTAAATGATGGACGATTTTCCACACGTATGAAGAGAAGATTTGAGGTAACAGGGATGTACTTCTACAGAAGAATGGTGCAGATAACATAGCTGGTATCCGCATGGATGGTATCCGTATAATAAGCAAAGAAAATTCCTTAAAGAAAATGGTAACAAACAAAAAAGCAAAACAACAAAAACAAAACAACAAAAAACAACTTTTTTTTTTAATCATTTTATCCCAAGCAAGGCATTCCACTGCCACTAATGCGCTCGGGGCTACATGGGGGAATGTAAATAGAAAGAGTGGTTCAAGGGGGGGTGATAGATAGTTGGGTAGGTGGGAAGAGTGTTTGAAAGAATGGAAGTTAGTTTGTTAGGAGGTGTCTATTGACCTTACATTTAAACTCCTGGAGATTGTAACCGTCGGGGAAACAGTCTTGTGGAAGGGAATTCCACAGTCGGGAAGTGCGAGAAAAGAAACAATTGGAGTAGAAGTTGCGGTTGCATTTTATCGGTTTCACTACCTACACTCATAATCAGAAATAGATTGATAAAATTTCTTGGACACATAATATGGAAGAGCGGATGGAAAATTCGGAATTCACAGAGATGGTGGAATGTAGTGGGACACCGACCACACCAGCTTGTGTGAATGGATGGCGGAATGAAGTGTGGCAGTGATGATAAAATGATAAAAGTTAATTAAAAATACAAAGTGTAGGAAGCTGTAGAGAGCCATGGTCAACCACGACTTGAAAAAAAATGGCCCAAATAAGAAAACACAGACAAACTATAAGTCAGTTAAGTGCCATACGTGATACACGCTTGGGCGATCATGTCTCGAAAGAGACATGACTGATTGGGCAGAAGACTATCCCGCAGTAGGTTGCCATTAGCTTTCTGCGGTAGACTGGTTGCCGACCAAGGCTATAGAACCCAATCTGTCCTGCTATTTCACCCATAACTGGAGGGAAGAGACGGATTAATACCTTTCTCAAGGAAATTTGTGCGTTAGTGAATGCTAGGAATTCGACGGGAATTCGAACTCGTCTTCCCGATTTCTCGTTCCGAGCCGATATCCACTGCACCACGACGCACATCTCAACAATAGATAATAGATATAGACAAATTATACGTGTTCTATAATAATATAGACAATAGATAATAGATATAGACAAACTGTAGAAAATATATAATAAATATATAATAATAATATATAATAATGTAAACAATAGATAATAGATTTAGATAATATAGACAATAGATAATAGATATAGACAAACTATACGTGTTATATAATATAGCAACAATATCACCATATTGTACCTATAATCAGTTGACCCGTCTAGTTTGAGATTTGTTTAGCGGCATATCAAACCCTGTGGGTTATTTAATGTCAAAAGGATAGGTTTTTAGGGTATTTTAAATGTTCCGTTATAAGGAGGAGGTTTATTTAGTCAGATTTTGATGAAAAAGTTTTTTTTATAGAAAAAATAAGATTTCTTCTGCTTTTGTATTTTTGAAAAGGTCTTTTAAGTTGTTTGTCTGATAATGTTTTGACAAGATTTTTACAATAGATTTCTATGGATAAAATATTTGTAGATCAGGTTTCATTGATGTATTTTTGTAAAGTGAGTTTTGTCAGGAGTCAGATGAATTGCTGCTATGTATTTTTTCCTTGAAATATGAATTACGGTAATATTTTTTCTTCAAACATGTATTACTCGTAATATCATTTGCTTGAAAAATGTATTACTAGCAATATTTTTTCTTGAAAAATGTATTACTAGTAATATTTTTTCTTCAAAATGTATTACTAGCAATATTTTTTTTTCTTCAAAAATGTATTCCTGGAAATTTTTATATAAAAAGTCTATTTTATGCTTTCATAGTATTTTGACCCCAGTTTGGCGGGGTTAGTTATTTGCCCCTAGTTGGGAACGTAACAGGTGCTACCACCCCGAGTCAGGGTAGACCTAGGAACAGCAGCAGTTAAGAGGTGGTTTTCTGCTTCAAACCCCACTCCTATTAGAGATACCGGATGCAGTTTATCATCATATCCAGGATCTTGAGCAATCGAGTAACATTTCTATATTTTATGGATTTCAAAAGACGAAAGTAATGACAATGAAAAAAATAGACAGAATTTATTTTTGACTAGCAGTATAGCCCGGCGTTGCTCGGGTGTAATGAAAGCTTTAAAACTAATCCATGGTCCTGGAGCTCAGACTCTTTGGACGTTGGCACGAAAGACTAAAAAACAATAATTGTTTCCAGTTAAAGCGAAACCGTAGATTGAAGGAAAAATGAATGGATGCAAGTCAAATTTTGATTTCCTGGTATTGATATCAAATTTTCTGTACTATTGTAAGAACTGCAACCTTGAAACTTCTGAATATCGTTTCTTATGTCTTTGTCTATGAATGTATCAAATTTGATTAAAATCGGACCACTCCTTCTAATGATAGAATTTTTCGATTATCGATTTTCGATATTTATCAGGGGTACCTCGACATAAAACCTAGCTAAGAACACTCGCAGACGCTTATAGTACAACTGTGTAAATTTTCAAAAAATCGGTTCAGTCTATAGGTAAGGACACACACACACACACACACACACACACACACACACACACGCGCACACACACACACACACACACACACACACACACACACACACAAAGTTCCATTTATAAATAAGTTTAGATATCACATAAAATGGACAGCTGATATATCAACTGCATGTGTCGAAGACCTGCTTTCAGTTTAGGCGTGAATAGCAGTAATGCAACAGTATTAACAGGTTGACATACATAATTTACGGATCGATTAAATATGAACGCCACAGAAGGACCGTGATTTTCAATGAAACGAAATAAACAAAAAAAAATGTTTTTTTCATGTCCTTTTGCCAACTTTCGCGCAGGTCTGATACTTTCTGCCCTATCAAATGTCTACATTTAAGCATAATGGATGATCATTTTCATTTATGTAATAGGCTCTACATTACTAGTAGATAGACTAAACTATCGCCTGGTTCACACTCCACCCACGTCTATTGTACAGGGGTAGAGGCTCATCCCTTGTTCCCTGTTCAGGATGTGGTTTCTGGCTTTCTTTTTTCCAATCTTTTCACTTTTCTTCTTTTTTTTTCTTTTTCTTTTTTTTTCTCAATTGGAGTAGATAGAATAAACTATCGCCCGGTTTACACTCCACCCACGTCTATTGTACAGGTGTAGAGGCTCATCCCTTGTTCCCTGTTCGGGATGTGGTTTCCGGCTTTCTTTTTTCCAATCTTTTCACTCTTACATAGCCCCCTGCACATCAGTGGCGTTACCGCCTTGCTCGGGGTGATATGATTAAAAAAAAAAATTACTACTATTCCGTTGAAAACACTCTTCAATGCCGAAGAAGACCTCTGCCTTGGAAGAGCACGTTCAACCAGAGCTGAAATTATGCATGTAATGGCGTTGATGATACGTTACTTGAGATGGTTTATATTTTGTATATTTTCCTGATGCACCATGGCTTTCAAATATCCCCAAATTTAAAAATCAAGTTGGGTAAGATCTGGGGATCTGTGAAGCTATTCCATAGGACCTCGCCGTCCAATCCAAGCTTCTGGATTTTTCACAACTCAATAATTTAAAAAAAGCATTTGTCTTTATTTCTGGGATGAGGTAGTATTTACAGTATTTACATTATTCGAACTATTGTCTTCATCTTTGTTGCCATTTGCACGATGCTTCGGTTGTTGTACTCTTCGGCCTTTTCAGGTGCGAGGAATTTTGAGCCGAACCCTTTATTACAATCACTGGGGTATATGAACTCCATTTCTTTGCCTAAAGCCTCTTCTGGAAGTCATGTGTTATCTCCCTCTAACCCTGTAAGTTAATTGTTCACCA
The DNA here is from genome assembly GCA_037127315.1 of Ascarosepion bandense. Taxonomy (NCBI): domain Eukaryota; kingdom Metazoa; phylum Mollusca; class Cephalopoda; order Sepiida; family Sepiidae; genus Ascarosepion; species Ascarosepion bandense. Next base: position 1,677,985 of record JBBBDQ010001448.1, read on the forward strand.
CTGCTGTAGCCTGGTATTGAACTCATAACTCATTCTTGTGACTTGACCCAAAGACCTGGGAGTTCATTACCAGGCTACAGCAGTGGTGACAGGGTTAGACGTAGATAACACATGACTTCCAGAAGAAGCACTAGGCAAGGAATGGAGTTCATATACCCCAGTGATTGAAATAAAAGGTTCGGTTCGAAATTTCTCGCACCTGAAGAAAGCCGGGGCGTACAATGGCCGAAACATCGTACAAATGCCAACAAAGATGAGGACAATAGTCCGAATACTGTAAATACTGTCAAAAAGGCATCTAAAATAAGTCACAAGTCAATAATCTAAAAGTAACTTAAAAAATAACAGAAAATTTAAAAAGCAACTAAAAACAAAGTATTTAAAATAAGGAAAACAACTATAAAAATTAAAAATGATTAGGTGTATGTTTAGATCTTGAAGGATGTCACAATTCATTTAGTAAAATAAAGGAAGGTAAAGAAGTTGTTGGGTATTACCTGTTTATTATACATTAGTATTTCGAGCATCTGCAGATCCTAATGTGTCCTACTATTTAACCCATAGTTGATTCCATACCTTTCCCAAGGGTATTTGCGCGTAGGTGAATGCAACGAATTCAACAAGAATTCGAACTCGGCTCCCCGATTTCTCGTTCCGAGCACCACTGCACCATAACGCTAGGTTTCATATAAACAACAAATTTTATTGTAACTTAATTATGTACAATAATGGATCATCTGCAATATAGGTGAACAATTCAACTAGAAAAAAATAAATGCAATTTATGGTTAGGTTTTGAAGGTTATCACAATGCGTTTAGTAAAATAAAGGAAGGTAAAGAAGTAGTTGGGTATTACCTATTTATTATACATTAATATTTCGAGATCAAAATCTCATCTTCAGAATGGTAGGATAGCTTGTGTTCGAGTTCGTGCCTTTCAAAAAATGGTCATTCCTGGCTGCTGCTGCTGCTGTCATTAATTGCAGTGAGTGCGTGTGTGTGTAAGTGTGTTAGAGCATGTATATGTGTATGTGTTTATGGTATATATATATATATGTGTGTGTGTGTGTGTGTGTGTGTGTGTGTGTGTGTGCGCGCGTGATTGATAGTTGGGGCCTTTTTATGGTCTGATGATAGCCTGCTTTAATGTGTGGTTTATCTAAGTATGCATTGACTTGATCGTTAGTTGGATAGTGTGTTATGTGTGCGCGTTTATGTGTGTATACCTTATTGTATTGTATTTTATTTTATATATTTATTTATTTATTTTTTAAAATTATTTTGTTTTATTTATTTTATTTTATTTTATTTTTTTATTTATCTATTTTTTCTTTGTGGTCATTTTATATGTATATACCTACATACCTTTTATGGTATCATGTACCCGTGTACGTGTGTGTATACATATACATGTGTGTATGTGTGTGTGTGTGTGTGTGCGTGTGTGTGTGTTTCGGTGTATAGTGTGTTGTAGTATATATGTATATGTGTGTGTGTGTGTGTATGTGTTCAGTGTATAGTATGTTGAAGTGTGTGCGTGTAAATATATAAATATGTGTAATATATGTAAATATATATAAGATGATTGATAATGAACTAATAATCCAGTCCTTTTCGGTAATTTTTGCTAAAAGCTAACGTCAATAATTTTAAGGTACGGAGGCCTTAAGTTGACAAGTATGATACATTTTCTTCTTCAAGGCAAAAATGTTTGCAAAGAACTGATCTTTATTTATGTCTTAAAACTCAAATACTAAGCTTCCTTCCCTCACAATTAACAAACGAAATAAACTTAATATTTCAATTTTTATGGTCTTACTAAAATGTCACCAAATTTTTCTTCCCATTTGAATCTTTTGGAAGCAGAAGCTCTTTATTCGGGAATCGTTTTTCCGTTTGCCAAGAAACTGTGTGTTGGGCAAGATTTCGTATTGCAAACGTATGTTGGAGTAATAAAATGGTGGCAAAGATCATAAACTGTTTATTATTTTATCCCTGCCCATTTCTCACCAGAGCGATGGTGGCCACATATTTCAAACTATTTTACTGAACAGGAGACAGCTCTTAATTTCTACAGAACTCACCTCTCCGTCTCGTATCCCATTGTAGTGTTTCGCCTCCCACCATAGGAAGCGCTTGTCACGGCATGCGGTTATCAGTTTCACGTCTTTTACCAGACTTTCGATCTCTCCGTACATAAATCCTTAATTTTATCGGTTTGATTTCTACATCTGGGGTACAGCATTAACGCTATGTCTTCCTGATAGACATCCAGGTCATTTCCAGGTCAGACCTTAATTTGAGCCGAGGACATCTCCCCAGATCTTTACGTCACACTTCCGCACGTTGGTTGTTTGTTTATCGAAAGCAATTCTGTGAAAGCTTTGTATTAACTCAGTCAGGATCGAAGCCCACTGAAGGGTTCTCTTTCATTACAACATGGACGAAAAGTTTGAATACTCATAATCTAGCCCATTGTTATTTAATCAAGACATTTATGTATACACGCGTGGAAACAGTCCTAGGAATAGAAAATCGAAAATCTACTCTCCATGGCACGAAGGTAATATTGATTAACATGTCCTAATCGGTTATCAGGACCAATACCTTAATAACTTTATCGATATTGTTATCTCTATTATTGGGTTTACTCTTATAAAAGGGACGAAAATGTAATCGATATTAGACAGAAGCAATTTAAACACCATTCTTTGTTAATTTCTATTTGGTGGACGGGTTTTGGCATCGTCTTCGATTTTGTCGTAACGTTATCCAGTTGGCTGATTGATTCCTTCCTTTACTAGGGCTTATCAACCCGTGGTAAGTTATTTAAAGGTAGATAATAAGGATTTTAGCGGTACAAGTTTTACTAATTAACCCATATCGGTGGTGGAGGAAGAGGTGGATTCATACTTTTCCCCAAGGCTGTTTGAGCATAAGTGAATATGACGAACTCAACTGGAAATGAAAATCTGTTCTCGGATTAAATATTCCGAGCTATTAATTATTACACCACCCGCACATACAATCTTACAGCACCTGCTATTCCCAAGCGGTCCCACATCTTGGTATTAACGTAGCTCAAATGTTGTCTTATATTCTATGTGTACTCACAGATGTCGTTATTGATTTTAGTTCTTATACCCAGAAATTTCGTTTTACTCCCCCACTTTCTTCGAGTGTCTGCTATTGTAGTTGATGACCTTTTTGGAATACCGAAGAAACCCTTTATTCAATTCAACAGGATAGATTATTCACATTCCTCATATATATTGTTAAATTATTATGATGTTTAGTACCAAAATTTATTTTCAGTAGTTTACCATTAGAAAGGCGTTTCAGGCAGGCAGATTTTTTGCTATAAAGTGCTCGATATCGAAATAAGGATAGAGCTTTAATAGAATTAATGTGGAAAAGCTTGTCACTTAGCTGAGCAGTGTTAATTCAGTCATGCCAAATTCGAAGTTACATGAAGACATTATTATAATGTCTTCACTTTTTAGAATCATTTGCTTTTTCTTATATATATATATATATATATATATATATATATATATAAGAAAAAAATATATATATATATTATAAAAACGCTCACAAATCATTCAAAAAGGTTAACAGAATATTTTAGTTTATGAATTCCTTCATGTGTAGTGCAAAATGAAGGGAATTCAACCGTTTTCTTTGTACTTTTTATGATGTATGTTAGTCTGTTTTAGTATAATTTCCATAAGCAAAGGTGAGATTGGGAAAAATCCGGTGCGCAAATTGATGTTTTGGTATTTCTGGATGGCGGCGTTCTCGAGAAATTTTCTTCTGAATAAATTGCTTACTTTTTTTTATTAGTGTGGCATTTTTAAAATCGAAATTGTGGTTGAATTTATTTCTGTGAATCACTAATGCATTTTCAGATTATTATTAGTGATGTCTCTTTTGTGTTCATATATACGTTTTTTTGGATTTCTACTTGTTTCTCCGATGTAGATGGAAGAACAATCCCGGCAATTTATTCCGGATACACCTGCTTGTTCATCATTCTGATTTAGGTTATTTTTAGATCGGATAATGTCGATAATAGTTTTCGAAGTAGTTGTTACTGTGTGTATTTTTTATATGAGATAGATTGTTTTTGGATATTAGATGTAATGGAGTTGGTTGGTAGTATGATGTATTTGTTATTGTTTAGATTCTTATTGTTAACAGTGTTTCTTTTGTTGTGGTTGTATACATCATGTGCCTTTCTTTTTGCATTATGAATAAAGTGATATGGGTAATGCAAGTTTCTGAATGTGCTTTCTATGTATTTTTCTTCTTTTGTTAAATACTGGGGGCTGCATATTCTTAGTGCTCATAAAAAGAATCCTATAATAATACCAGATTTGATTTTAGAAGAGTGGCTAGAATAGAAATTTATCAGGTCGTTTTTGTTGGTAGCTTTTCTCTAGACGTCAAAATCGAGTTTGTTGTTATTTTTGTGTAATATGGCATCTAGGAAAGGAAGAGTATGATTAGATTCTGTTTCGAAGGTAAAATTTATAGTAGGTTCAATGTTGTTGAGTTTGTTGACAAAATCTGCTGTTAGTAGTTTCTGAATAAATTAGAAGGGAGTCGTCTATATATATCTAAAGTAGGAGGAATTTTGTGGTAAAATTATATATATATATATATATATATATATATATATACATATATATATATATATATAAAGTAGAATCCTTGGTACTTGGTAAGGCAAATTTCAAGGGAGATTAAATCTAATGGGAACACAATGTTAAAATTTAATAGAGTATTACGATAAAGAACACAAGTTGGATGTTTTATAAACCCATTGGTATTATAACATTTCGCAGCTCTCTTATAGACCGCTCTTCAGACCAAGTTCATACAACAATGAATGGGTCAAAATTATCCAGAAAAAATTCAAGTAAAAAAGAAAGAAGAAAAAAAAAGGAAAACAAAAAGAGAAAAAAAATAATAAGGGAAATGAGATTAACTTACCAGTGTTAAATATTAGCGTCTATATTATATCTAAACAACATGACGGCCTATATATATATATATATATATATATATATATATATATATTGCAGTCAGTGTTTGTATTGTATGCATGCGGGATAATATTGGAAAGTTCTTGTAGAGCCTAGAATATGCTCAGTGTTATTCTAGACAAGGTTGTTTTAAATCTAGGATATACCCGTAACTAAATCAGTTTATGTTCCCGGGTGTAATACACGTTATTCAGTCTGAATTCCGGGATGAATAATTATCACTGTTTACATTCGGAAAATATATCCAACTTGGTTAGAATATACCGCCAGCTTTTCACCCTGTAAGAAGTAAATTATTTTAGCCACGTTAAAGAATCAGAAACTGGTTCTATGATGGACGTAAAGTGTTAATAAGATGGCGGAAGGTATAACTTCGACAATTTAACATAAAGCCAACAAACGCCAACCTCATAAATTATTCTTCTTCTTCTATGTGCCCTGTCCCTTCAGGACGTAGGCGATCATGGCTCTCCACGTCTCCCTATCCCTTGTGGCTCTTATTACGTTTGCTCCTGTTACTCCTGGCAACCCCCGTTCCGTCAGCCACCTGATCAGGCCCTGCAAATATGTTATCCGCTGCCTTCCTCTGTCTCTCCTTCATTCTATCTGACCAGTCAGTTCTCCAGGCTCTCCTTCCTCATTGCGTGTCCCAGGAACTTCAGTTGTCTCTTCCTGATACTCAGCATCAATTTCCTTTTTGTTGCCCCCTCATAAATTACGAAATATATAAATCGAAGGCCATTAAAGCAGTGAAAGAAGAGAGAATGTACTGCTGGAAAGTATATGGCAGAGAATCGGAGAGCTGAGTTCGAATTCCAGTTGAATTCGTTGCATTCACATACACGCAAATACGATTCGGAAAGGTAAGAATCCGGCTAAGAATTAAATAGTAAGACAGATTGCGTTATTTAGTCTTGGTTAGCTACCAGTCTACCGCAGAAAGTGATAGCAACCTGCTGCGGAAAAAAATTTCTACCCAGTCAGTCATATCTCGAAAAAGACATAATCGCCCAAGTGTGTCACATATGGCACTGATTCTTTAGAAGAACATTCTATTAAAGATTTTTTTTTTTTTTTTATAAGCGTTTCACCCCGAGCAAGGCATGTCACTGCCACTACTGTGCAGGGGGCTACGTAGAGTGGAGAAAGGCTGGTTAAATACAGGAAATAACAGAGGGTGGGTGATAGGCGGGTGAGGATACCGAGAATGGGGGTTGGGTAGATGAGAGTGTTGTGAGAATAGTTGGGAGTTAGTGTGATAGGAGGTGTCTATTGACCCTACATTTAAACACCTGGAGATTGTAACTGTCGGGAAAGCAGACTTGTGGAAGGGAGTTCCACAGGCGGGAAGCGCGAGAAAAGAAGCTGTTGGAGTAGAATTTACGGTTACATCTTATTTGTTTAACTGTAAAAGGGTGGGACCTAGTTGCTAATCTAGTATCTCGTGTAAATTCGTGCTTAGGCGGCACCAGTGATCTAAGCTCATCGGAGCAGAAGCCATGAAAGTACTTGTAGAAGAGGCACAGGGAAGCTACATCACGCCGGTGTGAGAGCGGCTGCAGCCGGTCTGCCAAATCAGTATCAACCACGTTACAGATCCTCCTTTGTATTTTGTCAAGAAGCCCAAGGAGAGCAGCAGGGGCACCCGACCAGATATGGCAGCAATATTCAATACACGGGCGGATGGTAGATTTGTATATGTGCAGAATAGTTTCAGGTGGGAAAAATTTCCGGGCCCTGCACAGAGAGCCGACTTTCATAGCAGCAGATTTGGCAATGGATTCAATATAGTCATTCCATTTGAGGTCCGCCGAGAGTGTAAGGCTAAGGAGGCGTAGTATTTTACTCTCTGGGAGGCTAGCCTGTCCCATGCTAATGGGAGGTAGATGCGATTGTCTATGGTGGTTAGTTGATAACAGCTTTGTTTTGGAGGCATTGAAATTTACCAACCATTTCCTACCCCAGGTCACTACGGATTGGAGGTCCCTTTCAAGTGCGGCAGCGAGGTTCACTTTGTCGTCCAGACCTGGTTTCTGATCGATGCGGGAGTAGATTGTTGTGTCGTCGGCATACATGCCAACTTGGGATCTAATGGTGTCGGGGAGATCATTAATGTAGATCAGAAATAGCGTGGGACCTAGGATAGAACCTTGAGGGACGCCCGCGTTCGTCTGGTAGTTTTGGGAGGCATGCCCATTTAATACCACCTTTAATGTGCGGTTAGAGAGGAAGGACTGGATGAGGTCAAACAGATGTCCAGTTATCCCATAGCTCCGCAGTTTGCACAAGAGGCCAGCATGCCAGACCCTGTCGAATGCTTTGGAGATATCCAAGGCAACGGTTCGGGCTTCACCATTCTTGTCGAGTGCCTGGTATATGTACTCGGTAATGGTCGTTAGCATATCAGCAGTAGACCTGGTGAAGCGAAACCCATACTGTTTGTCAGAGAGAAGCCCGTTGGTCATAAGGTGCTGAATCACCTCGGCGTTGATAATGGCTTCGAAAACTTTGCCAAAGATTGGAAGGAGACTAATAGGACGGTAATTGGCGGGGTCTGAGGGTTCGCCAGAATTCTTAAATATAGGTACTACGCAGGAGGACTTCCAACAGGCAGGAAAGCAGGAAGCAGATAGGCAGAGGTTATAGAGTTTAGAGAGGACAGAGGAGAGTTCTGGGGCACATTTCTTTAGTCCTATGACTGGGATTCCGTCACCGCCGCTCGCTTTGTGTGGGTCAAGTTGCGCAATTATCTTGGCGACCAGCAAGGGTGAAATGTGGATGTTATTTAGTTGAGCCTTAGTTCTGGGTGGGAAGTCTGGTGTAGGTATTCCTAACGTGTCCAGTGTCGAATTGGTTGAGAATTTACGGGCAAAGCATTCAGCCTTGTCGGCTGGGGAGGTGAGAACTTCAAATTCATTGATTAGTGGGGGTATTGAAGTCTTGTTCCTGCTGAGCACGCTTTTGCAGAGACGCCAGTAATCTTTGGAGCCAAACTTAGAGGATGCTATGCGTTGCCTAATTCTGGTAGCAAACGCCCTCTTGGCTTCGTTCAGTACTTTTTTACACTTGTTCCGTGCTGAGGTGAAAAGGCGCCTGTTTTGGTTCGACGAGCAGCTTCGATAGAGCCGGAAGAAATGGTTCCGGTGGGCAATAGCGGCCGAGCAAGCGGGTGAGAACCAGGGGGACGAATTAGGTTTTAGTTGGAATTTTCTGGCAGGGATAAAAGCATCGATGCCAGCCTTAACCCAAGAGGAGACTTCGGAGGCACAGTCTTCGACAGGAAGATCAAAGACGTTGTTCCAGGGGACGTCGCAGAGGAAGTCCCTGAACGAGTCCCAGTCGGCTCTTTGGTAGCAGTATGATATTCTGCTGGTCTGGTTTTCTTGGGTAGAGTTAGTGCGGATTGATATGTTTACGGAGACTACGGCGTGGTCAGAGTTTCCAAGGGGGCAGAGTTGCCTGGTAGTGCAGGAGTCTGGGATGGAGGTAAAACAAAGGTCGAGTAAAGAGTCCCTTCCGTTAGGGTTTTTAGAGAAACGCGTGGGGAAGTCCACCACTTGCGTTAGAGCTTGGGCTATTGAAAAGTGCATGGTGCGGATCCCAGCAAGGTCGGTGGCTGAGTTTTCAAGCCACTTGGTGTGGTGGGCGTTAAAATCGCCAAACACAAATATATGGGCAGATGGGTGAGAAGAAATGGCCCTGTCGATGTTAGTCGAGATGCAATCAAGTAACGTACAGTCAGAGGAGGGGGAGCGGTAGAGGAAGAAGAGATAGCTAACCGAGCTTAGAAGTGAGAGACGGAAGCACATGAAGGAATGATCAAGGGATTCAAGAGATGTGACCCTGGCTAGAGGGAGTTGTTCGCTGACATATACACCAAGCCCATGCATATGGACATTGGAGTCCTTCCTGAAGAGAGGAAGGTAACCAGGAACGAACAGCTCTGAAGAGGGGATAGAAGGGTCAAGGTTAGTCTCACATATAGCTAAGATATCGGGTGAGTTAGTTAGAAGGAAAGACTCTACACTATTAAAGTTACTGCGAATACCTCGTATATTTGTGAAGGTAACGCAGATCAGGCGTGGGACCGAATGATGTCTACTATGACTTCTTAAATTAACTCATAAACGAATAATTAGAATTTGCTATTAAAAATACATAATGATATTTGGACAAAGCGTAAGTTCCTTGAACAATGGAGAAAACCAACCGTTCTACCGATCCTTAAACTGGGAAAAGGCAATTCAGACGTTGGAAATTATGAACCGATTCATCACGTAAGCTAATTATGTAAAACTTTAGAGAAAATGGTGAATAGCCACTAAGTTTGGAACTGGGAGTACAATAATTTAATGACTGATGTAAAATGTGGATTTTGCAAAAAAAAAAAAACGAAAAGAAAAAAAAAGCCCTAAAATAAACCACCTGCTTCGCTTGTAAAGTTTTATAAAGGATGCATTTATAACAAAAAGCACGTGGCCACCGTATTCTTTGATTAGGAAACGGCTTTCGAAACTACCAGGAATATGATATCATGTGATATCTACTTGAATTTGGACTAAAAGGTAGGCTACCACAATTCATTCAGAACTGTCATGCGAATACAACTTTTCAGGTCGATATTGGATCTATTCTGTCCGATCCAAGAATCTAAGGAGTGCCACAAGGAAGTGCAAAGTCAGTTTCTTTGTTCAGCATTAAAATAAGTAATATTGCAAAAAGAACTCACTCATCGTACAAAATAGATCGTTGTACGCAGATGACTTCACGGTGATTCCAGTCAGTCAGTTAAGTGCCATACGTGATACACGCTTGGAGGGGGATCATGTCTCGAAAGAAACATGACTGACTGGGGAGAAGATTATCCCGAAATAGATTGCTATTACTTTCTGCGGTAGACTAGTTGCCATCCAAGCCTATAGAACCCAATCTGTCTTGAGATTTAACCCATAACTGGAGGGAAAAGACGGACTAATACCTTTCCTAAGCGTATTTGTGCGTAAGTGAATGCAAGGAATTCAACTAGAATTTGAACTCGGTTCCCGATTTCTCGTTCCAAGCCGATATCCACTGCACCATAATTCATTCACTTTCGCGCAAATACCGTTTCTTCCCTCTTGTTAAATAACAGGACAGATTGGGTTCTATAGCCTTGGCTGGCAACCAGCCTACCGCATAAAGTAATGGTAACCTACTACGGGATAATCTTCTGTTCAATCAGTCATGTCTCTTTCGAGAAATGATCGCCCAAGCGTGTATTACGTATGGCACTTAACTAACTGACTGACTTCTTAATTATGATAATAAGTTTCCGTTGTGTTTTCGTTGTCCACAAGACTTCTTTCTAACTCGCGCGCTCTGTCTATGGCATGCTCAGCATCCTTCTGTATAACCGTATTTCTGTTGCATCCAGTTTTCTTTCCATCCCTGAGAAAATTAACCAACCGTCGCTGCCATGCAAGGCAATTGATATCACATAACAGTTCAGTTCTCTTCTTTCTTTCTAACGAAATCTTCCTGTTTTTAGTAATGCCGGCATTTTTGTTTTACAAACTCATTCCGTTGAAACGATATTTGAAGTTTCTGATCATGCATTTTAGAATATAACAATGTATATTAGAAAAAAAGGGACTGACAAATCTCATTCAATTACGAGAAATTTAAATCAGAAAAATACAATAAAATCTCTTAAACGCATCAAAAACAAATTGACAGAAGTTTCTGGCCAAATCAATCGGCAGATGGACAGTTTGAATTGACGTCACTATGACGTCACATTTAGTTCCAAAATCTTTAGCAGAATTTTTATTTGTGGCTAACAAAATTTAATCATTTCCATCTCTCGATTCGATCGATTTTCTTATGCAATCAATCAGCACAAATATGCATTGGAATGGCTTTTACTTGTATTCTCTTCATTCTTTCGAAATTTAACACAAATATTCACTATTTTTAGATATTTTCCTGTAAAAATATTACTCCATCGGTTTCCATAACGAAATTGTTTCCAAACATCTTGAGTGGAACGAATTATTTTTTCTGCGATTGTTACACCCACGAGTTTAACCTCAACGAGAATTACTCATTTCACTTTCTCGGGCTAACATTCTTGACTGACATGAAGTGGAAAGGCTATATTGAATCCATTGTTAGGTCAGCTTCTAAGAAAATTGCTTCACTTTCCCGTACTAAACCATTTATCTCTCCAGAATTTATCTTACATATTTATAAGTATACCGTTCTTCCAGGCTTTGATTATTGCTGGCACATATGGTTCGGTGTTCCTGCTACATATTTAGAGATTCCTGATGAAATCCAAAGTAGCATTATTGGTCCTAACCGGGCGTCACGGCTTCATTCACTTTCTCACGACTAATATATATACTTCCATATGCCTTTTGTATAAATAAAATACTCATGTTAATTATGGTTAGGTTTTGAAGGCTGTCACAATGCGTTTAGTAAAATAAAAGAAGATAAATAAGTTGTTGGGTATTACCTATTTATTATACATTCATATTTCGTGATTAAAATCTCATCTTCAGAATGTTAGAAGAGCTTGTGTTTGAGAGCCTTTCAACAAATGGTCATTCCTGGCTGCACAAGAATTTAAGTGCGCTACTAAACTCGCCTCTAAGTCTTACTCTTTTACTGTTAAAATAGTAATATGTAACAGTCACTTCTACTTCAACAGTTTCTTTTCTCGCACTTCCCGCCTGTGGAATTCATTTGAGTTTACTTGCTTCCCTGACAGCTATCAGGTCCGTGCAAAAGTTTTTGCCGATTTAAAATTTCATCATGAAAATGAAAAACTGTGTGTTTTTGAAAATCTTTATTCATAACAATAATGACCATTGCTCTCTATAACTTGATCCCATCTGCTCAACATGATCTTTTTGGGATGGAGTCCTGCTCTCGGTTCCTAAATTGGTCTTTCTCCTCGATTCATCCACGATCAACGACGTTTAACGTTATGGTAGAGAATTAACTTCTCATCACCTGTGTGACAAGCTCACTCAAAAACGGGGTCTGAAGGTGTCGTGAAAGCAAAGATTCGTAACAAGAAACACGTTGTATTTGCATTGGAACTTCTGTGAAACTCAAAGAGTAGAGCATGCCTAATGTGTTCTTTAGATGGAAAGGACATGGGTGAGAATATTGCAAAAAATATGAATGATGCTCTAATAATCTAAAAGAAAAAGTTATAAATTAATCATGGTGATATGTTTAAGCAATAACAATATGCATAAAATAAATTACAATGATTTAAAATGCCCCTTTTACAAACCGGCAAAAACTTTTGCACCGACCTAATACAATCTCCAAAAAATTAAATATAACGTCAATTGATATCTATCTTCTTGAATCCCGTTCATATTTTATCCTTTGTTCAGCGGTAACCCCTGTACCAAAATTTTCTCTGCGAACTCGTGGTGTTCTCGCGTACTTGGGGGTGAAATGATTAAAAAATATCCTCCTGCCTTGTGAAAGTCGTTTAATTTTCAGTGAGAAATCAGGACTCTTTAACTTTAGGTTACCAGACTCAAAACAGCCAATGTAGCCCACTGCAAAGGAGGACTTTGTTTGCCAAACACCAATTCAAGTTACAGAGGATGTTGCGTCAATTCTACAAAGAGTTTGGTTTGAAATTTCATGAAAGTTACCGGATACAAAGATAGACAACTGAAGAAGCCATTAAGTGAGCAAAGAAAAATGGCCAAATTTTTAGTATAACATTCAAGATGAATGTGCGGGTCAAGAATCAGTCATTTAAATCCCATACGGGATACACGCTCGAGTGATCATATCTCGAAATAGACATGATTGCCTTGAAGATTTTCCCGCAGTAGGTTGCCATTATTTTCTGTGATAGACTGGTTACAAACTAAGGCTATAGAGCCCAATCTGTCTTGTTATTTAACCCATAACTGGAGAGAGTAGACGGATTAATACCTTTTCCAACGGTATTAGCGCATAAGTGAATGCAATGAATTCAACTGGTATTCGAACTCGGCTCTCCGATTTCTCGTTCCGTGCCATATCCACTGCACCACAACGCATATCCTGGAATGATTTGGAATAGCAAAATTTTGTTTTTAGTTTTTAATATTCCTTTCCTGTGTTTTATCGTCTTGTTTTGTTGGCAATTGTTGATTTTTCTTTTTCTTTTTTCTTTAAATCTATTTTAACCGTTTCTTTTTTAAATGCCTCAGAAATTTTATATTTTTCAGATTTTTTTCTTGAGTGTTATTTCATCAAGAATTATCTGCCCTTGCGTATTTCTTTTGTGCTCTTTCTCTTTGCATCCTCTTACCTTATCTTTAGATTTACCAAGATTAGACATGTAGGGCACAAGGCCAAAGAGGGTGTGGTAGCGATAGAAAGTTTTAAATGAGGAGGAACAGTTTGCATTCAAATCTAGATTTGGCGGACCTGAAGGAGACTTCCACCACCTTTAAATTTGTTTTGTTTTTCATTTTTGTTTTTTTCTTTTTTCGATTAAACCCCAAACTTTCGAATAGACAAAAAAAGTTTGTAAAAATTTCAACATTTAAATAATTGTGGGAGGGGGGGGGGGCTCAGTTTTTGATACAACCTTATAGTAAATCGATCCTGTGCAATTAACTTTTTTACTTGCGCATATTCAACAACTGAATCCTTTTCGAATTTTTTGAATAAAACCATTCTTGGAGTTTTCGATGAAGATGCCATCGTAAGAACTGAAAAAAACTTGAAAAAGACAAAAACAAGAGCAACAAAAAAACTAAAACAAAGCGACCCCAACGCGAGTGGTTTCAAAATGGAGGATCGATTTACTATAACGTTGCATGAGAAACTGTGCACCCCCCACAAAAAAACAAAATTGTACAAATATTGAAATTTTTTCAAATGTTTTTGATAATCGAAAACTTTATGTAATAACAGATAAGACTGCGTTAAAAAAAGAAAAAAAAAATGAAAAACAACAAATTTAAAGGTGGTGGTAGTCTCCTTCAGCTCCGCCTTAGATTTATATCTAGACTTGAATACTACCCGAAGACACCAATCAGAAATACATAATCAAAGGACAGATATTTTTTCTTTTGTTTTGCTTTTAAATTTATTAATAATTATTTTGTTTTTAAATTTTGTTCTGTTTTCTCTTTATATTTGTTTTTTCTTCTTTATCTTCTTTTTTTTCACATCATCGTTTTGACGTTTTTTTCTTTTTTCATATCGATATTTTTGTTTTCTGTATCTCTTTATCTCATCATTTCTTTTGTTTTCTTTCTCTTCCATCTTTATACTCAATATTGTTCACGTCTTTTTTATTTTCTGTTCTATCTCGTTTAGACTCTTTTTCGTCATCTTTTTTGTCATCTATACAGACGTCTTTTTTCTTATTTCGTTGTTTGTTTTTTTAATCGTTTGTATTTTTTTGCTTCCTTAAGTTTGTTTATTTTTTTTTAAATTGTCTTTCATCTTTTTGGTTTTGTTTCGTGTTTCGTTGTCTTCTGGCTTTTCAGCAAGTTTTCTTTGTCATCCATTTTCACTGTTTACTCTCTTTTTTTTAAATTTGACTATTTTTCTTTCTTTATTTGTTTTCCCTAACATCTGTTCATTTTCTTACTTTTTTCTTTTTATTCCGACATTTTTTCTTCAGATTCACTTTTTTCTTCTGCCTTTTTTTCCTCTTTTCTGCTTCGACTTAGCATCTTACATTTCATTGTTTCTACCTCCGTTTTTGTTTCAATTTGTCTTTTTTCTTATCTTATCTTCTTTTATTTTAACGGAAATGAATTTCAAAATGATCTATTTACGTTTTCTTTTCCTACATTATTTTTGAAACCTGGCTTTAAGTCTTTGCAGAACGTAATCTGGGTGCTTTTTTTTTTTCGAAGCAGATAAAAAGGCAGCGTATGCAACGTCCATAGATAAGCGCCCTGTTCTGCTTTTCTCTCTGGAGAACAACTCTTTTTCTCTTTTTTTTTAATCGAATCTTTATTGTTGCGAGAATCATTTCTTATGCGATACGTTGTTCGATGAAATCAAAAGCGTCAACTTTTTATATTTATATGATTCGAGAAGAAAACTATTTTTTCTAACACACATATCGAACGAAACGGAGCGTGTTACGGGAAATTACTGTAGCAATCTACCAGCCTTGTTATCGAAGAAATCTTTAAGGACAAAGATATTTTCACACTTTAGCATCAGCACACACACACACACACACACACACACACACACACACACACACACACATATATATATGTAACACAGATACACACATATATATACATATATATACACACACACACACACACATATATATATATATATATATATATATATATATACATATATATATTTTCTTTCTAAACATATGCTGTTAAATATAAGAGACAATGAATGTCTATTATGTTTAATCATGAGCCGTTCTAAACATCGTATTTTGGCTTTAATTTCAGGTAAAAATAAAAAAAACTTCTTCAAAATTTGGTTAATTTTTATTAAGTTGGTTCTAAGCCAAAATACGCTGTTTAGAACGGCTCATGATAAAACATAATATTCAGTGTCTCTTATATTTAACAGTATATGTTTAGAAAATTATCTGCTGCCTCGATAAATTATATATATATATATATATATATGTACGCATGTCGAAACGAATAAATATAATGGCATACTTTGGGGAATTAATTACTTTTGTCGATTTTGCCCTAAAATCTCAGCTCAATATTTTGTTCTTTGAAGATAAGAAAGCATTGATTTTTTTGTTAATGCTTTATGGTGGAAGATAGATAATCTTATGCCTAGCGATGTTGAAAAAAAAAGTCAAGTAAAAATCCTGGGTCACCAGCGAATGTTTCACCATTCTGCTGTTTTCGAAAGTCAAAAGGAAATTTCTTTTTTGCAAAAAAGACTTGTTGTGGGATCTCCCCTTTTTCTATGATAATACACTCGACTTGAGTATACATATACTCCTACCATAATGAGTACCGTAAGAGATTCGTAATTTACCCAACGATACCGAAGTTACATAGAGAATTCCGCGCCAGTAGTCATAGTATCTCTGAGCTCCACTCAGCTAGAATAGTATTACACGAATATACTAATTCCAGCACGGCTTCACTTCAAAGACTTGTATATATATATATATATATATATATATATATATATATATATATATATATATATATTCCTTACTAATCGTATTCCTTGATTACTAATCTACGTTCAAGTTTGTATCTTTACGTTTAATATAATCTATAATTTCTATTTTTCAAATATTTATTTTGTTGTTCATTATTTTCTGTCTTTCCTCACCCGGAATCCACAGCAAAAGTGATCTGTATTATTACAAAAATTACCAAAGTCAAAGTAGGGAGTAGATAATTAGTGTAGTTGCTTCTTACACGAATAATTGCCTCGATTTGATGTGGCATTGAATGGAATAAAGTCCTGATTTTCTCATCGGGAATATTTCTCATTATTCTTGGCAGTAATCCTAAAGTTATTGCGGGGTTTTCGTTAGTTTGAGTTATTCTTCCATTGTTCACTTCTCATCACATTGCTAGCCAGTTTTCCAAAACATAAAATTCTTCGTCCTCCAAAAAGCTTTTGTTGTTACAGGTTATGTATGGTAAGGGGCAGCAACGCCATATTGAATGGTTTCCCATATTCTGGTAGAAGCTTAAGCCGTAGTATACTAGTGTAGTTTGCTGTTTAGGTATTCATAAACTTTATCAATTTTCTTTAATATCTCATTTCATGCACCCTTACACTACTATACGTACACTACAAGGTGTATCGTCTTTGTGGTGAATCTGGCATTAATGTATTCTCCTACTGGTCTTTTTACATATTCTCTTGCATTAGAATGTAACTCTGATTGGCACTCATCAATAAAAGTTACCTTTCCTTTATTTCTAGCATCCCACGTATATCTTCTTTAGACCAGTCTTTTATTCCGATGTTTCTTCATCACTAAAAATTATTTTTGCCACTTCCCTGCATCCCATGTTAGATGTTCTTTTGACCACTTCAGTTTTTTTATTCCGATATTTCTTTGACACTATTGACCAATTTCTTTCTCTCACTGATCTTATTTATTCTCTTGTATTAGAATCTAAATCTATGTTGAATTCATCCTTAAAAATTACTTTTAGTCACTTTCCTGCATCCCATGTTAAATGTTCTTTTGACCACTTCAATTTTCTATTCCGATAATTTTCCGTTAATAATGATTTTTTGCTGCTTTTCACCTGTTTAAATAACCTTTTCGCAATACTCTGTTTAAACCAAATTGCATTATGTCCTTAATTACCTGGCTGATCATTTTTTCGATTGTGTACCGAAACTCTGACAATCTAGCTTTTGTAGTCTTCCATTTTTTAAATACTCCAGTTTGCACTTGAAAGACTTCCAGCAAAAGCATAAATTTTTGATTGTGTACCGAAACTCTGACAATCTCTCATCTAGCTTTTGTAGTCTTCCATTTTTAAATACTCCAGTTTGCACTTACAAAACTTTCAGTAAAAGCATAACTTTTTTTGATAGTTTTCACGGTGTTTCTTGAAATTTCCCACAGCCTGACTATCTCTCATTGAATTATTTCACCCCAAGCAAGACAGAACCGCCACTGTTTCACAGGGGTTTACAATGAGAGAAAGAACAAGTTACATGGGATCTAAAAAAAGGATAACAGATGGAAGGGATTCAAGAAGATAGAATATAGCAATTGACGTCGCATTTAAACTTTTGGAGTTTGTATCTATCAGGGAAGCAAGCAAACGGAAGAGAGTTTCACAAACGGGAAGTGCGAGAAAAGAAAATGTTAGAGAAGCAGAGGCGGTTACATTTTACTGTTTTGGCGGTAAAAAGGTAAAACCTTGATGCCAATTTAGTATCGCGTATAAATTCATGTTGTCTGGGCACCAACGAAAGAAGCTCACCTGAGCAGTTGCCATAGAAATATTTGTAGAAAAGACAGTGGGAAAGCACATTAGATAGTGACTGAGGCTGGGTTGCCAAGTTAAGATTGATTATATTGCAGATCCTTTTTTAATTAGACTGGTTGTCAACCAAGGCTGCAGAACTCAATCTGTTTTGCTATTTAATCCATAGCTGGAAGTAAAAGAGATGGATTAATACCTTTCCCAATAGTGTTTGCTCGTAAGTGAATGCAACAAATTCAACTGGAATTCGAGCTCGGCTTTCCGATTTGCGTTCAAAGCCGCTATCCACTGCACCACAACGCATATCCCAGAGAACAAGTCAGTCAGTTAAGTGTCATTCGTGATACACGATTTGGGCGATCATGTCTCGAAAGAGATATGACTGACTGGACAGAAGATTATCCAGCAGTAGTTTGCTATTACTTTATACGATAAACTGGTTGCCAGCCAAGGCTATAGAACCCAATCTGTCCTGTAATTTAACCTATAACTGGAGGGAAGAAACGGATTAAAACCTTTATCAAGTGTATTTGCGCGTAAGTTAAATGCAACTGGAATTCGAACTCGGCTCCTTGATTTCTTGTTTCGAGTCGATATCAACTGCTCCACAATGCACAACCAGGAAACAGGTACTGTTCTCAAAACAACGCTCTTCGTTGAAAACTTTAAACTCTGAAGAAAAAAAAAAGATCTCTCAAGAACTTTCACAGCACACATCAAAAGAACTATTATTAAATTTCTTATTTTATACCTTGAATGTAAAAATACCCCTTTTAACTAGGTTCGAACGCACTAATTTATTGTTTCTTCTTACTTTTTTTTAAAAATCGTGTCACCCCAAGCAAGGCATTCCACTGCCACTATAGCGCAGGGGGTTACATAAAGCGATTGGTATGGGAAATGTCAGCAGGAGGGTGGTAGACGAATTAGGATGTACATAGGGAGAGAGTTGGAGAGAGTGGGTGTGAGTTAGTGTGTTAGGAGGTGTCTATTGACCTTACATTTAAACTCCTGGAGGTTGTAGCATGCGGTAGGGAATTCCACAGGCAGGAAGTACGAGGAAAGAAGCTGTTGGAGTAGAAATTGCGGTTACATTTCATCGGTTTCTCTGTAAAAGGGTGGGACCTAGTTGCCAATCTAGTATCTCATGCAAATTCACATCTAGGGGGCACCAGTGATTTAAGTTCGTCAGAGCAGAAGCCATGAAAGTATTTATAGAAGAGGCACAGGGAAGCCGCGTCACGCCGGTGAGAGAGTGACTGCAGGCGGTCAGCCAAGTCGGTATCAACCACATTAGATTCTTCGCTGTATTCGTAATTTGTATTGATTTTGTATACTCTGGTATTTATTTTGTGGTATTCTGTGTTATTTGATCGATTTTGATTGTAAACTTGATCCTTTTCTTCACAACGACCACTGGGTCATTTTTTTTTTAGAAAAAAATAATTGTCCATGAATTTTTTACCCAATTCTCCGGGCGCACAAATCACCAAATTTGGCCACCGCTAATAAACTTATTTTTTATGGCACGACTTGTTGTCGCTTGATCTTTATTCTGTCCAATCTCTTTTAACCAAAGTTTCTAAAATATTCATTAATTGTTTGTTTTTCGCCTTTTTTTTTTCCATATTATTTAAACTGTCTCTCGCCAAAATGATACTGCTCCGTATTTTTCCAATTTCTTAGGTCAATCATTTTAGCGAAAACATGGAAGATATTTTAATAATGCTTGATAACAGTATCTACTTTATGGGATCGTTGATGAAGCTTACTGGTTTTGTAAGACCACAAAACTAACCAGTCCATTGCTACAAATTATTCTCGTATAATAATCAATAGTCGTAATGAATTTGACTGTATGCAGTCTTGTAATAACTAGAAGATTTTAATTGGATAACGTAAAATTGACGTCACATTTTTATTTTTAATATTTTGAAGCTTAAATAACTCTGTGAATAAGATATACACAGATTTGAGATAAATGGAACAATTTTAATAATTCAACAAACAAATTGAAACATTCGAAGACGCTATAATTAAAGTAAAAATCTTAATTTGAAATTCTATTAAATGCGTTCGTTATTCATAGATTCATCGCTAAAGGAAATACTGGATATACACTTCCTTCATACAAAGTGCAAATGAAGAGTTCAAGGAATTTAAACAGAATGCGTGAACAAATGTGATACGAACATTTCTGACTACCATTTTCAGCAGTACTTTCATTATTAGACTTTTCAGCCATATTTATTTATTACCTTTTTCGGTAGCAAGTTTATCATTACCGTTATTAGCAGTAATTTTATTATTACCCTTTTTCAGTAGCACTTTGGTTATTACCTTTTTTGTCAGTACTTGTATTATTGCCTTTTTTAGTAGCACTTTGGTTATTACCTTTTTTGTCAGTACTTGTATTATTGCCTTTTTTAAGTAGCACTTTGGTTATTACCTTTTTTGTCAGTACTTGTATTATTATGTTTTTTCAGTAGCACTTTGGTTATTACCGTTTTTGTCAGTACTTGTATTATTGCCTTTTTTTAGTAGCACTTTGGTTATTACCTTCTTTGTCAGTACTTGTATTATTGCCTTTTTTAAGTAGCACTTTGGTTATTACCATTTTTGTCAGTACTTGTATTATTGCCTTTTTTAAGTAGCACTTTGGTTATTACCTTTTTTGTCAGTACTTGTATTATTATCTTTTTTAAGTAGCACTTTGGTTATTACCGTTTTTGTCAGTACTTGTATTATTACCTTTTTTCAGTAGCACTTTGGTTATTACCTTTTTTGTCAGTACTTGTATTATTGCCTTTTTTCAGTAGCACTTTGTTTATTACCATTTTTGTCAGTACTTGTATTATTGCCTTTTTTAAGTAGCACTTTGGTTATTACCATTTTTGTCAGTACTTGCATTATTGCCTTTTTTAAGTAGCACTTTGGTTATTACCTTTTTTGTCAGTACTTGTATTATTGCCTTTTTTTAGTAGCACTTTGGTTATTACCTTTTTTGTCAGTACTTGTATTATTATCTTTTTTCAGTAGCACTTTGGTTATTACCGTTTTTGTCAGTACTTGATTATTGCCTTTTTCAGTAGGACTTTGGTTATTACCATTTTTGTCAGTACTTGTATTATTGCCTTTTTTAGTAGCACTTTGGTGATTATCTTTTTTGTCAGTACTTGTATTATTGCCTTTTTTTAGTAGCACTTTGGTTATTACCTTTTTTGTCAGTACTTGTATTATTGCCTTTTTTTAGTAGCACTTTGGTTATTACCTTTTTTGTCAGTACTTGTATTATTGCCTTTTTTTAGTAGCACTTTGGTTATTACCTTTTTTGTCAGTACTTGTATTATTGCCTTTTTTTAGTAGCACTTTGGTTATTACCTTTTTTGTCAGTACTTGTATTATTGCCTTTTTTTAGTAGCACTTTGGTTATTACCTTTTTTGTCAGTACTTGTATTATTGCCTTTTTTTAGTAGCACTTTGGTTATTACCTTTTTTGTCAGTACTTGTATTATTGCCTTTTTCAGTAGCACTTTGGTTATTACCTTTTTTGTCAGTACATGTATTATTGCCTTTTTTAGTAGCACTTTGGTTATTACCTTTTTTGTCAGTACCTGTATTATTAACTTTTTCAGTAGCACTTTGGTTATTACCGTTTTTGTCAGTACTTGTATTATTGCCTTTTTTCAGTAGCACTTTGGTTATTACCTTTTTTGTCAGTACTTGTATTATTATCTTATTTCAGTAGCACTTTGGTTATTACCTTTTTTGTCAGTACTTGTATTATTGCCTTTTTTAGGTAGCACTTTGGTTATTACCTTTTTTGTCAGTACTTGTATTATTGCCTTTTTTTAGTAGCACTTTGGTTATTACCTTTTTTGTCAGTACTTGTATTATTGCCTTTTTTTAGTAGCACTTTGGTTATTACCTTTTTTGTCAGTACATGTATTATTGCCTTTTTTCAGTAGCACTTTGGTTATTACCTTTTTTGTCAGTACTTGTATTATTGCCTTTTTTAGTAGCACTTTGGTTATTACCTTTTTTGTCAGTACTTGTATTATTACCTTTTTCAGTAGCACTTTGGTTATTACCGTTTTTGTCAGTACTTGTATTATTGCCTTTTTTCAGTAGCACTTTGGTTATTAATTTTTTTGTCAGTACTTGAATTATTGCCTTTTATTAGTAGCACTTTGGTTATTACCTTTTTTGTCAGTACTTGTATTATTGCCTTTTTTAGTAGCACTTTGGTTATTACCTTTTTTTTCAGTACTTGTATTATTATCTTTTTTCAGTAGCACTTTGGTTATTACCGTTTTTGTCAGTACTTGTATTATTGGCTTTTTTCAGTAGCACTTTGGTTATTTCCTTTTTTGTCAGTACTTGTATTATTGCCTTTTTTTAGTAGCACTTTGGTTATTACCTTTTTAGTCAGTACTTGTATTATTGCCCTTTTTTAGTAGCACTTTGGTTATTACCTTTTTTGTCAGTACTTGTATTATTGCCTTTTTTTAGTAGCACTTTGGTTATTACCTTTTTTGTCAGTACTTGTATTATTGCCTTTTTTAGTAGCACTTTGGTTATTACCGTTTTTGTCAGTACTTGTATTATTGCCTTTTTTAGTAGCACTTTGGTTATTACCGTTTTTGTCAGTACTTGTATTATTGCCTTTTTTAGTAGCACTTTGGTTATTACCTTTTGTGTCAGTACTTGTATTATTGGCTTTTTTTAGTAGCACTTTGGTTATTACCGTTTTTGTCAGTACTTGTATTATTGCCTTTTTTTAGTAGAACTTTGGTTATTACCTTTTTTGTCAGTACTTGCATTATTGCCTTTTTTTAGTAGCACTTTGGTTATTACCTTTTTTGTCAGTACTTGTATTATTGCCTTTTTTCAGTAGCACTTTGGTTATTACCCTTTTTGTCAGTACTTGTATTATTGCCTTTTTTTAGTAGCACTTTGGTTATTACCTTTTTTGTCAGTACTTGTATTATTATCTTTTTCAGTAGCACTTTGGTTATTACCGTTTTTGTCAGTACTTGTATTATTGCCTTTTTCAGTAGCAATTTGGTTATTACCTTTTTTGTCAGTACTTGTATTATTGCCTTTTTTAGTAGCACTTTGGTTATTACCTTTTTTGTCAGTACTTGTATTATTATCTTTTTTCAGTAGCACTTTGGTTATTACCGTTTTTGTCAGTACTTGTATTATTGCCTTTTTTCAGTAGCACTTTGGTTATTACCGTTTTTGTCAGTAC
Organism: Ascarosepion bandense; assembly: GCA_037127315.1. Classification (NCBI taxonomy): domain Eukaryota; kingdom Metazoa; phylum Mollusca; class Cephalopoda; order Sepiida; family Sepiidae; genus Ascarosepion; species Ascarosepion bandense. The sequence goes on from JBBBDQ010001448.1 coordinate 1,701,229, forward strand.
TTGTATTATTGCCTTTTTTAGTAGCACTTTGGTTATTACCTTTTTTGTCAGTACTTGTATTATTGCCTTTTTTTAGTAGCACTTTGGTTATTACATTTTTTGTCAGGACTTGTATTATTACCTTTTTTCAGTAGCACTTTGGTTATTGCCTTTTTTGTCCAGTGCGCCATTATTATCTTTTTCAGTAACTTCTTGGTTATTACCGTTTTTGTCAGTACTTGTATTATTATTTTTTCAGTAGCACTACAGTTGTTACCTTTTTTGTCAGTACTTGTATTATTGCCTTTTTTAGTAGCACTTTGGTTATTATTGCCTTCAGTACTTGTGTTATTATCTTTTTCAGTAGCACTTTGGATATTGCCTTTTTTGTCAGTACTTGTATTATTGCCTTTTTTTAGTAGCGCTTTGGTTATTACCGTTTTGGTTAGGATTGTATTATTACCTTTTTTCAGTAGCACTTTGGTTATTACCTTTTTTGTCAGTACTTGTAATATTATCTTTTTTCAGTAGCACTTTGGTTATTACAGTTTTTGTCAGTACTTGTATTATTGCCTTTTTTCAGTAGCACTTTGGTTATTACCTTTTTTGTCAGTACTTGTATTATTGACTTTTTTAGTAGCACTTTTGTTATTACCTTTTTTGTCAGTACTTGTATTATTATTTTTTTTCAGTAGCACTTTGGTTATTACCTTTTTTGTCAGTACTTGTATTATTGCCTTTTTTAGTAGCACTTTGATTATTACCGTTTCGGTCAGGTCTTGTATTATTACCTTTTTTCAGTAGCACTTTGGTTATTACCTTTTTTTTCAGTACTTGCATTATTGCCTTTTTTAAGTAGCACTTTGGTTATTACCGTTTTGTCAGTACTTGTATTATTGCCTTTTTTCAGTAGCACTTTGGTTATTACCTCTTTTGTCAGTACTTGTATTATTGCCTTTTTTAGTAGCACTTTGGTTATTACCGTTTTGGTCAGGACTTGTATTATTACCTTTTTCAGTAGCACTTTGGTTATTACCTTTTTTGTCAGTACTTGTATTATTATCTTTTTCAGTAGCACTTTGGTTATTACCGTTTTTGTCAGTACTTGTATTATTGCCTTTTTCAGTAGCACTTTGGTTATTACCTTTTTTGTCAGTACTTGTATTATTGCCTTTTTTAGTAGCACTTTTGTTATTACCTTTTTTGTCAGTACTTGTATTATTATTTTTTTTTCAGTAGCACTTTGGTTATTACCTTTTTTGTCAGTACTTGTATTATTGTCTTTTTTAGTAGCACTTTGGTTATTACCGTTTCGGTCAGGTCTTGTATTATTACCTTTTTTCAGTAGCACTTTGGTTATTACCTTTTTTTTCAGTACTTGCATTATAGCCTTTTTTAAGTAGCACTTTGGTTATTACCGTTTTGTCAGTACTTGTATTATTGCCTTTTTCAGTAGCACTTTGGTTATTACCTCTTTTGTCAGTACTTGTATTATTGCCTTTTTTAGTAGCACTTTGGTTATTACCGTTTTGGTCAGGACTTGTATTATTACCTTTTTCAGTAGCACTTTGGTTATTACCTTTTTTGTCAGTACTTGTATTATTATCTTTTTTCAGTAGCACTTTGGTTATTACCGTTTTTGTCAGTACTTGTATTATTGCCTTTTTTCAGTAGCACTTTGGTTATTACCTTTTTTGTCAGTACTTGTATTATTGCCTTTTTTAGTAGCACTTTGGTTATTACCTTTTTTGTCAGTACTTGTATTATTATCTTTTTTCAGTAGCACTTTGGATATTACCTTTTTTGTCAGTACTTGTATTATTGCCTTTTTTTAGTAGCACTTTGGTTATTACCGTTTTTGTCAGTACTTGTATTATTGCCTTATTTTAGTAGCACTTTGGTTATTACCTTTTTTGTCAGCACTTGTATTATTATCTTTTTCAGTAGCACTTTGGTTATTACCTTTTTTGTCAGTACTTGTATTATTATCTTTTTTCAGTAGCACTTTGGTTATTACCGTTTTTGTCAGTACTTGTATTATTGCCTTTTTCAGTAGCACTTTGGTTATTACCTTTTTTGTCAGTACTTGTATTATTGCCTTTTTTTAGTAGCACATTTGTTATTACCTTTTTTGTCAGTACTTGTATTATTATTTTTTTTCAGTAGCACTTTGGTTATTACCTTTTTTGTCAGTACTTGTATTATTGCCTTTTTTAGTAGCACTTTGGTTATTACCGTTTCGGTCAGGTCTTGTATTATTACCTTTTTTCAGTAGCACTTTGGTTATTACCTTTTTTGTCAGTACTTGCATTATTGCCTTTTTTAAGTAGCACTTTGGTTATTACCGTTTTGTCAGTACTTGTATTATTGCCTTTTTCAGTAGCACTTTGGTTATTACCTCTTTTGTCAGTACTTGTATTATTGCCTTTTTTAGTAGCACTTTGGTTATTACCGTTTTGGTCAGGACTTGTATTATTACCTTTTTTCAGTAGCACTTTGGTTATTACCTTTTTTGTCAGTACTTGTATTATTATCTTTTTTCAGTAGCACTTCGGTTATTACCGTTTTTGTCAGTACTTGTATTATTGCCTTTTTTCAGTAGCACTTTGGTTATTACCTTTTTTGTCAGTACTTGTATTATTGCCTTTTTTTAGTAGCACTTTGGTTATTACCTTTTTTGTCAGTACTTGTATTATTATCTTTTTTCAGTAGCACTTTGGATATTACCTTTTTTGTCAGTACTTGTATTATTGCCTGTTTTTAGTAGCACTTTGGTTATTACCGTTTTTGTCAGTACTTGTATTATTGCCTTTTTTTAGTAGCACTTTGGTTATTACCTTTTTTGTCAGTACTTGTATTATTATCTTTTTTCAGTAGCACTTTGGTTATTACCTTTTTTGTCAGTACTTGTATTATTATCTTTTTCAGTAGCACTTTGGTTATTACCGTTTTTGTCAGTACTTGTATTATTGCATTTTTTAGTAGCACTTTGGTGATTACCTTTTTTGTCAGTACTTGTATTATTATCTTTTTTCAGTAGCACTTTGGTTATTACCTTTTTTGTCAGTACTTGTATTATTGCCTTTTTTAGTAGCACTTTGGTTATAACCGTTTTGGTCAGGACTTGTATTATTACCTTTTTCAGTAGCACTTTGGTTATTACCTTTTTTGTCAGTACTTGTATAATTATCTTTTTTCAGTAGCACTTTGGTTATTACCGTTTTTGTCAGTACTTGTATTATTGCCTTTTTTCAGTAGCACTTTGGTTATTACCTTTTTTGTCAGTACTTGTATTATTGCCTTTTTTTAGTAGCACTTTGGTTATTACCTTTTTTGTCAGTACTTGTATTATTATCTTTTTTCAGTAGCACCTTGGTTATTACTTTTTTGTCAGTAATTGTATTATTACCTTTTATTAGTAGCACTTTGGTTATTACCGTTTTGGTCAGGTCTTGTATTATTACCTTTTTTCAGTAGCACTTTGGTTATTACATTTTTGTCAGTACTTGCATTATTGCCTTTTTCAGTAGCACTTTGGTTGTTACCGTTTTGTCAGTATTTGTATTATTGCCTTTTTTCAGTAGCACTTTGGTTATTACCTTTTTTGTCAGTACTTGTATTATTGCCTTTTTTTTAATAGCACTTGGGTTATTACCTTTTTTGTCAGTACTTGTATTATTATCTTTCCTCAGTAGCACTTTGGTTATTACCGTTTTTGTCAGTACTTGTATTATTGCCTTTTTTCAGTAGCACTTTGGTTATTACCTTTTTTGTCAGTACTTGTATTATTGCCTTTTTCAGTAGCACTTTGGTTATTACCGTTTTTGTCATTACTTGTATTATTGACTTTTTCAGTAGCACTTTGTTTATTACCTTTTTTGTTAGTACTTCTATTATTATCTTTTCTCAGTAGCACTTTGGTTATTACCTTTTTTGTCAGTATTTGTATTATTATCTTTTTTCAGTAGCACTTTGGTTATTACCTTTTTTGTCAGTACTTGTATTATTGCCTTTTTTAGTAGCACTTTGGTTATTACCGTTTTGGTCAGGTCTTGTATTATTACCTTTTTTCAGTAGCAATTTGGTTATTACCTTTTTTGTCAGTACTTGTATTATTATCTTTTTTCAGTAGCACTTTGGTTATTACCGTTTTTGTCAGTACTTGTATTATTGCCTTTTTTCAGTAGCACTTTGGTTATTACCTTTTTTGTCAGTACTTGTATTATTGCCTTTTTTTAGTAGCACTTGGGTTATTACCTTTTTTGTCAGTAATTGTATTATTATCTTTTTCAGTAGCACTTTGGTTATTACCGTTTTTGTCAGTACTTGTATTATTGCCTTTTTCAGTAGCACTTTGGTTATTACCTTTTTTGTCAGTACTTGTATTATTGCCTTTTTCAGTAGCACTTTGGTTATTACCGTTTTTGTCATTACTTGTATTATTGCCTTTTTCAGTAGCACTTTGGTTATTACCTTTTTTGTCAGTACTTCTATTATTATCTTTTCTCAGTAGCACTTTGGTTATTACCTTTTTTGTCAGTACTTGTATTATTATCTTTTTTCAGTAGCACTTTGGTTATTACCTTTTTTGTCAGTACTTGTATTATTGCCTTTTTTAGTAGCACTTTGGTTATTACCGTTTTGGTCAGGTCTTGTATTATTACCTTTTTTCAGTAGCACTTTGGTTATTACCTTTTTTGTCAGTACTTGTATTATTATCTTTTTTCAGTAGCACTTTGGTTATTACCGTTTTTTTCAGTACTTGTATTATTGCCTTTTTTCAGTAGCACTTTGGTTATTACCTTTTTTGTCAGTACTTGTATTATTGCCTTTTTTAGTAGCACTTGGGTTATTACCTTTTTTGTCTGTACTTGTATTATTATCTTTTCTCAGTAGCACTTTGGTTATTACCGTTTTTGTCTGTACTTGTATTATTGCCTTTTTTCAGTAGCACTTTGGTTATTACCTTTTTTGTCAGTACGTGTATTATTGCCTTTTTTAGTAGCACTTGGGTTATTACCTTTTTTGTCAGTACTTGTATTATTGCCTTTTTTTAGTGGCACTAGGGTTATTACCTTTTTTGTCAGTACTTGTATTATTATCTTTCCTCAGTAGCACTTTGGTTATTACCGTTTTTGTCAGTACTTTTATTATTGCCTTTTTCAGTAGCACTTTGGTTATTACCTTTTTTGTCAGTACTTGTATTATTGCCTTTTTCTGTAGCACTTTGGTTATTACCGTTTTTGTCAGTACTTGTATTATTGCCTTTTTTCAGTAGCACTTTGGTTATTACCTTTTTTGTTAGTACTTGTATTATTATCTTTTCTCAGTAGCTCTTTGGTTATTACCTTTTTTGTCAGCACTTGTATTATTATCTATTTTCAGTAGCACTTTGGTTATTACCGTTTTTGTCAGTACTTGTATTATTGCCTTTTTTCAGTAGCTCTTTGGTTATTACCTTTTTTGTCATTACTTGTATTATTGCCTTTTTTTAGTAGCACTTTGGTTATTACATTTTTTTGTCAGTACTTGTATTATTATCTTTTTTCAGTAGCACTTTGGTTATTACCGTTTTTGTCAGTACTTGTATTATTGCCTTTTTTCAGTAGCACTTTGGTTATTACCTTTTTTGTCAGTACTTGTATTATTGCCTTTTTTTAGTAGCACTTTGGTTATTACATTTTTTGTCAGTACATGTATTATTATCTTTTTTCAGTAGCACTTTGGTTATTACCTTTTTTGTCAGTACTTGTATTATTGCCTTTTTTTAGTAGCACTTGGGTTATTACAGTTTTGGTCAGGTCTTGTATTATTACCTTTTTTCAGTAGCACTTTGGTTATTACCTTTTTTGTCAGTACTTGTATTATTATCTTTTTTCAGTAGCACTTTTGTTATTACCGTTTTTGTCAGTACTTGTATTATTGCCTTTTTTCAGTAGCACTTTGGTTATTACCTTTTTTGTCAGTACTTGTATTATTGCCTTTTTTTAGTAGCACTTGGGTTATTACCTTTTTTGTCAGTACTTGTATTATTATCTTTTCTCAGTAGCACTTTGGTTATTACCGTTTTTGTCAGTACTTGTATTATTACCTTTTTCAGTAGCAATTTGGTTATTACCTTTTTTGTCAGTACTTGTATTATTGCCTTTTTTTAGTAGCACTTTGGTTATTACCTTTTTTGTCAGTACTTGTATTATTATCTTTTTCAGTAGCACTTTGGTTATTACCTTTTTTGTCAGTACTTGTATTATTGCCTTTTTTAGTAGCACTTTGGTTATTACCGTTTTGGTTAGGATTGTATTATTACCTTTTTTCAGTAGCACTTTGGTTATTACCTTTTTTGTCAGTACTTGTATTATTATCTTTTTTCAGTAGCACTTTGGTTATTACCGTTTTTGTCAGTACTTGTATTATTGCCTTTTTTCAGTAGCACTTTGGTTATTACCTTTTTTGTCAGTACTTGCATTATTGCCTTTTTTAGTAGCACTTTTGTTATTACCTTTTTTGTCAGTACTTGTATTATTATCTTTTTTCAGTAGCACTTTGGTTATTACCTTTTTTGTCAGTACTTGTATTATTGCCTTTTTTTAGTAGCACTTTGGTTATTAACGTTTTGGTCAGGTCTTGTATTATTACCTTTTTTCACTAGCACTTTGGTTAGTACCTTTTTCGTCAGTACTTGCATTATTGCCTTTTTTAAGTAGCACTTTGGTTATTACCGTTTTTGTCAGTACTTGTATTATTGCCTTTTTCAGTAGCACTTTGGTTATTACCTTTTTTGTCAGTACTTGTATTATTATCTTTTTTCAGTAGCACTTTGGTTATTACCTTTTTTGTCAGTACTTGTATTATTATCTTTTTTCAGTAGCACTTTGGTTATTACCTTTTTTGTCAGTACTTGTATTATTGCCTTTTTTAGTAGCACATTGGTTATTACCATTTTGGTCAGGACTTGTATTATTACCTTTTTTCAGTAGCACTTTGGTTATTACCTTTTTTGTCAGTACTTGTATTATTATCTTTTTTCAGTAGCACTTTGGTTATTACCGTTTTTGTCAGTACTTGTATTATTGCCTTTTTTCAGTAGCACTTTGGTTATTACCTTTTTTGTCAGTACTTGTATTATTGCCTTTTTTTAGTAGCACTTTGGTTATTACCTTTTTTGTCAGTACTTGTATTATTATCTTTTTTCAGTAGCTCTTTGGTTATTACTGTTTTTGTCAGTACTTGTATTATTGCCTTTTATTAGTAGCACTTTGGTTATTACCGTTTTGGTCAGGTCTTGTATTATTACCTTTTTTCAGTAGCACTTTGGTTATTACATTTTTGTCAGTACTTGCATTATTGCCTTTTTTCAGTAGCACTTTGGTTATTACCGTTTTTGTCAGTACTTGTATTATTGCCTTTTTTCAGTAGCACTTTGGTTATTACCTTTTTTGTCAGTACTTGTATTATTGCCTTTTTATAGTAGCACTTGGGTTATTACCTTTTTTGTCAGTACTTGTATTATTATCTTTCCTCAGTAGCACTTTTGTTATTACCGTTTTTGTCAGTACTAGTATTATTGCCTTTTTTCAGTAGCACTTTGTTTATTACCTTTTTTGTCAGTACTTGTATTATTGCCGTTTTCAGCAGCACTTTGGTTATTACCGTTTTTGTCAGTACCTGTATTATTGCCTTTTTTCAGTAGCACTTTGGTTATTACCTTTTTTGTCAGTACTTGTATTATTATCTTTTCTCAGTAGCACTTTGGTTATTACCTTTTTTGTCAGTACTTGTATTATTATCTTTTTTCAGTAGCACTTTGGTTATTACCGTTTTTGTCAGTACTTGTATTATTGCCTTTTTTCAGTAGCACTTTTGTTATTACCTTTTTTGTCAGTACTTGTATTATTGCCTTTTATTAGTAGCACTTTGGTTATTACATTTTTTTGTCAGTACTTGTATTATTATCTTTTTTCAGTAGCACTTTGGTTATTACCTTTTTTGTCAGTACTTGTATTATTGCCTTTTTCAGTAGCACTTTGGTTATTACCTTTTTTGTCAGTACTTGTATTATTGCCTTTTTTTAGTAGCACTTTGGTTATTACCTTTTTTGTCAGTACTTGTATTATTATCTTTTTTCAGTAGCACTTTGGATATTACCTTTTTTGTCAGTACTTGTATAATTGCCTTTTTTAGTAGCACTTTGGTTATTACCGTTTTGGTCAGGTCTTGTATTATTACCTTTTTTCAGTAGCACTTTGGTTATTACCTTTTTTGTCAGTATTTGTATTATTATCTTTTTTCAGTAGCACTTTGGGTATTACCGTTTTTGTCAGTACTTGTATTATTGCCTTTTTTCAGTAGCACTTGGGTTATTACCTTTTTTGTCAGTACTTGTATTATTGCCTTTTTTTAGTAGCACTAGGGTTATTACCTTTTTTGTCAGTACTTGTATTATTATCTTTTCTCAGTAGCACTTTGGTTATTACCGTTTTTGTCAGTACTTGTATTATTGCCTTTTTTCAGTAGCACTTTGGTTATTACCTTTTTTGTCAGTACTTGTATTATTGCCTTTTTCTGTAGCACTTTGGTTATTACCTTTTTTGTCAGTACTTGTATTATTGCCTTTTTTTAGTAGCACTTTGGTTATTACCTTTTTTGTCAGTACTTGTATTATTATCTTTTTCAGTAGCACTTTGGTTATTACCTTTTTTGTCAGTACTTGTATTATTATATTTTTTCAGTAGCATTTTGGTTATTACCGTTTTTGTCAGTACTTGTATTATTGCCTTTTTTTAGTAGCACTTTGGTTATTACCTTTTTTGTCAGTACTTGTATTATTATCTTTTTTCAGTAGCACTTTGGTTATTACCTTTTTTGTCAGTACTTGTATTATTGCCTTTTTTTAGTAGCACTTTTGTTATTACCTTTTTTGTCAGTACTTGTATTATTATTTTTTTTCAGTAGCACTTTGGTTATTACCTTTTTTGTCAGTACTTGTATTTTGCCTTTTTTTAGTAGCACATTGGTTATTACCGTTTCGGTCAGGTCTTGTATTATTACCTTTTTCAGTATCACTTTGGTTATTACATTTTTTGTCAGTACTTGCATTATTGCCTTTTTTAAGTAGCACTTTGGTTATTACCGTTTTGTCAGTACTTGTATTATTGCCTTTTTTCAGTAGCACTTTGGTTATTACCTCTTTTGTCAGTACTTGTATTATTGCCTTTTTTAGTAGCACTTTGGTTATTACCGTTTTGGTCAGGACTTGTATTATTACCTTTTTTCAGTAGCACTTTGGTTATTACCTTTTTTGTCAGTACTTGTATTATTATCTTTTTTCAGTAGCACTTTGGTTATTACCGTTTTTGTCAGTACTTGTATTATTGCCTTTTTCAGTAGCACTTTGGTTATTACCTTTTTTGTCAGTACTTGTATTATTGCCTTTTTTAGTAGCACTTTGGTTATTACCTTTTTTGTCAGTACTTGTATTATTATCTTTTTTCAGTAGCACTTTGGATATTACCTTTTTTGTCAGTACTTGTATTATTGCCTTTTTTTAGTAGCACTTTGGTTATTACCGTTTTGGTTAGGATTGTATTATTACCTTTTTTCAGTAGCACTTTGGTTATTACCTTTTTTGTCAGTACTTGTATTATTATCTTTTTCAGTAGCACTTTTGTTATTACCGTTTTTGTCAGTACTTGTATTATTGCCTTTTTCCGTAGCACTTTGGTTATTACCTTTTTTGTCAGTACTTGTATTATTGCCTTTTTTAGTAGCACTTTTGTTATTACCTTTTTTGTCAGTACTTGTATTATTATTTTTTTCAGTAGCACTTTGGTTATTACCTTTTTTGTCAGTACTTGTATTATTGCCTTTTTTAGTAGCACTTTGGTTATTACCGTTTCGGTCAGGTCTTGTATTATTACCTTTTTTCAGTAGCACTTTGGTTATTACCTTTTTTGTCAGTACTTGCATTATTGCCTTTTTTAATAGCACTTTGGTTATTACCGTTTTGTCAGTACTTGTATTATTGCCTTTTTTCAGTAGCACTTTGGCTATTACCTCTTTTGTCAGTACTTGTATTATTGCCTTTTTTAGTAGCACTTTGGTTATTACCGTTTTGGTCAGGACTTGTATTATTACCTTTTTTCAGTAGCACTTTGGTTATTACCTTTTTTGTCAGTACTTGTATTATTATCTTTTTTCAGTAGCACTTTGGTTATTACCGTTTTTGTCAGTACTTGTATTATTGCCTTTTTTCAGTAGGACTTTGGTTATTACCTTTTATGTCAGTACTTGTATTATTGCCTTTTTTTAGTAGCACTTTGGTTATTACCTTTTTTGTCAGTACTTGTATTATTATCTTTTTTCAGTAGCACTTTGGATATTACCTTTTTTGTCAGTACTTGTATTATTGCCTTTTTTAGTAGCACTTTGGTTATTACCGTTTTTGTCAGTACTTGTATTATTGCCTTTTTTTAGTAGCACTTTGGTTATTACCTTTTTTGTCAGTACTTGTATTATTATCTTTTTTCAGTAGCACTTTGGTTATTACCTTTTTTGTCAGTACTTGTATTATTATCTTTTTCAGTAGCACTTTGGTTATTACCGTTTTTGTCAGTACTTGTATTATTGCCTTTTTTTAGTAGCACTTTGGTGATTACCTTTCTTGTCAGTACTTGTATTATTATCTTTTTTCAGTAGCACTTTGGTTATTACCTTTTTTGTCAGTACTTGTATTATTGCCTTTTTTAGTAGCACTTTGGTTATAACCGTTTTGGTCAGGACTTGTATTATTACCTTTTTTAATAGCACTTTGGTTATTACCTTTTTTGTCAGTACTTGTATTATTATCTTTTTCAGTAGCACTTTGGTTATTACCGTTTTTGTCAGTACTTGTATTATTGCCTTTTTTCAGTAGCACTTTGGTTATTACCTTTTTTGTCAGTACTTGTATTATTGCCTTTTTTTAGTAGCACTTTGGTTATTACCTTTTTTGTCAGTACTTGTATTATTATCTTTTTTCAGTAGCACCTTGGTTATTACTTTTTTGTCAGTAATTGTATTATTACCTTTTATTAGTAGCACTTTGGTTATTACCGTTTTGGTCAGGTCTTGTATTATTACCTTTTTTCAGTAGCACTTTGGTTATTACATTTTTGTCAGTACTTGCATTATTGCCTTTTTTCAGTAGCACTTTGGTTATTACCGTTTTGTCAGTATTTGTATTATTGCCTTTTTCAGTAGCACTTTGGTTATTACCTTTTTTGTCAGCACTTGTATTATTGCCTTTTTTTAGTAGCACTTGGGTTATTACCTTTTTTGTCAGTACTTGTATTATTATCTTTCCTCAGTAGCACTTTGGTTATTACCGTTTTTGTCAGTACTTGTATTATTGCCTTTTTCAGTAGCACTTTGGTTATTACCTTTTTTGTCAGTACTTGTATTATTGCCTTTTTTCAGTAGCACTTTGGTTATTACCTTTTTTGTCAGTACTTCTATTATTATCTTTTATCAGTAGCACTTTGGTTATTACCTTTTTTGTCAGTACTTGTATTATTATCTTTTTTCAGTAGCACTTTGGTTATTACCTTTTTTGTCAGTACTTGTATTATTGCCTTTTTTAGTAGCACTTTGGTTATTACCGTTTTGGTCAGGTCTTGTATTATTACCTTTTTTCAGTAGCACTTTGGTTATTACCTTTTTTGTCAGTACTTGTATTATTATCTTTTTTCAGTAGCACTTTGGTTATTACCGTTTTTGTCAGTACTTGTATTATTGCCTTTTTCAGTAGCACTTTGGTTATTACCTTTTTTGTCAGTACTTGTATTATTGCCTTTTTTAGTAGCACTTGGGTTATTACCTTTTTTGTCAGTACTTGTATTATTATCTTTTCTCAGTAGCACTTTGGTTATTACCGTTTTTGTCAGTACTTGTATTATTGCCTTTTTCAGTAGCAGTTTGGTTATTACCTTTTTTGTCAGTACGTGTATTATTGCCTTTTTTAGTAGCACTTGGGTTATTACCTTTTTTGTCAGTACTTGTATTATTGCCTTTTTTAGTAGCACTTGGGTTATTACCTTTTTTGTCAGTACTTGTATTATTATCTTTCTTCAGTAGCACTTTGGTTATTACCGTTTTTGTCAGTACTTTTATTATTGCCTTTTTCAGTAGCACTTTGGTTATTACCTTTTTTGTCAGTACTTGTATTATTATCTTTTTCAGTAGCACTTTGGTTATTACCGTTTTTGTCAGTACTTGTATTATTGCCTTTTTTCAGTAGCACTTTGGTTATTACCTTTTTTGTTAGTACTTGTATTATTATCTTTTCTCAGTAGCACTTTGATTATTACCTTTTTTGTCAGTACTTGTATTATTATCTTTTTTCAGTAGCACTTTGGTTATTACCGTTTATGTCAGTACTTGTATTATTGCCTTTTTTCAGTAGCACTTTGGTTATTACCTTTTTTGTCATTACTTGTATTATTGCCTTTTTTTAGTAGCACTTTGGTTATTACATTTTTTTGTCAGTACTTGTATTATTATCTTTTTCAGTAGCACTTTGGTTATTACCGTTTTTGTCAGTACTTGTATTATTGCCTTTTTTCAGTAGCACTTTGGTTATTACCTTTTTTGTCAGTACTTGTATTATTGCCTTTTTTTAGTAGCACTGTGGTTATTACATTTTTTGTCAGTACTTGTATTATTATCTTTTTTCAGTAGCACTTTGGTTATTACCTTTTTTGTCAGTACTTGTATTATTGCCTTTTTTAGTAGCACTTTGGTTATTACAGTTTTGGTCAGGTCTTGTATTATTACCTTTTTTCAGTAGCACTTTGGTTATTACCTTTTTTGTCAGTACTTGTATTATTATCTTTTTTCAGTAGCACTTTTGTTATTACCGTTTTTGTCAGTACTTGTATTATTGCCATTTTTCAGTAGCACTTTGGTTATTACCTTTTTTGTCAGTACTTGTATTATTGCCTTTTTTAGTAGCACTTGGGTTATTACCTTTTTTGTCAGTACTTGTATTATTATCTTTTCTCAGTAGCACTTTGGTTATTACCGTTTTTGTCAGTACTTGTATTATTGCCTTTTTTCAGTAGCAATTTGGTTATTACCTTTTTTGTCAGTACTTGTATTATTGCCTTTTTTAGTAGCACTTTGGTTATTACCTTTTTTGTCAGTACTTGTATTATTATCTTTTTTCAGTAGCACTTTGGTTATTACCTTTTTTGTCAGTACTTGTATTATTGCCTTTTTTTAGTAGCACTTTGTTTATTACCGTTTTGGTTAGGATTGTATTATTACCTTTTTTCAGTAGCACTTTGGTTATTACCTTTTTTGTCAGTACTTGTATTATTATCTTTTTTCAGTAGCACTTTGGTTATTACCTTTTTTGTCAGTACTTGTATTATTGCCTTTTTTCAGTAGCACTTTGGTTATTACCTTTTTTGTCAGTACTTGTATTATTGCCTTTTTTAGTAGCACTTTGGTTATTACCTTTTTGGTCAGTACTTGTATTATTACCTTTATTCAGTAGCAGTTTGGTTATTGCCGTTTTTGTCAGTACTTGTATTATTGCCTTTTTTCAGTAGCACTTTGGTTATTACCTTTTTTGTCAGTACTTGTATTATTGCCTTTTTTTAGTAGCACTTGGGTTATTACCTTTTTTGTCAGTACTTGTATTATTATCTTTTCTCAGTAGCACTTTGGTTATTACCGTTTTTGTCAGTACTTGTATTATTGCCTTTTTTCTGTAGCACTTTGGTTATTACATTTTTTGTCAGTACTTGTATTATTGCCTTTTTTTATTAGCACTTTGGTTATTACCTTTTTTGTCAGTACTTGTATTATTATCTTTTTTCAGTAGCACTTTGGTTATTACCGTTTTTGTCAGTACATGTATTATTGCCTTTTTTAGTAGCACTTTGGTTATTACCGTTTTGGTCAGGACTTGTATTATTACCTTTTTCAGTAGTACTTTGTTTAATACCTTTTTTGTCAGTACTTGTATTATTATCTTTTTTCAGTAGCACTTTGGTTATTACCGTTTTTGTCAGTACTTGTATTATTGCCTTTTTCAGTAGCACTTTGGTTATTATCTTTTTTGTCAGTACTTGCATTATTGCCTTTTTTAGTAGCACTTTGGTTATTACCTTTTTTGTCAGTACTTGTATTATTATCTTTTTCAGTAGCACTTTGGTTATTACCTTTTTTGTCAGTACTTGTATTATTGCCTTTTTTAGTAGCACTTTGGTTATTACCGTTTTGGTCAGGTCTTGTATTATTAACTTTTTCAGTAGCACTTTGGTTATTACCTTTTTTGTCAGTACTTGTATTATTATCTTTTTTCAGTAGCACTTTGGTTATTACCGTTTTTGTCAGTACTTGTATTATTATCTTTTTCAGTAGCACTATGGTTATTACCGTTTTTGTCAGTACTTGTATTATTATCTTTTTTCAGTAGCACTTTGGTTATTACCTTTTTTGTCAGTACTTGTATTATTATCTTTTTCAGTAGCACTTAGGTTATTACCTTTTTTAACAGTACTTGCATTATTGCCTTTTTTCAGTAGCACTTTGGTTATTACCTTTTTTGTCAGTACTTGCATTATTGCCTTTTTCAGTAGCACTTTGGTTATTACCTTTTTTGTCAGTACTTGTATTATTGCCTTTTTTTAGTAGCATTTTCGTTATTACCTTTTTTGTCAGTACTTGTATTATTGCTTTTTTCAGTAGCACTTTGGTTATTACCTTTTTTGTCAGTACTTGTATTATTGCCTTTTTTTAGTAGCACTTTGGTTATTACCTTTTTTGTCAGTACTTGTATTATTGCCTTTTTTCAGTAGCACTTTGGTTATTACCTTTTTTGTCAGTACTTGCATTATTGCCTTTTTTCAGTAGCACTTTGGTTATTACCTTTTTTGTCAGTACTTTTATTATTGCCTTTTTTTAGTAGCACTTTGGTTATTAACTTTTTTTCAGTACTTGCATTATTGCCTTTTTTCAGTAGCACTTTGGTTATTACCTTTTTTGTCAGTATTTGTATTATTGCCTTTTTTAGTAGCACTTTGGTTATTACCTTTTTTGTCAGTATTTGTATTATTATCTTTTCTCAGTAGCACTTTGGTAATTACCGTTTTTGTCAGTACTTGCATTATTGCCTTTTTTCAGTAGCACTTTGGTTATTACCTTTTTTGTCAGTACTTGTATTATTGCCTTTTTCAGTAGCACTTTGGTTATTACCTTTTTTATCAGTACTTTTATTATTATCTTTTCCCAGTAGCACTTTGGTTATTACCTTTTTTGTCAGTACTTGTATTATTGCCTTTTTTAGTAGCACTTTGTTTATTACCTTTTTTGTCAGTACTTGTATTATTGCCTTTTTTCCGTAGCTCTTTGGTTATTACCTTTTTTGTCAGTACCTGTATTATTGCCTTTTTTTAGTAGCACTTTGGTTATTACCTTTTTTTCAGAATTTGTATTATTATCTTTTCTCGGTAGCACTTTGGTTATTACCTTTTTGTCAGTACTTGTATTATTGCTTTTTTTAGGAGCACTTTGTTTATTACGTTTTTGTCAGTACTTGTATTATTATCTTTTTTCAGTAGCACTTTGGTTATCACCTTTTTTGTCAGTACATGTATTATTGCCTTTTTCAGTAGCACTTTGGTTATTACATTTTTTGTCAGTACTTGTATTATTATCTTTTTTCAGTAGCACTTTGGTTATTACCTTTTTTGTCAGTACTTGTATTATTGCCTTTTTCAGTAGCAATTTGGTTATTACCTTTTTTGTCAGTACTTGTATTATTATCTTTTTTCAGTAGCACTTTTGTTATTACCGTTTTTGTCAGTACTTGTATTATTGCCTTTTTTCAGTAGCAATTTGGTTATTACCTTTTTTGTCAGTATTTGTATTATTGCCTTTATTTAGTAGCACTTGGGTTATTACATTTTTTGTCTGTACTTGTATTATTATCTTTTCTCAGTAGCACTTTGGTTATTACCGTTTTTGTCAGTACTTGTATTATTGCCTTTTTCAGTAGCACTTTGGTTATTACCTTTTTTGTCAGTACTTGTATTATTGCCTTTTTTTAGTAGCACTTTGGTGATTACCTTTTTTGTCAGTACTTGTCTTATTGCCTTTTTTTAGTAGCACTTTGGTTATTACCTTCTTTGTCAGTACTTGTATTATTGCCTTTTTTTAGTAGCACTTTGGTTATTACCTTTTTTGTCAGTACTTGTATTATTGCCTTTTTTAGTAGCACTTTGGTTATTACCTTTTTTGTCAGTACTTGTATTATTATCTTTTTCAGTAGCACTTTGGTTATTACCTTTTTTGTCAGTACTTGTATTATTGCCTTTTTTTAGTAGCACTTTGGTTATTACCTTTTTTGTCAGTACTTGTATTATTATCTTTTTCAGTAGCACTTTGGTTATTACCTTTTTTGTCAGTACTTGTATTATTGCCTTTTTTAGTAGCAGTTTGGTTATTACCATTTTTGTCAGTACTTGTATTATTATCTTTTTTCAGTAGCACTTTGGTTATTACCTTTTTTATCAGTACTTGTATTATTGCCTTTTTTAGTAGCACTTTGGTTATTACCTTTTTTGTCAGTACTTGTATTATTATCTTTTTCAGTAGCACTTTGGTTATTACCTTTTTTGTCAGTACTTGTATTATTGCCTTTTTTAGTAGCACTTTGGTTATTACCGTTTTGGTCAGGACTTGTATTATAACCTTTTTCAGTAGCACTTTGGTTATTACCATTTTTTGTCAGTACTTGTATTATTATCTTTTTTCAGTAGCACTTTGATTATTACATTTTTTGTCAGTACTTGTATTATTGCCTTTTTTAGTAGCACTTTGGTTATTACCTTTTTTGTCAGTACTTGTATTATTATCTTTTTTAAGTAGCACTTTGGTTATTACCGTTTTTGTCAGTACTTGTATTATTGCCTTTTTTCAGTAGCACTATGGTTATTACCTTTTTTGTCAGTACTTGTATTATTATCTTTTTCAGTAGCACTTTGGTTATTACCGTTTTTGTCAGTACTTGCGTTATTGCCTTTTTCAGTAGCACTTTGGTTATTACCTTTTTTGTCAGTACTTGTATTATTGCCTTTTTTTCAGTAGCACTTTGGTTATTACCTTTTTTGTCAGTACTTGTATTATTGCCTTTTTTAGTAGCACTTTGGTTATTATCTTTTTTGTCAGTATTTGTATTATTATCTTTTCTCAGTAGCACTTTGGTTATTACCGTTTTTTCAGTACTTGTATTATTATCTTTTTCAGTAGCACTTTGGTTATTACTTTTTTTGTCAGTACTTGTATTATTGCCTTTTTTCTGTAGCAATTTGGTTATTACCTTTTTTGCCAGTACTTGTATTATTATCTTTTTTCAGTAGCACTTTGGTTATTACCGTTTTTGTCAGTACTTGTATTATAGCCTTTTTCAGTAGCACTTTGGTTAGTACCTTTTTTGTCAGTACTTGTATTATTGCCTTTTTTAGTAGCACTTGGGTTATTACCTTTTTTGTCAGTACTTGTATTATTATCTTTTCTCAGTAGCACTTTGGTTATTACCATTTTTGTCAGTACTTGTATTATTGCCTTTTTTCAGTAGCACTTTGGTTATTACCTTTATTGTTAGTACTTGTATTATTGCCTTTTTTTAGTAGCACTTTGGTTATTACCTTTTTTGTCAGTACTTGTATTATTGCCTTTTTTTAGTAGCATTTTGGTTATTACCTTTTTTGTCAGTACTTGTATTATTGCCTTTTTTAGTAGCACTTTGGTGATTACCTTTTTTGTCAGTACTTGTATTATTATCTTTTTTCAGTAGCACTTTGGTTATTACCTTTTTTGTCAGTACTTGTATTATTGCCTTTTTTTAGTAGCACTTTGGTTATTACCTTTTTTGTCAGTACTAGTATTATTATCTTTTTTCAGTAGCACTTTGGTTATTACCTTTTTTGTCAGTACTTGTATTATTGCCTTTTTCAGTAGCACTTTGGTTATTACCTTTTTTGTCAGTACATGTATTATTATCTTTTTCAGTAGCACTTTGGTTATTACCTTTTTTGTCAGTACTTGTATTATTGCCTTTTTTAGTAGTACTTTGGTTATTACCTTTTTTGTCAGTACTTGTATTATTATCTTTTTCAGTAGCACTTTGGTTATTACCTTTTTTGTCAGTACTTGTATTATTGCCTTTTTTAGTAGCACTTTGGTTATTACCGTTTTGGTCAGGACTTGTATTATAACCTTTTTCAGTAGCACTTTGGTTATTACCTTTTTTGTCAGTACTTGTATTATTATCTTTTTCAGTAGCATTTTGGTTATTACCGTTTTTGTCAGTACTTGTATTATTACCTTTTTTCAGTAGCACTTTGGTTATTACCTTTTTTGTCAGTACTTGTATTATTGCCTTTTTTAGTAGCACTTTGGTTATTACCTTTTTTGTCAGTACTTGTATTATTATCTTTTTTCAGTAGCACTTTGGTTATTACCTTTTTTGTCAGTACTTGTATTATTGCCTTCTTAGTAGCACTTTGGTTATTACCGTTTTGTTCAGGACTTGTATTATTACCTTTTTCAGTAGCACTTTGGTTATTACCTTTTTTGTCAGTACTTGTATCATTATCTTTTTTCAGTAGCACTTTGGTTATTACCGTTTTTGTCAGTACTTGTATTATTGCCTTTTTTCAGTAGGACTTTGGTTATTACCTTTTTTGTCAGTACTTGTATTATTGCCTTTTTTAGTAGCACTTTGGTTATTACCTTTTTTGTCAGTACTTGTATTATTATCTTTTCTCAGTAGCACTTTGGTTATTACCGTTTTGTCAGTACTTGTATTATTGCCTTTTTCAGTAGCACTTTGGTTATTACCTTTTTTGTCAGTACTTGTATTATTGCCTTTTTTAGTAGCACTTTGGTTATTACCTTTTTTGTCAGTACTTGTATTATTATCTTTTTTCAGTAGCACTTTGGTCATTACCGTTTTTGTCAGTACTTGTATTATTGCCTTTTTTTAGTAGCACTTTGGTTATTACCTTTTTTTTCAGTACTTGTATTATTACATTTTTTCAGTAGCACTTTGGTTATTACCTTTTTTGTCAGTACTTGTATTATTGCCTTTTTTAGTAGCACTTTGGTTATTTCCTTTTTTGTCAGTACTTGTATTATTGCCTTTTTTAGTAGCACTTTGCTTATTACCGTTTTGGTCAGGACTTGTATTATTACCTTTTTTCAGTAGCACTTTGCTTATTACCTTTTTTGTCAGTACTTGTATTATTGCCTTTTTTCAGTAGCACTTTGGTTATTACAGTTTTGGTCAGGACTTGTATTATTATCTTTTTCAGTAGCACTTTGGTTATTACCTTTTTTGTCAGTACTTGTATTATTGCCTTTTTTTAGTAGCACTTCGGTTATTACCGTTTTGGTCAGGACTTGTATTATTACCTTTTTCAGTAGCACTTTGGTTATTACCTTTTTTGTCAGTACTTGTATTATTACCTTTTTCAGTAGCAATTTGGTTATTACCATTTTTGTCAGTACTTGTATTATTGCCTTTTTTTTAGTAGAAGTTTTGGTTATTACCTTTCTTGTCAGTACTTGTATTATCTTTTTTCAGTAGAACTTTGGTTATTACCTTTTTTGTCAGTACTTGTATTATTGCCTTTTTTTAGTAGCACTTTTGTTATTACCTTTTTGTCAGTACTTGTATTATTGCCTTTTTTTAGTAGCACTTTGGTTATTACCTTTTTTGTCAGTACTTGTATTATTGCCTTTTTTCTGTAGCACTTTGGTTATTACCTTTTTTGTCAGTACTTGTATTATTGCTTTTTTTTAGTAGCACTTTGGTTATTACCTTTTTTGTCAGTACTTGTATTATTGCCTTTTTTCTGTAGCACTTTGGTTATTACCTTTTTTGTCAGTACTTGTATTATTACCTTTTTTCAGTAGCACTTTGGTTATTACCTTTTTTGTCAGTACTTGTATAATTGCCTTTTTTAGTAACACTTTGGTTATTACCTTTTTTGTCAGTACTTGTATTATTATCTTTTTCAGTAGCACTTTGGTTATTACCGTTTTTGTCAGTACTTGGATTATTGCCTCTTTTCAGTAGCACTTTGGTTATTACCTTTTTTGTCAGTACTTGTATTATTGCCTTTTTTCTGTAGCACTTTGGTTATTACCTTTTTTGTCAGTACTTGTATTATTATCTTTTCTCAGTAGCACTTTGGTTATTACCATTTTTGTCAGTACTTGTATTATTGCCTTTTTTCAGTAGCACTTTGGTTATTACCTTTTTTGTCAGTACTTGTATTATTGCCTTTTTTTAGTAGCACTTTGGTTATTACCTTTTTTGTCAGTACTTGTATTATTGCCTTTTTTAGTAGCACTTTGGTTATTACCTTTTTTGTCAGTACTTGTATTATTATCTTTTTTCAGTAGCACTTTGGTTATTACCTTTTTTGTCAGTACTTGTATTATTGCCTTTTTTTAGTAGCACTTTGGTTATTACCGTTTTGGTCAGGACTTGTATTATAACCTTTTTCAGTAGCACTTTGGTTATTACCTTTTTTGTCAGTACTTGTATTATTATCTTTTTCAGTAGCACTTTGGTTATTACCGTTTTTGTCAGTACTTGTATTATTGCCTTTTTCAGTAGCACTTTGGTTATTACCATTTTTGTCAGTACTTGTATTATTGCCTTTTTTAGTAACACTTTGGTTATTACCTTTTTTGTCAGTACTTGTATTATTATCTTTTTTCAGTAGCACTTTGTTTATTACCGTTTGTGCAGTACTTGTATTATTGCCTTTTTTAGTAGCACTTTGGTTATTACCTTTTTTGTCAGTACTTGCATTATTGCCTCTTTTCAGTAGCACTTTGGTTATTACCTTTTTTGTCAGTACTTGTATTATTGCCTTTTTCAGTAGCACTTTGGTTATTACCTTTTTTGTCAGTACCTGTATTGTTGCCTTTTTTAGTAGCACTTTGGTTATTATCTTTTTTGTCAGTACTTGTATTATTGCCTTTTTCAGTAGCACTTTGGTTATTACCTTTTTTGGCAGTACCTGTATTATTGCCTTTTTTAGTAGCACTTTGGTTATTACCTTTTTTGTCAGTACTTGTATTATTGCCTTTTTTCAGTAGCACTTTGGTTATTACCTTTTTTGGCAGTACCTGTATTATTGCCTTTTTTTAGTAGCACTTTGGTTATTACCTTTTTTGTCAGTACTTGTATTATTGCCTTTTTTAAGTAGCACTTTGGTTATTACCTTTTTTGTCAGTACTTGTATTATTGCCTTTTTTCAGTAGCACTTTGGTTATTACCTTTTTTGTCAGTACTTGTATTATTGCCTTTTTCAGTAGCACTTTGGTTATTACCTTTTTTGTCAGTACTTGTATTATTGCCTTTTTTAGTAGCACATTGGTTATTACCTTTTTTGTCAGTACTTGTATTATTATCTTTTTCAGTAGCACTTTGGTTATTACCGTTTTTGTCAGTACTTGTATTATTGCCTTTTTCAGTAGCACTTTGGTTATTACCTTTTTTGTCAGTACTTGTATTATTGCCTTTTTTAGTAGCACTTTGGTTGTTACCGTTTTGGTCAGGACTTGTATTATTACCTTTTTCAGTAGCACTTTGCTTATTACCTTTTTTGTCAGTACTTGTATTATTGCCTTTTTTAGTAGCACTTTGGTTATTACCGTTTTGGTCAGGACTTGTATTATTATCTTTTTTCAGTAGCGCTTTGGTTATTACCTTTTTTGTCAGTACTTGTATTATTGCCTTTTTTAGTCGCATTTTGGTTATTACCGTTTTGGTCAGGACTTGTATTATTACCTTTTTTCAGTAGCACTTTGGTGATTACCTTTTTTGTCAGTACTTGTATTATTACCTTTTTCAGTAGCACTTTGGTTATTAACTTTTTTGTCAGTACTTGTATTATTGCCTTTTTTAGTAGCATTTTGGTTATTACCTTTTTTGTCAGTACTAGTATTATTATCTTTTTTCAGTAGCACTTTGGTTATTACCTTATTTGTCAGTACTTGTATTATTACCTTTTTTCAGTAGCACTTTGGTTATTACCTTTTTTGTCAGTACTTGTATTATTGCCTTTTTTTAGTAGCACTTTGGTTATTACCTTTTTTGTCAGTACTTGCATTATTATCTTTTTGCTGTAGCACTTTGGTTATTACCTTTTTTGTCAGTACTTGTATTATTAACTTTTTCAGTAGCACCTTGGTTATTACCCTTTTTGTCAGTACTTGTATTATTACCTTTTTCAGTAGCACTTTGGTTATTACCTTTTTTGTCAGTACTTGTATTATTGCCTTTTTTTAGTAGCACTTTGTTTATTACCTTTTTTGTCAGTACTTGTATTATTATCTTTTTTCTGTAGCAGTTTGGTTATTACCTTTTTTGTCAGTACTTGTATTATTGCCTTTTTTTAGTAGCACTTTGGTTATTACATTTTTGTCAGTACTTGTATTATTGCCTTTTTTCTGTAGCACTTTGGTTATTACCTTTTTTGTCAGTACTTGTATTATTATATTTTTTCAGTAGAACTTTGGTTATTACCTTTTTTGTCAGTACTTGTATTATTGCCTTTTTTTAGTAGCACTTTGGTTATTACCTTTTTTGTCAGTACTTGTATTATTGCCTTTTTTCTGTAGCACTTTGGTTATTACCTTTTTTGTCAGTACTTGTATTATTGCCTTTTTTCTGTAGCACTTTGGTTGTTACCGTTTTGGTCAGGACTTGTATTATTACCTTTTTTCAGTAGCACTTTGCTTATTACCTTTTTTGTCAGTACTTGTATTATTGCCTTTTTTTAGTAGCACTTTGGTTATTACCGTTTTGGTCAGGACTTGTATTATTATCTTTTTTCAGTAGCGCTTTGGTTATTACCTTTTTTGTCAGTACTTGTATTATTGCCTTTTTTAGTCGCATTTTGGTTATTACCGTTTTGGTCAGGACTTGTATTATTACCTTTTTTCAGTAGCACTTTGGTGATTACCTTTTTTGTCAGTACTTGTATTATTACCTTTTTTCAGTAGCACTTTGGTTATTAACTTTTTTGTCAGTACTTGTATTATTGCCTTTTTTAGTAGCATTTTGGTTATTACCTTTTTTGTCAGTACTAGTATTATTATCTTTTTCAGTAGCACTTTGGTTATTACCTTATTTGTCAGTACTTGTATTATTACCTTTTTTCAGTAGCACTTTGGTTATTACCTTTTTTGTCAGTACTTGTATTATTGCCTTTTTTTAGTAGCACTTTGGTTATTACCTTTTTTGTCAGTACTTGCATTATTATCTTTTTGCTGTAGCACTTTGGTTATTACCTTTTTTGTCAGTACTTGTATTATTAACTTTTTCAGTAGCACCTTGGTTATTACCCTTTTTGTCAGTACTTGTATTATTACCTTTTTCAGTAGCACTTTGGTTATTACCTTTTTTGTCAGTACTTGTATTATTGCCTTTTTTAGTAGCACTTTGTTTATTACCTTTTTTGTCAGTACTTGTATTATTATCTTTTTTCTGTAGCAGTTTGGTTATTACCTTTTTTGTCAGTACTTGTATTATTGCCTTTTTTTAGTAGCACTTTGGTTATTACATTTTTGTCAGTACTTGTATTATTGCCTTTTTTCTGTAGCACTTTGGTTATTACCTTTTTTGTCAGTACTTGTATTATTATATTTTTTCAGTAGAACTTTGGTTATTACCTTTTTTGTCAGTACTTGTATTATTGCCTTTTTTTAGTAGCACTTTGGTTATTACCTTTTTTGTCAGTACTTGTATTATTGCCTTTTTTCTGTAGCACTTTGGTTATTACCTTTTTTGTCAGTACTTGTATTATTGCCTTTTTTCTGTAGCACTTTGGTTATTACCTTTTTTGTCAGTACTTGTATTATTATCTTTTTTCAGTAGCACTTTGGTTATTACCTTTTTTGTCAGGACTTGTATTATTGCCTTTTTTAGTAGCACATTGGTTATTACCTTTTTTGTCAGTACTTGTATTATTATCTTTTTTCTGTAGCACTTTGGTTATTACCGTTTTTGTCAGTACTTGTATTATTGCCTTTTTTCAGTAGCACTGTGGTTATTACCTTTTTTGTCAGTACTTGTATTATTGCCTTTTTTAGTAGCACTTTGGTTATTACCTTTTTTGTCAGTACTTGTATTATTATCTTTTTCAGTAGCACTTTGGTTATTACCTTTTTTGTCAGTACTTGTATTATTGACTTTTTTAGTAGCACTTTGGTTATTACCTTTTTTGTCAGTACTTGTATTATTATCTTTTTCAGTAGCACTTTGGTTATTACCTTTTTTGTCAGTACTTGTATTATTATCTTTTTTCAGTAGCACTTTGTTTATTACCGTTTGTGCAGTACTTGTATTATTGCCTTTTTTTAGTAGCACTTTGGTTATTACCTTTTTTGTAAGTACTTGCATTATTGCCTTTTTTCAGTAGCACTTTGGTTATTACCTTTTTTGTCAGTACTTGTATTATTGCCTTTTTTTCAGTAGCACTTTGGTTATTACCTTTTTTGTCAGTACCTGTATTGTTGCCTTTTTTTAGTAGCACTTTGGTTATTATCTTTTTTGTCAGTACTTGTATTATTGCCTTTTTTCAGTAGCACTTTGGTTATTACCTTTTTTGGCAGTACCTGTATTATTGCCTTTTTTTAGTAGCACTTTGGTTATTACCTTTTTTGTCAGTACTTGTATTATTGCCTTTTTCAGTAGCACTTTGGTTATTACCTTTTTTGGCAGTACCTGTATTATTGCCTTTTTTTAGTAGCACTTTGGTTATTACCTTTTTTGTCAGTACTTGTATTATTGCCTTTTTTAAGTAGCACTTTGGTTATTACCTTTTTTGTCAGTACTTGTATTATTGCCTTTTTTCAGTAGCACTTTGGTTATTACCTTTTTTGTCAGTACTTGTATTATTGCCTTTTTTCAGTAGCACTTTGGCTATTACCTTTTTTGTCAGTACTTGTATTATTGCCTTTTTTAGTAGCACTTTGGTTATTACCTTTTTTGTCAGTACTTGTATTATTGCCTTTTTTAGTAGCACTTTGGTTATTACCATTTTTGTCAGTACTTGTATTATTGCCTTTTTTAGTATCACTTTGGTTATTACCTTTTTTGTCAGTACTTGTATTATTGCCTTTTATTAGTAGCACTTTGGTTATTATCTTTTTTGTCAGTACTTGTATTATTGCCTTTTTTCAGTAGCACTTTGGTTATTACCTTTTTTGCCAGTACTTGTATTATTGCCTTTTTTCAGTAGCATTTTGGTTATTACCGTTTTTGTCAGTACTTGTATTATTGCCTTTTTCTGTAGCACTTTGGTTATTACCATTTTTGTCAGTACTTGTATTATTGCCTTTTTTCAGTAGCACTTTGGTTATTACCTTTTTTGTCAGTACTTGTATTATTGCCTTTTTCAGTAGCACTTTGGTTATTACCTTTTTTGTCAGTACTTGTATTATTGCCTTTTTTTAGTAGCACTTTGGTTATTACCATTTTTGTCAGTACTTGTATTATTGCCTTTTTTAGTATCACTTTGGTTATTACCTTTTTTGTCAGTACTTGTATTATTGCCTTTTATTAGTAGCACTTTGGTTATTATCTTTTTTGTCAGTACTTGTATTATTGCCTTTTTTCAGTAGCACTTTGGTTATTACCTTTTTTGCCAGTACTTGTATTATTGCCTTTTTTCAGTAGCATTTTGGTTATTACCGTTTTTGTCAGTACTTGTATTATTGCCTTTTTTCTGTAGCACTTTGGTTATTACCATTTTTGTCAGTACTTGTATTATTGCCTTTTTTCAGTAGCACTTTGGTTATTACCTTTTTTGTCAGTACTTGTATTATTACCTTTTTCAGTAGCACTTTGGTTATTACCGTTTTTGTCAGTACTTGTATTATTCCCTTTTGTCAGTAGCACTTTGGTTATTACCTTTTTTGTTAGTACCTGTATTATTACCTTTTTCAGTAGCACTTTGGTTATTACCGTTTTGGTCAGTACTTGTATTATTACCTTTTTCAGTAGCACTTTGGTTATTACCTTTTTTCTCTGTACTTGTGTTATTTCCTTTTTTCAGTAGCACTTTGGTTATTACCTTTTTTGTCAGTACCTGTATTATTACCATTTTCAGTAGCACTTTGGTTATTACCTTTTTTGTCAGTACTTGTATTATTACCTTCTTTCAGTAGCCCGTTGGTTATTACCTTTTTTGTCTGTACTTGTATTATTTCCTTTTTCAGTAGCACTTTGGTTATTACCTTTTTTGTCAGTACCTGTATTATTACATTTTTCAGCAGCACTTTGGTTATTACCTATTTTGTCAGTACTTGTATTATTACCTTCTTTCAGTAGCACGTTGGTTATTACCTTTTTTGTCTGTACTTGTATTATTACCTTTTGTCAGTAGCACTTTGGTTATTACCTTTTTTGTCAGTATTTGTATTATTACCTTTTTTCTGTAGCACTTTGGTTATTACCATTTTTGTCAGTACTTGTATTATTGCCTTTTTTCAGTAGCACTTTGGTTATTACCTTTTTTGTCAGTACTTGTATTATTGCCTTTTTCAGTAGCACATTGGTTATTACCATTTTTGTCAGTACTTGTATTATTGCCTTTTTTCTGTAGCACTTTGGTTATTACCATTTGTGTCAGTACTTGTATTATTGCCTTTTTTCAGTAGCACTTTGGTTATTACCTCTTTTGTCAGTACTTGTATTATTACCTTTTTTCAGTAGCACTTTGGTTATTACCGTTTTTGTCAGTACTTGTATTATTGCCTTTTTTTAGTAGCACTTTGGTTATTACCTTTTTTGTTAGTACCTGTATTATTGCCTTTTTTCAGTAGCACTTTGGTTATTACCGTTTTGGTCAGGACTTGTATTATTACCTTTTTCAGTAGCACTTTGGTTATTACCTTTTTTCTCTGTACTTGTGTTATTACCTTTTTTCAGTAGCACGTTGGTTATTACCTTTTTTGTCTGTACTTGTATTATTACCTTTTTTCAGTAGCACGTTGGTTATTACCTTTTTTGTCAGTACTTGTATTATTACCTTTTTCAGCAGCACTTTGGTTATTACCATTTTTGTCAGTACTTGTATTATTGTTGTATATTAACAAACAACAAACAAGCATGTATATAAAAATATGAGTTATATTTTTAATTAACGACGATGGACCGTGTGGCACAAGGACAGAGAATTGAGAGCGCGATTCTAATGGGGCTGACGGGAGTGTCGTCGAATCTGTTGTGTGTCTCTCTCTCTGTCTCCTTCTCGTCTTCGTCTGTCTGCCGACTGCTTAAATCCGTGCGCCGAAGTCTTTTTATAATCTCCAAACCGGTACTTCCGATTTTGCTTCGCCCACGCACGCCCACGTAATTCTCAGAGACACCTGTTCTGTTTGCCTCTTGTAGCCATTTCCGCTACTGCCGGAAATAAGGTCAAACAAACATCCGTTCCTTTCCACGACCGGAAAATGCCCCCGCTTCCTCACTTCCTCGGGTGGGCCTAGATTGTTATATTACATTATTACCTTTTTTCAGTAGCACTTTGGTTATTACCTTTTTCATTAATACTTTTATTATTACACCTTTTAGTAATACTTTAGTTGTTACCATTTCGGCAGTACTTTTATATTACCCTTTTTCAGTAGCACTTTGATTATTACTTTTCCCAGCAGTACTTTTATCATTATCAGTTTTAACAGTATCTTTATTATTACTTTTTTATTATCACTTTGATTATTACTTTTACCATCAGCAATTTTATTATCACCCTTTTCTGCAGTACTTTTATCATCACCGTTTTTATCAGGACTTTTATTATTACCCTTTTTAGTAACGCATTGATTATTATTACCTTTTCCAGTAGTACCTTTACTACTACTCTTTTCAGTAATACTTTAGCTATTACCCTTTTCAGGAGTACTTTTATTACCCTTTTCAGGAGTACTTTTATCATTACCATCTTTGACAGTACTTTTATTTTTTCCCTTTTTTAGTAGCACTTTGATTATTACCTTTTTCAGCAATATTTTAGTTATTACCCTTTTCAGGAGTACTTTTATCATTACCATCTTTGACAGTACTTTTATTTTTTCCCTTTTTTAGTAGCACTTTGATTATTACCTTTTTCAGCAATATTTTAGTTATTACCCTTTTCAGGAGTACTTTTTTCATTACCATCTTTGACAGTACTTTTATTTTTTCCCTTTTTTAGTAGGACTTTGATTATTACCTTTTTCAGCAATATTTTAGTTATTACCCTTTTCAGGAGTACTTTTATCATTACCATCTTTGACAGTACTTTTATTTTTCCCTTTTTTAGTAGCACTTTGATTATTACCTTTTTCAGCAATATTTTAGTTATTACCCTTTTCAGGAGTACTTTTATCATTACCATCTTTGACAGTACTTTTATTTTTTCCCTTTTTTAGTAGCACTTTGATTATTACCTTTTTCAGCAATATTTTAGTTATTACCTTTTTCAGCAGTAATTTCAGGAAATGATTTGATTGCACCCTTTTCTAGCTTAGCTTTGTGAAAGCTAGTGGCAAATAATAAAATTGGTAACACCCCATAAAAGGCAGTTAATCTACTAAGACCCATGGAGTTACTGTGTGTCGAAGAATTGGAAGCAGAAACTTTGGTAATAGGAGGGAAGAAGAAACAGTAATCGGGAGGACATTAGATAGCGATTTACATGGCATTTAAATTTTTGCAGATTAATGTTGACTGGGAATCATGGAGCTGGAAGAGAGTTCCTCAGGCGAGAAGTGTGAGAGAAAAAATAGCTAGCATAGAAGTTACGGCTCAACTGTAAATTGATGAGCCTAGTATTGTGCTTATATTAACGAAGTCTAGGTACCAGAGCGAAGAGATCATCCGAACAATTACCATGAAAATATTTATAAAAAAGGCAGAGGGAGGCATTCTTACGGCGGTGGATAAGTGACTGAAAACGAGTTGCCAGATGAGGACCAACAATAGTTGTCCTCTATTATTGCCACTTGAATATATCCTGACTAATTGTAATAAGATAACAAATTATTTTTCCCCAAGTAATGTTGGCTTATTCTGATCTTTATCAATAATCTGCATAAATGTTGGGGATCACCCCTTTTTTGCACATGAGGTGTTTACTCGTGCAACCAGACTGGCAACTGGGTCTCACCCTTTCACAGTTAGATCAACCAAATGCAGACGACAGTTCTTCTCCTGCAGCTTTTTTTTTCTCGCACTTCCCGCCTGTGGAACTCACTTACTTATTCTTGCTTTCCTAACCTCCAGGAATTTAAATGCAAAGTCAATACTCATCTCTTAACCACTTGACCCTAGGTCTTTCTTCACCACCCTGACTCTAGTTCTTTCTTCACCACCCTGTATATCTTTTCCTTTCTCTCCACCTCTGCAACTGTCATCACACCTGTATTCCATTCCTTCTCTTGCTTCTTTCTAACTGGTTCGTCCCTCTCTTCACACTCTTTTATCTAAATTTTACTCTTATGTAGCCTTGCTCGGAGTGATCTGATGATAAAAAAAAAAAGAAAAAAAAAAAAAGAATGGACTCGTCTGATGTGTACATATAATCCTGCCTATACAGAGTACGGCAGGGGTTGAGTGATTGTCAGAAATTTAGTAAGGAATCAGTTGGTGCATATTAAGTTGGAGTGTTTTGGATCAAGACTCATTACTCGGATATACTTCTTCACTGCAAGACTATATGCATTGTTTCTACTAATAGTATTCCTAGTATTCCTGAATTGACTAACCAGTGTTTTAGTTTGTGTATTTTTGTTTAATATAACTTACATTTTCTGTCTCCATATCTGCTTTTTGTTACTTATTATTTTGTGTGGTTTCTCAACAAGAATCTACAAGAATAAAGTAATCAGTTCCCAAGTCGGCATCTATGCAGATGACACCACCATTTGTTATCAACAAGATAGAAAATCGTCCAAGGTTCAAAAAGTAAACCTGGTTGTTGCTTTTGAAAAGGAACTTCAATAAGTGATGGACTGTAGTGGGAAATAGCTCGTGAATTTGAATGCCTCCAAAACGAAACTGCTCTCCCTTAGCGACCGTAGAGAAAATTTCCTACCGGCAATTAGATTGGATGACGCTTGTCTCCTGGAGAGCAACACACTGCGTCTACTTTGCCTCACTTTTTCAAAGAGGAACAACTAAATCGAATCTATAGCTGCATCTACTGTTAGGAAGGTTTGGTCACTGAAGGCCAGAAAGATTTTCTCGTCAGAATCCATCTTGCATATTTTTCCTGGTGTTCGGACCGCATATGGCAACTGAAATATGGTTCTACAAAAGAATACTGCGGATATCATGGATCGAGCATGTGAGCAATGATGAGGTTTTAGCAATGATGGAAACGAAACGGAAATTAATACTGAGCATCAGGAAGAGACAGCTGAAGTTTCTGGGAGATGCGATGAGGAAAGAGGGTTTGGAGAACCTGATACTAACAGGTAAGATAGAGGGAAGAAATAGGGGAAAACAGCGTGTAACGTACTTGACTGGCCTGTGCGGGTGGATGGTGGAACGGGGTTGCGCGGTGTAACAGGGGAAAGCGTGCTGAGAGCCACCAGGGATAGGGAGACGTGGAGAGCCATGATCTACGTCCTGAAGGACAATGCACATAGAAAAAGAAGACTAGATTGGCATTTAGGTCCCACCCTTTTACATTTTTTTATCATTTCACCCCAAGCAAGGCAGTACTACCACTGTACTACCACTGGTGCGCAGGGGGTTACATAAGGGGAAAGTAAAGGTTTACATATGAGGAGAGTTGAGAGAAAGAGGAATCGAAGAGGAATCGGTTACAGGGGGTGTCAGAGAAAGGGTAAGAGAAGATTGGAAATACTGGTGTGAAAAGAGTTGCGTGAGTATAGAGTGAAAAAGGACAATATTCAGGGGTTGTTGGGGAAAAGATAAGAGAAGTGTGGGTGTCAAGGGGATAAGAGATGGAATTTAACGTTGCATATAATCTCTTGGAGATTGTAACTATTAGAGAAGCAAGTTTACGGAAGGGAGTCCCACATGCGGGAAGTGCGAGAAAGGAAGCTAATTGAGTAGAAGTAGAAGCATTTGATTGTTTTGGCTGTTTTTATTTGTTGCTAGTTTGGTTTCCCGAGTAAATTTTTGTAGAGGGGGTACCAAGGATCTAAGTTCATCGAAGCAGAAGCTATGAAAATATATGTAGACGTGACAGAGGGAAGCCACATCCCGTCAGTGAGAAAGTGATTGGAGTCGAGCCGCCAGGTCGGGATCGATTACATTGCAAGTTCTCTTCTGAATCCTGTCGAGAATCCTGAGATGAATAGCAGAGGCGCCTGACCAGATATGACAACAGTATTTAATGTCTGAGTGTGTGATTGATTTGTATATGTGCAAGATGGATTCATGCGAGAAAAACTTCTTGGCCCGACGAAGTGACCCAACCTTTCTAGCAGTAGATTTACATATTGATTCAATGTAGTTGTTCCACTTGAGGTCGGCTGAGAGAGTGAAGCCGAGGAGGCGCAGTGTATTGCTTTCGGGGAAACTAATTAAATCCATGTTAGTGGGGGACAGGAGGGACTGTCTATGGTGGTTGACGGATAGCGGTTTCGTTTTGGAAGCATTAAAGTTTACAAACCATTTCTTACCCCAGTCCACAACAGATTGGCGGTCCTTCTCAAGATCAGTAGCGAGGTTATATTTGTTTGCCTTGACAGATTTCTGATTGAGGCGGGAGTAAGTGGTGGGGTCGTCAACGCCTACTTGTTGAAATGGTAGTGTCGTCAACGCCAATTTGCTGAAATTGTGGCGTCATCAAAACCTACTTGTTGAAATAGTTAAATTCTCATCTTCTCATACAGTTTCTTTTCTCACACTTCTCGCTTGTGGAACTCTCTTCCATTTACTTGCCACTCTGATAGTTTCAATTCTCCAAAATTTAAATGCAACGTCAATTGCAGATTGCTACCTCCTTTAATACCATTCATCTTTTATACTTTCTTCGACGCCAAATGTAGATAGTCTTTTCCTTCTACGCAGTTGTAGTAGTTTCTCTTTGCTTGGGCTAAAATGATTAAAAAAAGGTGAATGGCTAGACCGCTACCGTACGATAAACAGGGTCTTGGGAAGGACAACTTGCATGCTCGCTCTGTTATAAATATTTTTGTTAAACTCTGCAAAAACATGAAACGATGAAGGTTGCTAAGGTATTAAGGTTTAAGAACGAAGAGAATAAGAAAGAAGTCCTGACGAGGTCACTGGACACTTTTATGTTGGAGTCGTACATCCCTTAAGTGCCATACCTGATACACAGAACAGAAGCTTTTCCCGCAGTTTATTGATTCTACTTTCTGCTGTAGACTGGTTGCCAATCAAGGCTGTAGAACCCAATCTGTTCTGCTATTTATTTTTCCAAGTAACACGGGCTTATTCTGATCTTTATCAATAATCTTCATAAAGTAATCAGTTCCAAAGTCGGCATCTATGCAGATGACATCACCATTGGAAAGAGAAGAAAAATTTTTAGTTTATTTGAGAGTAAGTGAATAAACGAATTCAACTGGAATTCGTACTCGTCTACAATTTCTCGTTCCGAGCCGATATCCACTGCACCACAACGCACATCCTGGGCTTTTATTAAGTTAAATTTTATGAATTTTGTCAAGGTATCATAATATTTTTATAGATATATATCTTAATTATATCTGAAATTTCAACCTCACACACACATGTATATGATAAAAATATGTGTATGATTTTCAGATTGTAATATCGGTTTTTATTGGAAATATACTAACTTACAGTAGGTGTTAGATTATGTTGTGCATTACGAATGTTCTTTATCATATTAATAAAAAATACATACAATCTTACAATTATTGATATTTTTAGTTTCGGATATATATATATATATATATATATATATATATATAAATTGCAACTGGTTTTTAAAAATATAAAATCTTATGAGGTAAACAAGATATTGCAATGATTAGTGACAAAAACACAACATTTTTTTTTAATTTGGAATAAGTCAGAGAAAAATCGGCGAGATAAGAATTAAAAATGTTTGTCGTAAAAATAGTTTTCGAAAATATTAAAATCTAAAAAGAAAATTGGATTGCCTAGCAAGATATTAATAAAAAAAGATCACGTTACAAATGTAGATAGATATGTAGAACATTAAAAAAAGTTTGATTAAAAGCATCAAAGTAACCAAAGTCGTCAATCTTATGTAAACATCAAACTATAAGTTGGTTAAAGCCGTACACGAAAACTCTGGCATGAGAAGGATCCATTATTTGTATTTCTTCTTCTTCTTCTTCTTCTTCTTCTTCTTCTTCTTCTTGTGTCGTGTCCCTTCAGAACGTAGGCGATCATGGGCTTCCACTTGGCTCTCTCTCTTGTCGCTCTCAAAACTTTTCCTCTTGGTCAGTCAGTTAAGTGCTATACGTGAAACACGCTTGAGCGATCATATCTCGATTATCCCACAGTAGTTTGCCATTGCTTTCTGCGGTAGACTTGTTTCCTGCCAAGGCTATAAAACTCAATCTGTCCTGCTATTTAGCCCATAACTGGAAGGAAAAGACGGATTAATACCTTTCCCAAGGGTATTTGCGGCGGTCGCAAATAGGATTACCGATTGGAAAGCGAGCGGGGGTGACAACGGTCGAGTGGGGGTAGACGAAACGTTCGGTCGACGAATCGCTCGCTCTGATGCAACTCGGAGATTGGGAAAAAAAGTTTAAAGCCGCGCCGCTAGGGCCCTGTTGCTGCCGCCGAAAACTTTCTTTTTTCCTCTTGTTATCTCTCCCAAACCCCGCACTGCCATCGATTTGCTCAGGCCTATCTCGCGCTGTTTTTCCCTGTCTCTCTTTCTCCTTATCCATCCTGTGAGTATTAAATTCTCCAGGTCCTCTTTCCTCATTACATGTTCCAGAAACCTCATCTGTCTCTTCCTTAAGTTAAGTATGAGTTTTCTCCTCGTTTCCATCCTCTCCAACACCTCGTCGTTAGTCACGTGCTCAGTCCATGGTATCCTCAGCATCCTTCTGTAAAACCACATTTCTTCTGCCTCAAGCCCCTCATTCATCCTTGAGGAGATCGTCCAGCATTCACTGCCACAGAGAAGAATAGACATTAGATAACAATCCAACACGCTTTTCTTTTTGTCCAATGAGATTTTACTGTTTTTCAGTACTCTGGTTAGCTTTTGAAATGCATCCTTGGCCATACCAATGCGTTTTTGGATCTCAACATCGCACTTTTCATCCTCTGTCAGCACGCTTCCTAGGAATTTAAGTTTCTTTAATTGTTTTATTTTATTTTCTCCGACCTGTACTTGGCAGTTTGGAGTCTTCTTTTTGCTGATGACCATACATTCATTTTCTTGAAGTTTATGCTTAGTCCTTTCTTCTCGCTTTCTCTTGTTACCTTCTGCAGGAGGTCCTGCATTCTCCTTTCTGTGTCTGCTATCAGCAGGGTTTTATTTCTCTCAGAATTGTTTCGTTGTATAAGTTAAATAGATTCGGTGATAAAACATGTCTTTGTCTTACGTCCCTTTCTATTTTTGTATAGAAGCCATTAATATATATGAAGAAAAATAACAGAAAGCTAGGTTTCAATAAGAAAAGTGAAATCACGGTGAACACAGTCATGCATGAAAAATATGACCGATATCAGCAGCTGGAACATTTGATTCTATAAGATATACACTCAGAACTGTCCCATGGTACAATATCATAGTGCATATTCCCAAACTATGGGTCGCGACCCATTGGTGGGTCGCAAGCGGAATATTAGTGGGCCGTAAAAAGTTATACTAGAAATACGCATTAACATTGATTAAACGCTATCTCCTCAGATAAATCAAGACTCGTGTTTCCATTGCCAGGCTGTTGTTGCATCACGTTATGTTTTGACGGGCTTGACGAATGAGGGTTGGTCATATTCTCAATTTAATCATTGGTCATCGTAAAAAGGAAACTAATTTTCACTTATTCAGATAATTTACATTTTTATATTTTCATATGTATTTGCCCAGTAAATTTGAGTGGGTCGCCATAAACTGTGGTCATGTATAATGTGCCGCAATTCTAAAAGTTTGGAAACCCCTGGTCTAGTGGATTAAAACTTTAGTGAGTCAATTTCTCTTTTTAATAATTACTCAAACAATACAGGTCCTGGGCATGACGGTAAACTGCATCCAGCAGCAAGGCCTCTGATTGGGAGGTTGTGAGGAGCATGGAACCACCTCTTAATTGCTGTTATTCCCAGGTCCACCCTTAACCGGAGTGGTAGCACCTGTTAGGGTCCCAGCTATGGGTAAATAGTTAACTCCCAAACTGGAGTCAAAACACTATGAAAGTATAAAAATAGACTTTTATAGAAAAATATAAATGTTTGAAGAAAAAAAAATGATTACTATAACACGTTTTTGAAGAAAAAATTATTCTAATAAATATTACCAACAATTCATTTTTGAAGGAAAAATATTATCAACAATACAGTTTTTTCAAAGGAAAAATGAAAAAATTGTCATAATGAATTTTTGAAGGAAACAAATTATTTCCAGCAATACATTTTTGAATACAAAACTAGAAGACATCTTGAGTTTTCTAAAATAAAATAAAAATTTCATTAAAATTTGACTAAATCAACCGTCTTACTATAAATGAACATTAAAAAATATCTTAAAACCCTACCTTTTTGGCATTAAATGACCCACAGAGGTGTTGATATGCCGTTAAACAAAACTCAAACTCATACTCAAACTCAAACTTTTTTTTTTTAATCATATCACTTCGAGCAAGGTGGTAACGCCACTGATGTGCAGGGGGCTAAGTAAGAGTGAAAAGATTGGAAAAGAGAAAGCCGGAAACCACATCCTAAACCGGGAACAAGGGATGAGCCTCTTCACCTGTTCAACAGACGTGGGTGGAGTGTGAACCGGGCGATAGTTTAGTCTATCTACAACAATACAAGATTCAAGAGCCTCTCATGGTAGTGAGTTTGTGAATGTGGTGGTTGCATGTACGTAAGAGGGGGTGCCAAGAAGGCAAAACTAGGTGACGTGTATGAAATGTAGACTTGAAGAAGTTAAGATTGTTGTGATCGGGGAAGCATCCTCTTGGGAGTCTTTTCCACAAAGCAGCATTCATTGCGAAGAAGCTATCTGAATAAAAGGATCTGTCAGGATTATTTGTCCCAGTGTTGAATGTCAGAATAGTTTTCTTAGAACTAGCGATAAAGTACCGATGCCTGTATCACTTGCGGCAATCACCCGGTTCTGTCAAATGAACCCCCCACTTTCGTACGAAAGCTGACCAAGCTCGGTCAGAGTTCGTGTTCATCCATAGTACGATTTTCAGCAGGGATTTGAATTAACGAGGTCTCCAGGATAGTGCGATCTGGTTTGAATTCAGTGTTTCATTTCCCTTAGGCTGACTGCCACCCAATCTGTCCGAGATTAATTCACACCTCTCTCAAGAGTATTGGCACCTAAATGAACGCAGTGAACTAGACCGGATTTTGAACTCGGCTCTCAGATTTTTCAAATCGATCCACCAACCATTACTCCACCGTGCCTTTACATAGTATTGCAACATTTTGTCTGTGAAAAAGGGATTGTCGTGTAGAAAATAATTAATCAACCACAGGGCCGTATAAGTGATTTTAAACTCCATCAAAACTGGAAAGTGAGAATTGTCAGTAATAACTCCATTTCTGTCTGATATTACTCTTCTATAGATAAAGCATATATTTGAGGAATCAAGGGCTTTCTGGAGCAGTAGAAGACGCCCAACCATTTTCCCTGCATCTTTAGTGACAAATATGAGGACCATAGATATCAGAGCGAAGAACTCATGAGAACAATTATCATGAAAGTATTTATAATAAGGGTACAGAAAGACAACCTTACGGAGGTCGGTAAGCGACTGAATCCGAGTCGCCAGATCATGATCAACAATATTGCTGATCCTTCTTTACATCTTCTCAAGAAATTCAAGATAAATAGCAGGGTATCAGACCATATGTGGCGGCACTATTTTAAGCATAAACGAATGGTAGACATATAGATATGTTAGATTTCGGAGAGAAACATTGTTTCGTCTGATACAGTGAGTCGACTTTCTTAGCAGCTAACAAAGGAATAGATTCAATATATTCTTTCCACTTAAGGTCAGTTTAGAATTTGGTGAGATATTAAATGAAATTCAGTTTTTAAACCGTGTACTTGTGGTCCAGTGGATATCGACTCGGAACGAGAAATCGGGGAGCCGAGTTCGAATTCCGGTTGAATTCGTTGCAATCATATACGCACAAACACCCTTGGGAAAGATATTAATCCGTCTCTTCCTTCCAGTTATGGGGGTTAAATAGCAGGACAGATTGGGTTCTATAGCCTTGGTCGGCAACCAGTCTACCGCAGAAAGCAATGGCAACCTACTGCGGGATAATCTTCTGCCCAGTCTTTCGAGACATGATCGCCCAAATCGTGTATCACGTATGGCACTTAACTGACTGACTGAATATAATAGTTAGAAACATAATTAAAACCTCTACTGGGCATAAAGTGGGAGATCGGTTTTCTGTTGTTATGAAGTAATAAACTGATCCCTCAAAAATTATACTTAATATAATAAATGTAATTATAATTAATTATAATATAATAATGTAATATAATCAATCTCTTCTTCCTCCAGCTATATGTTAAATGTCAGGATAGATTGGGTTCTATAGCCTTGGTTGGCAACCAGTCTATCGCAGAAAGCAACAGCAACCTACTGCGGGATAATCTTCTGCCCAGTCAGTCATGTCTCTTTCGAGATATGATCGCCCAAATCGTGTATCACGTATGGCACTTAACTGACTGACTGAATATAATAGTTGGAATCATGATCAAGGCTTCTACTAGTCATAAAGTGGGGGATCGTTTTT
Source organism: Ascarosepion bandense (assembly GCA_037127315.1). Classification (NCBI taxonomy): domain Eukaryota; kingdom Metazoa; phylum Mollusca; class Cephalopoda; order Sepiida; family Sepiidae; genus Ascarosepion; species Ascarosepion bandense. The sequence continues at coordinate 1,739,213 of JBBBDQ010001448.1, forward strand.
TATTGTTATGAAGTAATAAACTGATCCCCCACTAATTACTACGTAATATTATAATACATTTTTTCTCCCTCTAGTTATGAGTCAAATAACAGGACAGATTGTGTTCTATAGCTTTCGCTGGCAACCAGTCTATCGCAAAAGCAATGGCAACCGGCTGAGGGATAAACTTCTGCCCAGTCAGTCGTGTCTCTTTCGAGACATGATCGCCCAAGCGTGTATTACGTATGGCACTTAACTGACTGACTGAAGACTCGATGGAAACGGGACGATCGATGCCTGGGAAATTGGAATAAGGCATGATCAGTACAACGACAACATTCTACCTTGTAGATTAAAGTTTTCAGTTCGAAACTTACTGAAGTCTACACGGATCAATAAGACCCTGAAGAATACCAGTGTTAAACGTCTGAAATGTTCTGATAATTATCCAATGTGAATGCGCGCTGTGGTGCAGTGGATATCGACTCGGAACGAGGAATCGGGGAGCCAAGTTCGAATTCCAGTTGAATACCTCGCATTCACTTGCGCACAAGTACCTTTGGGAAAGGTATTAATCCATCTCTTCCCTCTAGTTATGGGTTAAATAATATGACAGATTTGGTTCTATAGCCTTTGCTGACAACCAGTCTACCGCAGAAAGCAATGGCAACCTACTGCGGGATAACCTTTCGAGACATGATCGCTCAAAGCGTGTATCACGTATGGCACTTAACTGACTGACTTAACCCGGGAATCATTCTAATGAAACTTTGCCTCACTGAGTAGCGGTTCTGAGGAAGGTAAACAATCTTGACAACGAAATAGTGGCATATTTAATGACCCACCTGGAATAATTGACAGAAAGCAAAACTGTACCTGTAGACTCCAGCACGGTCCCACCGGAAATTACTGCGAGAGACCCTATAAAAATGGCAATACAGTAGCCCAGATAGTATACACATGCTGATAGGATAGCTTTATCAAGACTTACGCTATGGTTCAGATCCCTGAACCATAGGCACTTAACGGCAGCATCCTTGATGAAGAAACAAATAATCAAGGTATGAGATGAAATGTGCGTTGTGGTGCAGTTGATATCGTCTCCGAACTCAGAGAGCAGAGTTCGAATTTCAGTTGAATTCGTTGCATTCATTTACGCGCAAATGCCTTGGGAAAGGTATTAATTCATCTCTTCCTTCCAACTATGGGTTAAATAACAGGAACAGGTTAGGTTCTACGGCCTTGGTTGGCAACCAATCTATAACAGAAAGTAATGGCAACCTACTGAGGGGAAAATCTCCTACCCAGCCAGTCATTTCTCGAAAGAGACATGATCACCCAAGCGTGTATCACTTAATTGAATGATAAAATGAAATTACAGACACAATGACAAAATGAAACAATGACGTTGATCCAGGAATTAAGAAAAATTCCAGTCATGAGTTATCTCATTACTATTACGCAAGGAATGAGAATGATATAGTCCAGTAATTGTAATAAACGGTTCGATTCGAAATTCCTAGCACCTGAAGAAACCGGAGCGTAAAACGGCTGAAACATCCATCCATCCATCCAGCTAGCCAGTCAGCCAGCCGGCCAGCCAGCCAACCAACCAATCATAGCCAGTTAGAATTGAAATAAAGAAAAAGTTGAAGGCGCTCTCTAACAACATATCTCCAAAGAAGGATCCAAAGATGAGAGATGAGTTACTTCTCTTCTGACTTGTATTTCCTACACTAGAGAACGTCATGAATTAAAATTGAACCATCAGACTATAAAGTTGTGTTGACCGCCATAATGAAGTGGTATAGACACATAACCAGGTAAGATGATCTTCTCCACGACCACCCGAAAAAGAAGAGTACTGTGATGAAGGGTCGCCAAAGAAAGATATGGTCAGACAAAGATTTACCCCGACCCAGGCGCTCGCCGATGACCGGATCTAGTGGTAAACAAGTCACTATGCAGCGGTTCTACGACCCTGGTAAAGAAGAAGAAGAAGAAGAAGAAGAAGAAGAAGAAGAAGAAGAAGAAGAAGAAGAAGAAGAAGAAGAAGAAGAAGAAGCTTACTGACATCATAGAGAGCGGAGAAAGTGTCGTTCCGCGATTTCCTTTGTGATTTCCTTTGGAATCAAGTGTTTCGTCTTCCTGTTGAAGACTGCGCCTCTGAGGTTTCCTCCTAGGAGAAAGCAGGCATTGACACTCCCATCCCAACCAGGAAGTTCAGACTTAAACCTCGTTCATTCCATTGTTTCTCTCCTACTTGCTCAGCCATAATCGCCCATAAGAGTTTGATTTTGAGTTTTGTTTAATGGCATACCAATTTCTGTGGGTTATTTAATGCCAAAAAAGTAGGGTTTTAAGGCATTTCTTTAATGTTCGGTTATAGTGAAAAGGTTGATTTATTCAGATCTTAATGAAAAATTGTTATTTTTGAAAACTGAAGATGTCTTCTAGTTTTGCATTCAAAAAATGTATTTCCGGTAATAATTTTTTCCTTAAAAAATGTATTATGGCAATATTTTTTTTCTTCAAAGATTTATTATGGTAATAATTTTTTCTTTCAAAAATGTGTTGTTGGTAACATTTTCCCTTCAAAAATGTATATTTTTCAATAAAAGTCAATGTTTATACTTTCATAGTGTTTTGATCCCAGTTTGGGGGTTAACTATTTGCCTATAACTGGGGCCCTAACAGGTGCTACCACTCCGGGTCAGGGCGGACTTGGGAACAATAGCAATTAAGAGGTGGTTCCCAACCTCCCAATCAGAGGCATTGCTGCCGGATGCAGTTTGCCGTCATACCCAGGACCTCGCCCAGAGGAATAACTTCTTCCGTCTTTACCGGAGTGACGCGTCTGACTACAATAGGCGCTATTTTAACTCTGCTCGTAATGAATGCAAGTCGATTCTAAATGATGCTAACCTATTGTTTGCTGATAGAATGAAGCAGGGTATAGCATCCTGAAAGTTTCGCTCCGAAGACAACTGGCAGCTCATTAAAATGTGTTAAACAACACTAAGGGTAATTGCACGTAAGTAAACGCAATGAGTTTAACTGGAATTCGAACTCGGCTCTTTGATTTCTCGTTCCAAGCCGGTATCCACTTCATCATAAGGCACTTACGTGCAAATACCCTTGTGAATTCCGTCTCGTCTCCCTCCAGTTATGGGTTAAGTGGTAAGACAGGTTGGGTTCTACAGCCTTGGTTGGCAACCAGTCTTCTGCAGAAAGTAATGGTAATCTACTGCGGGAAAATATTGTGCCCAGTCAGTAATATCTCTTCGAGACATGATCGCCCAAGCGTGTATCACGTATAGCACTTAACTGACTTTTTGTTTCGATTTCCTATAAAAGTTTCGTCGTTGTATAAAGGTTCAGTCAATGTTATTCTCAGCATCCTTCTGTAGCTCCACATTTCTTTTGCTGCAAGTCTCTTCTTCACTGATGAGATTATAGAATATATATATTGTTAACTCAAAATACTTGACTCTGAACAGCGAAGGGCTTTGTAAATTGGCTACTTTAAATCGGAAAGAAAAGTGATTCAGTAGGAAGTTTGTGATTTGTTTTGCGGAGAAATCAGATACGAAGGATCAATAATTGATCATATGTTTGCCAATACAACACAGAAAGCGAAGCTTTCAAATGTCATTCTCTTACCCATAAACACAGACTGTCTTACAATCAACGAAGACGTATTGACGTTCCTTCCAGGGAAATTGTCGGAAAAAATATTTCAGTTCGCTGATTGGAAGCTGAATGATGCTCAAACGAACTTCTATACTCAACGATTCCTTCCGCGTTTCTATGACACGTTTTAACTTTTAAAAGCTAAAGTAGTGTAATGCTTTTCCAGTAATTTTTCTATTGAAAAACGATCTTGCACTGAAAACAGATACTATGTCCTCGACAACCACTAACAATTTAATGTTTCTAATACAAGTGGTTCATTTAAAGCGCAGAAATTTTTTTATGTACAATCTTATTGTCACCAAACAATCTTCTTCTTCTTTTATGTGCCCTATCCTTTCAGGACGTAGGCGATTTTATCTTTCCACATCTCCCTATTCCTGGCGGCTCTTAGCACGCTTTCTTTTGTTACACCCGTTCCGTCATCTCCCTGATCAGGCCTTTCAAATATTTTATTCGCTGCCTTCCTCTGTCTTGTTTTCATTCTATCTGACCTGTCAGTATCAGGTTCTCCAAGCCCTCCTTCCTCGTTGCATGTCCCAAAAACTTCAGTTGTCTCTTCCTGATGCTCACTATTAGTTTTCTTTTCAATGCCATTATTTCCAAAACCTCATAATTGTTCACATGTTCGGTCCATGATATCCGCAGCATCCTTCTGTAAAACCACATTTCCGCTGCTTCAAGTTTTTTCCTCATCTTTGATGATATTATCCAGCATTCACTGCCATATTGAAGAACTGGCATCACGTAGCAATTTAGCACTCTCTTCTTTGTTTATAGGGAAATTGTCCTGTGTCTTAAGCAATAGAAATCGATAATGTAAAATGCAAAGGAAATGATTTCCACTATGTTTTTTCGATAATTATAAATGCCATGGTATTTGTATCTGCTTCTGCGCGTCTATAATACTTCTCTTTTAGCGATTAATTAGTGATTTGGTTTGGCTTGTTTTACGGTATATCAACCCCTTGGGATCAACTCATGTCGAAGCATTAGTTCCTTCAAAAACGTATTTTTGTTATTAACATTTTCCCTCAAAAACGTTTTGTTGGTAATATTTTTTCTTCAAAAATGTTTCGTTGGTTTTTATACTTTCATAGTGTTTTGACCCCTGTTTGGAGGGTTAACTATTTGCCCATAACTGGGACCACAACAGGTGCTACCACCCCAAGTCAGGGTGGACCTGGGAACAACAGCAATTATGAGGTGGTTCTATGCTCCTCACAACCTCGAAATCAGAGGCCTTCATGCAGGATGTAGTTTACAGTCATACCCAGGACCCCCCACCGTTTGGGGATTAACTATTTGCCCATAGCTGGGACCCTAACAGGTGCTACCACTCCGGGTCAGGGTGGACCTGGGAACAATTAAGTAATTAAGAGGGGGTTCGATGCTCCTCACAATCTCCCAATCAAAGGCCTTCTAATTTTGTATTAAAAAAATATATTGCTGATAATAATTTTATTTCCTTCAAAAATGTATCATGGCAATATTTTTCCCTTTCAAAAATGTGTTATAGTAATATTTCTTTTCTTTCAAAAACGTGTTGTTGGTAACATTTTCTCTTCAAAAATGTATAGTTTTCAATAAAAGTCTATTTTTATACTTTCATAGTCTTTTGACCCTAGTTTAGAGGTTAACTATATTCCAATAGCTGGGGCCCTGGGAACAACAGCAATTAAGAGGTGGTTCGATGCTCCTCACAGCCTCTCAGTCAGAGGCCTTGCTGCCGGATGCAGTTTACCGTCATGCCCTGGACCGATTAATAGGGGAAGTTCAAGCAGAAAATACTGAATCTTTTGGTTGAAATTTGCTCATGATCTATTGTTTTATCTTCTGTGTTTGCAGTAAAATTTTAGTTTCATTTTTAATGGTCTTTCACTAATCTAATTCTGGATATACTTGAGTTTAACGTCCCTAATATGCAGCTTACATATTGGGATGGGTATCATTCATTTTGTCTGTCATCTATTTTAACTGCTGCCTTTGGGAAGTTTTAATCTCCATATCATTCGTCATTTGCGTGTCATATTTTGCAATTGAATCATTTTGTCAAGATGGAACGCACACAGCTGGATATCAGTGTTACAACCCTTCATTTATAGATGCACATTTAAGTAGCAATAGTCAACTAACATAACCCATCAGCGCCCACAGCTTATAAACATTGCCAATAGAAATTCGTTTTCGATATATAACATGATCAATGGCAGTTTTTTAGCAGCAAGTCACGCAGAACAGTCTCTGATACGAAATTATTTGCTGGGTGAGGTGTTACATATTTTCTAATAGAATGTTGCGGAGCAGTGGATATCGGTTCCGAACGAGAAATCGGAGAGCCGAGTTCCAATTCCAGCTGAATTCGTTGCATTCATTTTCGCGCAAATACCTTTGGGAAAAGTATTAATCCATCTCTTCTCCCTCCAGTTATGAGTTAAATAGCAGGACATACCTGGTTTTATAGCCTTGGTTGGCAATCAGTCTACCTCAGAAAGTAATAGCAACCCACTGCAGGAAAATATTCTGCCCGCCTGGTCAGTAATGTCTCTTTCGAGACATGATCGCCCAAGTGTGTATTACGTATGGCACTTACCTGACTGAATACAATGTTGTTAAAAAGTTTTCGGAATACGTTTCTAAGTTTTTATTGTTATGTTTAAAAAAATTATTTTCAGATTTATAAAAAAACTGCTGTAAGGGTTATTGCAAAGAACATTTTTCTGAAGTCAGTAACTTTGCTATTTCTAATTAATAGGAAGAGGGTTCTGATCATATTGGCGGATATTTGATCTTTATAAAGTAATTCACCTGGTGGTAAATAATGTCCATCTCAGAAACAAGCCGTTCTTGGTACTGGTAGCATGAGATGGCGCTAGATATATCCAAAGAACGGCTTCCATTTGCTGTAATTCGATAGACGTCTGTGACTGGAATATTTATAGTAATTTTGATGAGGTGTATTTGTTTTATAGTTAACGAATAGAAGATACGTGCTCTATCTAACAATATTTGGTCTGCGTCGACGGTTATCATTTTATTGTTCGTTGAATGCATTAACAAACTCAACGAACAACATGATTTGAAATTATGGAATACAGACGGGATACGTAAAGGATGCGGTTTATAACAAGGACAATAAATAATAGTTATATGCATTCACAGTTATTGACTGTAGACACAGTTACTTAGATAAGAATGTTTCGAAGAAAAGGCTATTTTTACGAGCTCGTCATGTTTATTCAAGTGATAAAATCTTTTGTCTTTAGCTAAGGAGTGGTAGTAAGAATGATTTAATGATGGGTTAAATTGACCTATTTATATTTATATTTTGAAGGATTTGAAAGCAGTTATGAGAATTGGGGAGTCTAGTGTATTCTGCAGGTGGGGGATACCAGAATCAAGCAAGTACAACAATTTAAATACCTAGGAAGTGTTCTAACAGGAGATGGAAAGTGAGACACAGAAATCCGAAGGCGAATTGGCATGGCAAAGGACGCGTTCCAGAAGCTGAGTAAAGTACTAACACACAGAAGAATTTCACTAGAAACAAATAAAAGATGCTATGTGATGTCAGTTCTTCAATACGGCTGTGAATGCTGGACAATATCATCGAAAATGAGGACAAAACTGGAAGCAGTGGTTATACAGAAGGATGCTCCGGATATCGTGGATATATGCAAGCAACGATGAGGTTTTTGGAAAGAATGGCAACACAAAGGAAATTAATACTGAGCATCAGGAAGAGACAACTGAAGTTCCTGGGACATGTAATGAGGAAGGAGGGCTTGGAGAACCTGATACTGACTGGCCAGATAGAAGGAAAGAGAGACAGAGGAAGGCAGCGGATAACATATTTGCAGGGTCTGATCAGGTGGATGACGGAACGGGGATTGCCAGGAGTAACAGGAGCAAACATACTAAGAGCCACAAGGGATAGGGAGACGTGGAGAACCATGATCGCCTACGTCCTGAAGGGACAAGGCACATAGAAGAATATCAACACTGCCATATATCAACTTGTTCGCTACTACAACCAAACATAAGATCAGAAATTAGTGGGCAATGATAGCTATCCACAAATTCTTGTCGTTTGTATTGCAAGTAATCGTAATCATTTACCGCCAGCCACTGTCCATGTTCTGCCATCCATTCATAGAACCTCGTTGATAGGTAACTTGATGTTTTCCAAGATGCTATATTTTAATCATCTCACAAGGGGATTATTATTATTAAGGAGCGAAAATAATAAAAGAAGATGAGTCATGGAAACAGTAGATGTCGCTTTAACACTGCATTTAAATTTTGAAGATCAAAGTTGACTGGAAAGCAAGAAGCCAAAAGAGAGTTCCACAGGCGAGAAGTACGAGAATAGAAGCTTACGGCTACATCTGGCCAATTTTTTTTTTTAATCATTTCACCCCGAGCAAGGCGGAAACGCCACTAATGTGCAGGGGGCTATATAAATGTAAAAAGATTAATTAGAAAAGAGTGAGGAGTACAAGCTAGTTAGAAAGGAACAATAGAAAGCAGGTGCGATGAGAGATACATAGGTGGAGAGAAAGGGAAGGTTATACAGGGGTGGGGAGAGAGCTAGAGTCCAGTGGTTAGTAGATGAGTATTGACTTTACATTTAAATTTCTGGAGGTTGTAGCCGTCAGGAAAGCAAGAATACGGGAGCGAGTTCCACAGGCGGGAAGTGCAAGAGAAGAAGCTGAAGGAGTAGAATTGTCGTCTGCATTTGGCTAACCTAATTGTGAATGGGTGGGACCCAGTTGCCAGTCTGGTTGCACGAGTAAACACCTGTTGAGGAGGTATCAGTGACTTAAGCTCGTCCGAGCAGAAGCCATGAAAGTATTTATAGAACAGACAAAGGGAGGCCACATTTCGACGATGGGGAAGTGGCTGCAGTCGAGTCGCCAGATCAGTACCTATCACATTACAGACTCTCCTTTGGAGCTTGTCAAGAACACTGAAGAGAACGGCAGGGGCACCTGGCCATAAATGGCAGCAGTACTCCATGCACGGACGGATGGTTGACTTGTATATATGCAGGATGGATTCAGGTGGAAAAAACATCCTGGATCGACATAGTGACTCAACCTTCGTCGCAGTAGATTTTGCTATGGATTCAATATAGTGGTTTCATTTGAGGTCTGAGGACAGGGTAAGTCCGAGGAGGCGTAGTGTATTACTCTCAGGGAGAATCACTTGGTTCATGCTTATGGGAGGCAGGAGAGGTTGCCTGTAATGGTTGACAGACAACAGCTTGGTCTTAGATGAATTGAAGTTGACAAACCACTTCTTGCCCCAGTTCACCACAGAGTGTAGATCCCGCTCAAGGTCAGCAGCGAGATTATGTCTGTCCGCCACGACAGGTTTCTTACTGGAGCGGCAGTATATTGTAGTGTCATCTGCGTAGATGCCTACTTGGGACTTGATCTCATCTGGGAGCTCGTTGATGAAAATAAGGAAGAGCGTTGGTCTCAGGATAGAGCCCTGTGGGACACCAGCATTCGTGCTGTAGGACGAAGAGGCACGCCCATTCAGAACGACCTTCATTTTGCGGTTATTTAAGAAAGATTGGATTAGTTCAAGCAGGCGACCGGTAATACCATAACCGCGTAGTTTGCATAGGAGGCCAGAGTGCCAAACCCTGTCGAAAGCCTTGGAGATGTCCAGAGCAACCGCTCGAGCCTCGTCAGACTCATCAAGGGCCTGTAGCATGTACTCCGTTACGGTTGTTAGCAGGTCGGCCGTGGACCTGGCAAAGCGGAATCCATATTGCCTGTCGGAGAAGTTTAACACAGGAAATTTGAATTAAGAAAGTTTCACTCTTCAATTCTTGCTTTTCCCAAAAATCAACATCGAGTTAAGCTGCTTGGTAAATTTTAATTCAAACAACAGACCATAGCGGGGAGGGGTAACAAGTGGCTGCTGATACCTTGGCCAGGATAGCTTCGCATAACAGAATAAATAAATAAAAATTTCAAACTTTTTTTTCCAAATGAAGCATGAACGCCAAAAAGTGAGAAAAAAAATTGTAAAATGATGAGACCTAGCTGCCAATCTAGTACTGAGCTTAAATTGATAAATTCTACTTACCATAGAGCAATGCTCATCAAAGCAATTACTATGAAAATATTTATAAAAAGATCACAGGGAAGCGCCATTATGGTGGTGTGAAAGTAACTGAAACTAGGATGCCAGGTTAAGGCCATTACAAATTCAGCTTTGTATTTCATAAAAAATTTCTAAATACATAGTAGGAGCACCACATACACGCACACATACACACACATACACACACATACACATACACACACATACACACACACACATACACACACATACACACACACATATATAATAATTTCATCACAACTAAGCCAATAAAGCCACTAAGACACAAAAGGTTACTGAATGTGAAAGAATAAGAGAAAAAAAGAAAGAAGATATTAATAAGGAACGAGAGCAATAAATCGAAACGAGTCGAGATGACAGTAGATGAGAGCTGACATGTCGATTGATGCTGTATTAAAAATTTTTGAAGATCAAAATTGGACAGAAACCAGGAAGCGGCAAGAGAGTTCCACAGGCAAGCAGCATGATTAAAGATGTTTAGGGTTACATTTAACCAATTCAACTGTAAGATGATGAGACTTTACCGCCAATCTAGTCAGTCAGTCAGTTAAGTGCCATATGTGATACACGCTTGGGCGATAATGTGTCGAAAGAGACATGACTGACTGGGCAGAAGATTATCCCGCAGTAGGTTGCCATTACTTTCTGCGGTAGACTGGTTGCCGACCAAGGATATAGAACACAATCTGTCCTGTTATTTAACCCATAACTGGAAGGAAGAGACGGATTAATACCTTTCCCAAGGGTATTTGCGCGTAAGTGAATACAATGGATTCAACTGGAATTCGAACTCGGCTTCCCGGTTTCTCGTTCCGAGCCGATATCCAATGTACCACAACGCCAATCTAGTCAGTCAGTTTAGGTGCCATACGTGATACACGCTTGGGCGATCATGTCTCGAAAGAGACATGACTGACTGGGCAGAAGATTATCCCGCAGTAGGTTGCCATTGCTTTCTGCGGTAGACTGGTTGCCGACCAAGGCTATAGAACCCAATCTGTCCTGCTATTTAACCCATAACTGGAAGGAAGAGACGGATTAATACCTTTCCCAAGGGTATTTGCGCGTAAGTGAATACAATGGATCCAGCTGGACTTCGAACTCGGCTCCCCGGTTTCACTGCGCTTAAAATTATAGAGGTGCCTTCAATATATCTTCCGAGGATATATTGCATTCCGAGGCCATTTTCCATTATTATTCCCACCACCAGATAGTTGAATTGTGTCTTCGAATTGAAATACAAATTTGATTGTAGTTGCTGGTCTCTTTAAAACTTCCAAATTGCTTACATGTTCGGCCCATGATGTTCTTAGCGTTCGTGGGTCGAGCCACATCTCCATTGCTTCAAGTCTCTTCATCTGTGTGGAAAATGTTCAGTATTTTTTTTAATCGTATCACCCCGAGCAAAGCGGTAACGCCACAGGGGGCTACGTTAGAGTGAAAAGATTGGAAAAGAGAAAGCCGGAAAGCACATCCTAAACAAGGAACAAGGGATGAGCCTCTACACCTGTTCAAAAGACATGGGTGGAGTGTGAACCAGGCGATAGTTTAGTCTAAAGTTTATCTACTCCAATTGGAAAAAAAAAACAAAGTGAGAAGATTGGAAAAGAGAAAGCCGGAAAGCACATCCTAAACAGGGAACAAGGGATGAGCCTCTTAACCTGTTCAATAGACGTGGGTGGAGTGTGAACAGGGCGATAGATGGATCTATCTACTTCAATTGGAAAAAAAAAACAAAGTGAGAAGATTGGAAAAGAGAAAGCCGTAAAGCACATCCTAAACAGGGAACAAGGGATGAGCCTCTTAACCTGTTCAATAGACGTGGGTGGAGTGTGAACCGGGCGATAGATAGATCTATCTACTCCAATTGGAAAAAAAAAAACAAAGTGAGAAGATTGGAAAAGAGAAAGCCGGAAAGCACATCCTAAACAGGGAACAAAGGATGAGTCTCTTAACCTGTTCAATAGACGTGGGTGGAGTGTGAACAGGGCGATAGATGGATCTATCTACTCCAATTGGAAAAAAAAAACAAAGTGAGAAGATTGGAAAAGAGAAAGCCGGAAAGCACATCCTAAACAGGGAACAAAGGATGAGCCTCTTAACCTGTTCAATAGACGTGGGTGGAGAACTGGGCGATAGATAGATCTATCTACTCCAATTGGAAAAAAAACAAAGTGAGAAGATTGGAAAGAGAAAGTTTGGAAAGCACATCCTAAACAGGGAACAAAGGATGAAAGCCCTCAACCTGTCTAATAGACGTGGGTGGAGGGAACAGGGCGATAGATGGATCTATCTACTCCAATTGGAAAAAAAAACAAAGTGAGAAGATTGAAAAGAGAAAGCCGGAAAGCACATCCTAAACAGGAACAAAGGGATGAGTCTTTAACCTGTTCAATGACGTGGGTGGAGTAGAACAGGGCGATAGATGGATCTATCTACTCCAATTGGAAAAACAAAGTGAGAAGATTGGAGAGAAAGCTGGAAAGCACATCCTAAACAGGAACAAGGGATGAGCCCTTAACCTGTTCAATAGACGTGGGTGGAGGTGAACAGGGCGATAGATAGATCTATCTACTCCAATTGGAAAAAAAAAACAAAGTGAGAAGATTGGAAAAGAGAAAATGGAAAGCACATCCTAAACAGGGAACAAGGATGAGCCTCTTAACCTGTTCATTGACGTGGTGGAGGTGAACCGGGCGATAGATAGATCTATCTACTCCAATTGGAAAACAAAGTGAGAAGATTGGAAAAGAGAAAGCCGGAAAGCACATCCCAAACAGGAACAAAGGATGAGTCTTAACCTGTTCAATAGACGTAAGAGGGGAACAGGGCGATAGATAGATCTATCTACTCCAATTGGAAAAAAAAACAAAGTGAGAAGATTGGAAAAGAGAAAGCCGGAAAGCACATCCTTAAACAGGGAACAAAGGAGAGTTCCTTAACCTGTTCAATAGACGTGGTGGAGTGTGAACAGGGCGATAGATGGATCGACCTACTTCAATTGGAAAAAACAAAGTGAAGATTGGAAAAGAGAAAGCCGTAAAGCACATCCTTGAAACAGGGAACAAGGGATGAGCCTCTAACCTGTTCAATAGACGTGGGTGGAGGGAACTGGCGATAGATAGATCTATCTTTACTCCAATTGGAAAACAAAGTGAGAAGAGATTGGAAAAGAGAAAGCTGGAAAGCACATCCCTAAACAAGAAATCGATGCAGCCCTAACCTGTCTAATAGACGTGGGTGGAGGAACAGGGTTATAGATGGATCTATCTACTCCAATTGGAAAAAAAAAAACAAAGTGAGAAGATTGGAAAGAGAAAGCTGAAAGCACATCCTAAACAGGAACAAGGATGAGCCTCTTAACCTGTTCAATAGACGTGGGTGGAGGTATCCGGGCGATAGATAGATCTATCTACTCCACCAAAAAACAAAGTGAGAAGATTGGAAAAAGAGAAAGCTGAAAGGTAATATCCTAAACAGGGAACAAGGATGAGCTCTTAATCAACTAATAGACGTGGGTGGAGTGTGGTCCGGGCGATAGATAGATCTATATACTCCAATTGACAAAAAAAACAAACAAAAAACAAAGTGAAAAGATTGGAAAAGAGAAAGCTGGAAAGCACATCCTAAACAGGGAACAAGGGATGAGCCTCTTAACCTGTTCAATAGACGTGGGTGGAGTGTGAACCGGGTGATAGATGGATCTATCTACTCCAATTGGAAAAAAAAAAAAACAAAGTGAGAAGATTGGAAAAGAGAAAGCCGGAAAGCACATCCTAAACAGGGAACAAGGGATGAGCCTCTTAACCTGTTCAATAGACGTGGGTGGAGTGTGAACCGGGCGATAGATAGATCTATCTACTCCAATTGGAAAAAAAAACAAAGTGAGAAGATTGGAAAAGAGAAAGCCGGAAAGCACATCCTAAACAGGGAACAAAGGATGAGCCTCTTAACCTGTTCAATAGACGTGGGTGGAGTGTGAACAGGGCGATAGATGGATCTATCTACTTCAATTGGAAAAAAAAAACAAAGTGAGAAGATTGGAAAAGAGAAAGCCGGAAAGCACATCCTAAACAGGGAACAAGGGATGAGCCTCTTAACCTGTTCAATAGACGTGGGTGGAGTGTGAACAGGGCGATAGATAGATCTATCTACTCCAATTGGAAAAAAAAAAACAAAGTGAGAAGATTGGAAAAGAGAAAGCCGGAAAGCACATCCTAAACAGGGAACAAAGGATGAGTCTCTTAACCTGTTCAATAGACGTGGGTGGAGTGTGAACAGGGCGATAGATGGATCTATCTACTCCAATTGGAAAAAAAAAAAACAAAGTGAGAAGATTGGAAAAGAGAAAGCCGGAAAGCACATCCTAAACAGGGAACAAGGGATGAGCCTCTTAACCTGTTCAATAGACGTGGGTGGAGTGTGAACCGGGCGATAGATAGATGTATCTACTCCAATTGGAAAAAAAAAACAAAGTGAGAAGATTGGAAAAGAGAAAGCCGGAAAGCACATCCTAAACAGGGAACAAGGGATGAGCCTCTTAACCTGTTCAATAGACGTGGGTGGAGTGTGAACCGGGCGATAGATAGATCTATCTACTCCAATTGACAAAAAAAAAAAAACAAAAAACAAAGTGAAAAGATTGGAAAAGAGAAAGCTGGAAAGCACATCCTAAACAGGGAACAAGGGATGAGCCTCTTAACCTGTTCAATAGACGTGGGTGGAGTGTGAACCGGGTGATAGATAGATCTATCTACTCCAGTTGATTTACTGCCATATAGGAGATGAAATGTTACACAGAAGTTCAGCACAGTTTTCTTTTGTTCCTAACAATATTTTCCCGTGTCCTAATACTTTTCTTAGTTTCTGAGATAGAACTTTCGCTAATCCTACGCACATTCGGATTTCTAAATCACTTTGTGCCATCTGTTACTACACTACCAAGATAGTAATCTTGCTGGGGTATTTTTCATTTACATAGTCCTTTCTTTTTGTTTCCTACCTTCTCTAAGAATTCTTTTAGTTTCTGAGATTGCATGAACACAATGTCATTCAATTATTTTATTTTGATACGATTATATCCGCCGTCATCGGTAATATTAACCGGTAATGTTTTACCATTCAGTCAGTTAAGTGCCATACGTGATACACGCTTGGGCGATCATGTCTCGAAAGAGACATGACTGACAGGGAGGTAGGTTGTCATTACTTTCTGTGGTAGACTGGTTGCCAGCCAAGGCTATAAAACCCCATCTGTCCTCTTATTTATCCCATAACTGGAGAGAAGAGACGCATTAATACCTTTCCCAAAGGTGTTTGCGCGTAAGTGAATGCAATGAATTTCAACTGGAATTCGAACTCGACACCCGATTTCTCGTCCCGAGCCTATATCCACTGCACCACAACGCACGTCCTCCAGTAGTGAAATATTCACTATTTCCTTATGTGGAAACATTCAGTATCGACTGACTTGACAGTCAGTGCTACTTCATACAATGATTCCGAAACGGAGCTGCTATCTGTTAATCACCTTAGACAATCGCTCCTACCCATCATTAGCATGGATCAGGCTAGTCTCCCTGAAAGTAAAACACTGCGCCTCCTCGAGTTAACTCTCACAACAGATCTCAAGTAATATGACTATATAGAATCTATAGCTAAATCCGCTGCTTAGAAGATCGGTTATCTGTCAGGGTCAGGAAGTTTTTCCCGTTTGAAACAATCCTGCACGTATACAAATCTACCATCCACCCGTGCATTGAATACTGCTGCCATATCTGGTCTGGTGCTCCTGCTATCCTAGGTGTCCTTGACAAAATCCAACGGAGAATCTGTGATGTGATAGATCCCAACTTGGCAGCTCGGATACAGTCACTTTCTCACCGGCGCAATGTGGCTTCCCTGTGTCTCTTCTATAAATACTTTCACGGCTTTTGCTCAGTTGAACCTGGTACCCCTATATATGAACTTACTCGAGCCACAAGATGAGCAACCAGGTCTCACCCTTTTACTGTGAAATCAATCATTTGTAAACGCAAAATCTACTCCAACAGCTTCTTTTCTCGCAATTCCCGCCTGTGAAATTCCCTTCCGTTTACTTGCTTCCCCGACAGTTACAATCTCCAAGTATTTAAATGTAAAGTCAATCGTCATCTCCTATCTCACTAACCTGCATCCTCTCTCTTATGCTCCTTTCTCCGCCCACTCCACTCTCATCAGTATTCTCAGCCTTCTCTTACCCACTTCCTGACAAACCCTATAACCTGTCACTCTTTCTCAAAATATTCCTCCGATATAACCCTCTGCTCAACAGTGGCAGCAAAATGCCTTGCTTGGGGCGACAGGATTATAAAAAAATACACCACAGTCCGCATATGTTCACTGCTTTATCTATGTATGCATAAGGCTTGTTAACCATCTCATCGCAGTAGTCGTCCTTTGACTAATTTTTATAATTTTCACCGTTGCTGATAAAATTACGAAACGGCTTCTTTGAAAATTCACAAGAGAATGTAAAAGAATAGAATTTCCCCCAAACTAATCTTTTGATCTGATAAAAGGAGTT
Source organism: Ascarosepion bandense (assembly GCA_037127315.1). Classification (NCBI taxonomy): domain Eukaryota; kingdom Metazoa; phylum Mollusca; class Cephalopoda; order Sepiida; family Sepiidae; genus Ascarosepion; species Ascarosepion bandense. The sequence goes on from JBBBDQ010001448.1 coordinate 1,755,591, forward strand.
GTTTTCTGACTAAGATAATATAATAGAAAAAGGAAACATCTAACTTTGTCTCGGTTTATAACTTTCTCTTTGTAGATTTAGCACATTATTAGATATATCAAACTGCTGGTTTTTCGTTGTAACAAATGATTGCCAGCACATAAAATCATATTGTTAACCAGTCAGTCAGTTCAGTAGGACATCGAAGATTATTTCTATGAAAAAAGTACCAATGTAGATCAGTTTAATAATTGAACTTGAGAACCTTCACAAAGAAATGACGCTCAATTTGATTGTTTCTTGGCTCTTACGAATAGTAGCTATAAATTGTGGTGATAAAATGTTTTTCAACTCAATTTGCTTTTCTTGATTTATAATCATTTTATGACTTATAGTGGGCTATCTACAACGAGGTCAAATTCCGTTAATCTTCAGCAACATACAACTACCCTTCACTAGAACGGATTCCCCACTATAAACTGGAAAAGAATGGATAACCCACTATAAATTGGTGACCTCGACATGATCCGAACACGCAACCTGCTGAACGTCATGGTCGCCAGTTTATAGTGCGGGTCGCCAGTTTATTGTCGCAATAGAAGGCTGACAATAGAATTCGACACTTATGGTAGGTGCGGGGCGTTGTATTTATGGAAACAGTCTTTGAATTATCCTCTCCTGTGGTCAGTAAGTAGTTTTGAGACAGCGAAAGATAAGATGAGAGAGGTAAGGGAGGCTAGCATAGTAAGCCGCCTTATGTAGGTCAAGGGGGATTCTGATTACATTCCTCTCTCTCGCGTCAGTCCGTGTGGGTCTGTCTATCTGGCGATACTTTCTGTATCGTCTTTTTATTTCGACTTTTTAGATCGCAGCAGATCATTTGGGAATTCATATCCATATTTGATTCTGGGCTTCCCATTGGCCGATAAATAAAATTCGCGTAAGCTCGCGAACTGGAAATTTAATATTTAATTTATTTTTAGTTTTCAACCGGAACATCTGCGGAAATTCGGCTGCGCACCGTCGAGTTTTGATCATTTGCTTTTTGGTTGTGAGGGTGTAAACATCCGGTGCCTCGCTTTTGCTTGGTCGGTATTACCTCAAAATCACTGGAGAACAGGTATTTTTGTAATCGTATCTTATACTTCATTCTAGGTAAAGTGGGTGGACAGAATACAAAATTCAACTCGTTTTGGGTTCTGTTATGTCCTGATTCTTGTCAACAGCCCATGTGTATTTTCCAGATTTTTCCAATTAGTATTAAAAAATTAAGTCGTGAATAAAAATTTATTTTCAAGTATCGTGAATACAAGCAATTTAAACTACAATAAAATTACATTATAATGAAAGATATTACTAAAAAAAATGAAATGAAGCTATCACTGTATCAAAAATTATTTTACAATACTATCGTAGGTTTTTTCAAACAGTGGGTTCAGATCATTTAGTGGGTCGCTAGATAAATTAAATAGGTCACGACATAAAAGAAACACACACACACACACACACACACACACACACACACACACACACACAAAATGCTGAATATAAATAATTTTAAATGGTGCACAGCACTGCACTCTCTAATAGTTTTCACCGAAATAAGTTCATATTATATTTTATTTTTACAAATAAAATTTTATATATATATATATATATATATATATATATATATATATATATATATATATATAACAGCAATGAATTAGAACACTCTCAGCTATTGGGCATGTATAATGATAATATACACGCTAAAAAGTCTCCCTCCTTCTACCGTGCGCCCGGGTTTCAATCCTGGGTAAAAAGTAATCGGCTGTCTAACTGTACTGATGAGCTGTGATACAGCGAAAAAGATCTGTCTGCGGATGACTATATATAGCCTATTCTCAATAAGTTTCTGTATCTTCGTCAAACTCGTTTGGGACTGAGTCACGTCAGTTCCCTTCACAAAAAACCTCGCGTCGAAACTTATCTACGAAGGTGTGCATTGCATTCATCTTCGTTAGCGATGAAAACTGTTGACATAGTTGATTAATTCAGTTGCATCTGCAGTCAAGGAAAAAATTGAATTTCCCAACTCAATGTCGAAGTCGAGGATCAGTACATTCTTTCTGTGGTAGAAATAGAATGTGTGGTTTTTATTTGAAGTCACAGAATTTTCGCTCTGTTGTCTGCTGCTTCGGTGAAATTTAAGAACGGACTATTTTTTAAAAAGTAATAATTTTATATTATAATTGTGCTTGTTTCTTCCTTAGTTTGTTACTTAGTTCATCCGTCCATTACGCGACTTACTCTCAATACGAGCTTTTCCTTCCCCACTATCTTTTTAAACGCTACTCTCCTCAGCCTTTCTCTCACCTATGCCAAACGGAAGAGTAGTAAAGAGTGAGAGAGTAGGAGGAGAAAGTCTTTACCGTAGCAGCAGCAGCAGCAGCTTAAGCTGTGTGTATATGCGTGTGTACTATACAATATAGTAAAAATAGGTAGGTTTGTTGTATCCCGCGACCTAATAACAAAATGTCTGGCCTCTTTTACACACTTGGCCATTACTCAGTTGGTTTTTTCTGTTTACAATGGACACAGGAGCCTTTAAAGTAACTTTATTTTCAAAATTTTTTTAATCCCTTCAAACATTTTCGAAATTTTGTCAAAAAGTGTTGTTTTGATTTGAGTTAGAGGTTAAACAAACGTTACGACTGTTTCACAATGGAAACATAAGGCTTGCATCACCCACTTTTTTTGGGTGACAAACACATTAATTTGGAAATTCTCGCAAAAATCAAATAATTGTCGGATTTTAATGAAACTATCAGTACTCATTCACAAATGAATGAAATTATTTTTGAAATTATTATTTTTAAAAAATCTTGATACAAAATATTTTTTACCTCTGTTACCGCTCCCCTCCACGTAAATCCATTAACTCTTATATTGATGGCTAACTTTTGTTTTATTTGTTGAACGCTGGACTCATTGGGGAATATAAATCATCTATTTCTTTTTATTCTAAGTTTGCAATCATTATCCAAAAATCTTCTCCAAAGAGTAAAATACAAAATGCAATAAAACTCTGATATAATTTAATTTGAAAAGGTTTTAATTGCTGGAATAAATAATAAATATTAAGGACATTATACTCTGAAGAAAAAAACATTCATTTTTTTTTTTAATCATATCACCCCGAGCAAGGCGGTATCGCCACTGATGATGTGGCTACGTAAGAGTGAAAAGATTTGGAAAAGAGAAAACCGGAAACCACATCCTAAACAGGGAACAAGGGATGAGCCTCTACACCTGTACAATAGAGGTGGGTAGATTGTGAACCGGGCGATAGTTTAGTCTATCTACTCCAATTTAAAAAAAAAAAAAAAGAAAAAGTAGGGGCGTTGAGTTAACTAAGTTTTAACTTAGTTAAAGTTCAGTAAAAGAAATTTCTTTGAAAAAAAAATACAAAAAAAGCACTCGTTTAAATAACTATGAAACTTTTAAAATTAACCACAACAAAAAATTAAAATAAAATGAAATCAAAGCAAAATCATGACTTACTATTAAAGTTGTTCCGAACCCAAAAAACACGTGCTCTAAACCAGTTGATAGAAGAATAATTTTATCTTTTTGGATATTACGTGCTGTATATGCGGGTGGGTGGGGAGTCAACTAACTAGACAATGGTCGAGCAAAGAAGACGACCAAGGAATTTAACAGAGGAATTTTAAAACAAAACAAAATTATCCTCCAGTAAAAGAAATTTCTTTGAAAACAATACAAAAAAAGAGCTCTCGTTCAAATAACTTTTAAAACGATTTTTATTAAACTTTTAAATTTTAGATAGGAAATATAATCACCAATTCTTAACTAAAAAGTCTACTCTCAATCAATTAAAATATTTTTAAAACTTTGTATATTATTAAGTTATTTAATAATAATAAAAATGAAAACGATTCTTTTAAAATTTTATAATTCTATTAATTTATTTTATTTATTAAGACGTTACTATCATTTGTAGTATGACAAAGTAAAATTTTTCCATGATATCATAATTATCCTTACGTGGAAATTCCATGGGTTCCGCTAGTTCCTATAAATAGATTATACAAATGGTTACATGCAATTCCAATATGTGCAGATCAGAAGAAGTAAACATAAATCAACCAAGTAAAAATAGTTTGAATCTAGCTTATTTGCATGTTGATGGCAGGTCTCATTTCAAGCACACACAGTAATCAGCTATCGTGAAGGAATCCCAATGAACTTGATACCGTTCCTTCCCAAATTTTGATATATTGTTGGAATATGTCCCAGTATTCGTCACTTCAGTCAGTCGATTAAATGCTATACGGGATACACGGTTGGGCGATCATGTCTCGAAAGAGACATGATTGACTGAACAAAAATTTTTCCCGCAGTAGGTTGCCATTACTGTCTGCGGTAGACTGGTTGTCAAACCAGGGCTATAGAACTCAATCTGTTATGCTATTTAACCCATAACTGTTATGCTATTTAACCCATAACTATATTTTGCAAAGGTATTGGTGCGTAAGAATTCAATTGCTCTGCTCTCCGAATTCTTGTTCTGAGCCAATATCCACTGCATCACAATGCACATGCGTAAGTTCGTCGCTTACTAAATTACTTGGAAATTAGCCAAGATGGCTATTCAAAAAATTAATTTTTACGCTTATATTGCAACTTAACTCTTGTAGCCCCTTACAATTTTGATTTCTTTTTAGTTATTTGATCTAAAATTGTCTAAAAAAGTTTTTTATCAAGTTCACCAATGAGAATCAGGTATTCATTTCACATTCATTCAAGACTTTAGGAAAATTGCCGTCTTTAATTATCGTTCTGATTTGAGAACCGTGAAAAATGCCCACCTTGATTGAAATAAGAACTTATGAAATAGGTACTTACAAACTGTGAAATTAAACTAGAAACACGAACGAGTAGGTTCAATAAAATTACGTTTAATTAAATCACGATGAAAAAATTACCCACTAAATCCAATGGAACCAATTCAAAATTATATCAGATCCCAAACTTAATTAATTGACTGAATGAACTGGCTGATTAACTCCGGATAAAAGTCGCTTATATATATTTTAGTTGTCTCTCTAGAATATTCTACAGAAAACAGGAAACCTCTAGAAAGTTGATTTTCCCGCAGTAGGTTGCACTTTCTTTCTGCGGTAGACTGGTTGCCAACCAAGGCTATAGAACCCAGTCTATCAACCCATAGCTGGAGGGAGAAATGATGAATTCATATCTTTCCAAGGTTATTTGTGCGTGAATGCATGAAAGGAATTCAACCGGAATTCGAACTCAGCTCTCCGATTTCTCATTTGGAGTTCGCCACTTCAGTCAGTCAGTAAAGTGCCATACGTGATACACGCTTAGGCGATCATGTCTCGAAAGGGTAGAAGATTACTGACTGGGTAGAAGATTATCCCGCAGTAGGTTGCCATTGCTTTCTGCGGTAGACTGGTTATCGACCAAGGCTATAGAACCCAATCTGTCCTGTTATTTAACCCATACCTGGAAGGAATAGACGGAATAATATCTTGCCCAAGGGTATTTGCGCGTAAGTGAAGGCAATGAATTCAGCTGGAATTCGAACTCGGCTTCCCGATTTCTCGTTCCGAGCCGATATCCAATGCACCACAATTCGTCACTTACATCCCCTAAATTTCTTGGAAATTATTCAAGATGGCTATTCAAAAAATGTATTTGTACGCTCATATTGTAACCTACCTGTTTGTAGCCCTTTATAATTTTTTATGAGTTATTTCTTTGATATCTGCTTTACAATTGCCTATAAAGTTTTCTGTTGAGTCCACGAATGGGAATCAGGCATTTTTCTAATTTATTCTAACCACTCTGTGGTAGCTATTGGTTCTTCGTTCCAGTCGTCTATTATCCCTATCCATAAGACCTCTTTCCGGTACCAGGATGTTGTCTGGGACTCACTCTGTGATTTTCTTCGTAACGTCCCATGGATTATTATATTCAACCCCCCAACTGAAAATTGCGCCACTAATGTTTCTATTGGGTCGAAGTCGGCATGGACACTTTTCTTTTTTCTCATAAATATCAGGTGAAATCTCAGTTCTTTCCATGGCTCACAACAACATACCCAGCCGCTGTATCACAGAAACCACTATTTTCAGTTATACCAATGTGACACCTCTAGTCATAACAAGTGTCTATTCGTTGCTGCTCGTAATAAATGTAAGCGAGTCTTCTAAGAAGTGTAATATAACAATCTGGCCCCACCCGAGGAAGTGATGCAAGCGATGGTGTTTCCCGTCGGTGAAGGGGGCGGCGAAGCGACAAGACAGGTGTTTGTGAAATACATCCTGTCGAGGCCGGAGCGGATGTCGTTGACCTTATTTCCGACAGCGGCGGAAATGACTACGGAGGCAAACAGATCAGGTGTCTCTTAGAATTACGTGGGCGTTGCGTGGGCGAGGCAAAACCGGAAGGAACGTCCCGGTTCTAGAAGACTATATAAAGACCTCGACACACGGATTCGCCAGCAGAGAACGGCCAGTGGAAGCAGAGAAACACCACAGGCAGACTACACTCCCGTCGACCCATTCTGTGCGCGCTCTCACCCTCCCGTTCTCTATTCCACACGGTTCGTCGTCATTAATAAAAATATAACCTTATATTTTTATATATGCGTGTTTGTTGTTTTGTCGTCGTACGGCGATATATAACATACGCAAATTGGTGCCTAGTGACTTGCTGTTTTGAGACAACAACAACAACAACAACAACAAAACAGATAGATACGAGCTTGGTTACCACAGCGACAATTGAAATTCAACGGAATTAAAACTACCAGATAGAAGACGAAAATAGAAAACAACCGGACGACATCAACGAAAGGTAGGTGACTTTTGATTCGAACTTGTGTGTGTTCTGCTCTTGTTCATAAGTTATATTTAAAAAAAAAAAAAAAAAAAAATGGAACAGCATACTTTTGCCGATTTTGTTCAAGGTCTGACCCTAGAATTGAGAAATGTGGCTTGTTCGGTGTCGAACACTTTAAGGGGAGAATCTTTTTTAAAAAATATACAGCCATTAGCATGCAAAGAAGATGGTGGTTGCAGTGCTTGGTTGGAGGATATGGAGAGGTATTTTAGAGTTGTGCGCGTGGCAGAAGAAGACAAGTGTCAGGCAGATCTTCTCACAACAAGGGGAGCTGTTGGACACTATGTATATAGACTAATCTCTAGTAACCCACAACTCACATGGAAGGAGTTAAAAACTTCTTTAAAGGAATATTACGGATTGGTTTTAGACCCCGACGCACGGTTAGTCGAATTAGTGAACATTAAGCAGGGTAGAACAGAGGGGGTGCAGGACTACATGCAGAGAGTAGTACGCCTAGCGGAGAGCGCATATGTTGGGGTTGACGGGAGGAATGAAGTTGTGACAAAACAAGTTCTAGGATTTTTTATAAAAGGTCTAAGGGATCGGGAAATAAAGATGGCAGTTATGAAGGATGAGCCACAAACACTAGAGGCTGCCTATCAGAAAGCGTTATCTGAGTTGAGATGGAAAATTCGACTCGATGCAAACTCTGAATACGAAGAGGAGCCTATGGAAATTTGCCACTCTCGGAGACGGGTACCGATAGAAGCCGTAAGCCCCGCTAAATCTAATAATACTAATAATAATAGGAATAAGAACAATAGAAAAGTTGGGACTCGTGAGCGGGAGAGGAACGGGAGCGTTGTTAGGTGTTGGAATTGTGGGAAAGAAGGCCACATAGCGAGATTTTGTAGACGCGCCCCGGGAAACGGCAGAGGTCCGTTCGTGCGACGCCCAACGAACGGAACAAGACGGTACCAACGCACATAGTTGGTAATATGGGCGCGCCAAATTCCATCTTTATTAGAATAGAACGTAGACCTTATAGGCCATTGGTAGATACAGGAGCAGAGGTATCGGTTATAAGCTGTAGGGTATTTAAAAAATTGCGACTGGGACTTGAACTGCAAAAGAGGGACATTAAACTTCGAACTGCGAATGGTTCCCCGTTATACGTTGAAGGCCTTTGTCGTCTACAGGTCCAGATAGGAAGTAAGTCCATACCCCATGATTTTTTAGTCGTGAAAAATCTCAATAGAAATGTTATACTTGGCCGAGATTGGCTGATGCAGAACGGGGTGAGAATGTATTTCGATTTGGGGGCATTGAAGATTGGTGAAGAATACGTGGCATTAGAGGAGGATGTTCATGTTTCCTCTATTGTTAGGTTAGCTCAAAAAGTAACATTAAGACCTCAACACCTGCATGCTTGTCTGGGATTAACCAGGCTGAGAAATGGACGTGGCAAAGAATATGAAATCGAACAGCTGAGTAGTGGATATGTTAGCAACTTATGTGGTATATCAGTAGCCAACGCAGTTGTAAAAATGCCAAAGTCTCGTAAGTTTCAGTTGCTGATAATGAATAACACTAACCAGACAATCACTTTGAGACGGGGGTGTCCGCTGGCTAAGTTGGAAAGGGCAGGTAATATTACTGAAATTACTATGCCCGATAAACAAAATAATAAAAGTCCTGATGTAGATTTGGAACAGGTACATGTACCGGAGGAATTCAAGCCTGAAATTAACAAATTGCTAAAAAGAAATAGGGACATGTTCGTTAGTGACGACAAGAACCTGGGCAGAACCGATACTGTGGAGATGCGTATCGATACTGGAACGCATGAGCCCATAAGAAAACGCCCATATCGCACACCCCTCAAACAAAGAAAGACAATGGATTCAGCAATCGACGAAATGATGCAGGCAGGTGTAATTGAGAGATCCAATAGCCCGTGGGGTTTTCCAGTAGTTTTAGTAGAGAAGAAAGACGGTGGTAAGAGATTTTGTGTAGACTTTAGAGCACTTAATAAGATTACAAAGAAATATGCTCGACCTCTTCCTGTCATCGATGATATACTGGCATCACTTGGTTCGGCAAGGTACTTTTCGAAGCTTGATTTAAAATCAGGGTACTGGCAAGTTAAGCTTCATGATGATGACAAAGAAAAAAGTGCATTCACCTGCCACAAGGGTCTGTTTCATTTTAATGTTATGCCATTTGGACTTGCAAACGCACCCGGCATCTTCCAGGAATTAATGTCAGTTGTTTTACAGGGACAGGAAGATTTTGCTCTGGCATATTTAGATGATATTCTGATATTTTCAAATACGGTGGAAGATCATTTAAAACATATAGACACAGTCTTGAGTAGTCTACGTAAGCACAACCTTAAATTGAAGCCAGCTAAGTGTGAGTTCTTTAAGAAAGAGACCCAATACCTGGGGTTCAAGATAAGTGAAGAGGGAATACAACCAGACCTCAATAAAGTCAAGGCTATAAAGTCAGTTTCTACTCCAACCACTGTTAGGCAAGTAAGAGCTTTTATCGGGATGACCTCATACTATCGCCGCTTTATTAGAAATTTCTCTGATATAGCCGAACCGCTGGTCAATTTGACAAGGAAATATGCACGATTCCAATGGGACGATGCTTGCCAAACCGCTTTCGATACACTAAAAACGAAGCTCACGGAGATGGTAACACTAGCCTATCCCAACCCAAATAAGGCGTATAGGTTATATACTGACGCATCCGATCAATCGATTGGCGCATGCCTATCCCAGGTGGTGTACGATAAGGAAAATAGGAAGGATGTAGAAAAACCAATTTATTTATTGTCCCATAAATTAAGTGACACACAAATGAGGTGGTCAGCTATAGAGAAAGAGGCTTATGCCATTCACTATGCTCTTCAAAAACTGAATCACTACCTGCATGGCGCAACATTCACAATATACACTGATCATAGGCCCCTGGAGCACTTACTTAACTCGCCCATACAAAATAAGAAGATACAGACTTGGGCTCTGAGCATGTCTGGCTACAATTGCAGCATACAGTATCTTAAGGGTAAGGATAATGTTTGCGCGGATCTCTTATCACGCGCTGTTGATGTGAACGAAGACCATATTGCTTCTCCAGTAGATATAGATGATAGAAATTACTTGGTTAGTGTTATAAACTCCAACCTAATGGAGCCGGAAGAATTAGCAGCCCATAAAAATGTCGGAAATTCATCAGAGGCACCCGAACGGCCCACATTGAAAGGAATAGACATAATCAGGGAGCAAGAATCAGACAAAAACATCTTAGACCTGAAGATTAGATTACGAAATGGTAGGGCTACCAAAGCAGAACAGAAGAGATATATAGTAATGGATGAGGTGGTGTACTATTTGTCTCAACCTGATGATGAACCCCTCATCAGGCTGTATGTACCATCTCACCTTAGAAAAAGGGTGCTAGTTCAATACCATGATGACAGTGGCCATATGGGGGTGGATAAGACATTCCACTCAATAAAACAAAAGTATTTCTGGCCTTGTTTACTTAGAGAAATAAATGATTTCGTAGGTAAATGTATCCCGTGTCAGACAAGAAACCTAAAGAAGCAGCAACCCCACATACAGGAATGTGACTTCCCTCCTTTTCCTTTCGCAAAGGTTGCTTTAGATGTCTCAGGACCCTACCCAAAGACCCATTCAGGTAACCAATACATAGTTACATTCATAGATATGTACAGTGGTTGGCCGGAGGCATTTGCGGTTCCTAACAAGAAGGCAGAAACAGTGGTGCATCTCTTAGTTGACGAAATTTTCCCCAGATTTGGGACACCACTTCAGCTTTTAACTGATAATGGGCCAGAAAATGTCAACAGGGTAATGAAAAAGACATTAGAAGACCTAAATGTACACCATGTGACAACTTCTTTTTATCACCCCCAGAGCAACGGTAAGGTTGAAAGGTTTCACAGAACAATGCATGACGTTCTAGCAAAAAAAATCGGCAACAACGAACAGTCGTGGGATATTTACATTAACCAAATGTTGGCGGCTATCCGGTTTCATGTGAGCGAAACCACTAAGTTTTCACCGTATTACTTGCTCTACAACAGGGATGTTATTTTGCCCTTGGACAATATACTGAGGCCTCGTCGCATATATTATGGTGATGAGCATCACCAAATTGCACTACAGGAAATGCATCGTAGCTTCACTTTAGTTAGGAATAATATAAGAAAAGCGAGGAGAGCCGCGATAGATAAGTCGCGTGGTAAGACGAAAAATACAACTTTTGAGGTTGGTGATTTGGTGTACTATAAGAATCACCAAAAGAAAGGGAAGTTAGATGTGCGCTGGCGGCCATATTATGTGATCGTTGAAAAGACTGGCCCGGTCTCTTATAGAATTAGAGATCAGTTAACCGGCTCGGTCATTAAGACGCATGCTGAGCATCTTCGGGCAGCGTCCATTGATGAATGGAAAATCCCTACTTCCGATAGGCCGTTACGAAAGATTGTATTGGCTGCTCCAGTAGAATCCAGTGATTCGGATGACGAATCCGGAGCAGAACAGACCGACTTTCCAGTGCACAAAAATCGACACCAACGTGTGGAATCAGACGATGAGTCTGATGTTCCATTAATGGAGCGTCGCATCATGACGCGACGTAAAATGGCGAATAAAAACGTGTCAACTATTGATAATGATGATAGAATCGGTGGTATAAATAATGTTTCATCCACGTTCGAGGATGATTGCTTAAAGTGTGAAACGACTGGATCTACTCATGTAGATCAGGGTTTTTCTAGGGAATCACCTAGCAGCGAAGATGCCCAAATGAGGCAAACGTCTGTTGGGGCAAAAAGCACGGATAGACCTGCAGATTCCACAGTTGATCGGAACAAAAAGAAAGAACAACTGAAAAGTCTTGTAGACTTATTGGCTGATATGCTATAGGATTGGGAAAGAAAGCAGTGGGAGGATTAACGATAGTTTAAGTGAAATAGTTAGGTCACCTTCCTTATAGCAAAACATGCGGAAGATACAAACTAAGGAATTACGAGTCACGGGTCCATTTTTTTTTTAGACTAAATTAAGATAGATGAAACCTCTAATCCTCCACAAGTAAATTGCATGCGGATTAACGTTGGAATCAGGGTAATTTTCTTCGTTTTCTATTGAACATTTCTCGGTCAGACTATGAATGATATGTACTGCAGATAATGGCAGTTTTTCTGTGTTCAAACAGAGTATGTTTGAAATTAAATTAAATTAAATGAAGTTACATGTGTAACAATAAACTCGAGCGGAAACACGCATGGTGTTGGTCAAAGGTCATTTACTCGATGTCAGTTTGGAAACTGGGGCGCGGTTACCGCCTATGATCATATGGTCGTGCATCGAGGCGTCTACGCGTATGGACAGAGTCGAGAAAGGAAACGAACATTGAAATTTACAGAAACTTAAAAAAATAAAAATAAAAATAAAAAATAAAAAGAACAATGAAACATCGAGCTGGGAGAACATTATCCTCTGTATAAGTCCCAAGTAATTCTATCATCACTTTTGTGGCAGTTTCATTCATTTTGGCTTCCAACACTGCATCATGAAGCATACGCAAGAGATTCTGTGTTTTTTGTACAGGAAAATTCCACAATGGACACGAACATTGTTGGGTTGCCGATGTAGGCTCCCCCATATATATATATATATTTTTTTTTGTTTTGTTTGTTTCGGCGTGCACATGTTTTGTTGTTTCGGTGTGCACATGTTTTGTACAATTGTCGGGCTTGTGTGGCATGGGGGTGTGTGTGAGGGTGTTGCGCTTAAAATGTTCTTAGGTGAACATTTTGGAAAATGGGAGGGCGAGGAGTGTAATATAACAATCTGGCCCCACCCGAGGAAGTGATGCAAGCGATGGTGTTTCCCGTCGGTGAAGGGGGCGGCGAAGCGACAAGACAGGTGTTTGTGAAATACATCCTGTCGAGGCCGGAGCGGATGTCGTTGACCTTATTTCCGACAGCGGCGGAAATAACTACGGAGGCAAACAGATCAGGTGTCTCTTAGAATTACGTGGGCGTTGCGTGGGCGAGGCAAAACCGGAAGGAAAGTCCCGGTTCTAGAAGACTATATAAAGACCTCGACACACGGATTCGCCAGCAGAGACCGGCCAGTGGAAGCAGAGAAACACCACAGGCAGACTACACTCCTGTCGACCCATTCTGTGCGCGCTCTCACCCTCCCGTTCTCTATTCCACACGGTTCGTCGTCATTAATAAAAATATAACCTTATATTTTTATATATGCGTGTTTGTTGTTTTGTCGTCGTACGGCGATATATAACAGAAGCAATGCCCCTGTTTGCTGAGAGAATGAGGCACTGCATAGCCTCTAACAACTTTGACTTCCGTGATTAATGGCGGCTCTGTAATTGGTTATTAAAAAACGTGTAGGGGCCTCGGTGATGCTTGGTAAATTGGCCTTGTACCAAACACGTCCGAAGTGTCCACAATTTAAATATCAGAAGGTTGGATGTTGAAATGTGGAAGGATAGAATATTTCGTTGAAACATTAAAGCAAAAATTTATTAACAGAATGACAAAATTGTAAGAAGAAAAATATAAGTGAAATTTGTTAACTGAACAAGATAACATGTTTGTGAGAAAAATGTTCATAGATAAAATGCATGTAGTTTTGTAGTTAAAATTGTTCAAAGAGAAATGTAAGTATTTAAATGTCCACAGAAGTTTAGAGTTCTTGGTTGTGTAGTAGCAGAATGTAAAGTCTTATGTTCCTTCCTCTTTTTGGTAGGTTGGTTACAGAGTGAGAGAGAAGGTTAAACAAATAAAGAACTTGTACTTAGCGCGTCATGTTGTCGTTATTGCTGTTGTAATTGCTCCCTTTGGTGGCGAGGAGTGAAAATGAAGATTAGAAGAAAAGATCAAATGAATCTGTGACGTACCTTACGTCTGCGTGTCGTGAAGTGAAAAAGAAGAAAAGAAAGTTGGAAGAAGAGGTCAGCGAGATGTGACCAAGTCAGCTTGAAGTTTCTTCCTTACAATGTGAGATGCTAGCAGATACCGCTCCCATTCTGACTGGCTTTGATCGGTCACGGAATGTTCTTAAGTAGTGAATCGGATCATGTGATCTGCTTCAGAGAGTATTTTTGCTTCTAGGTGTGAAAAAGACATCATATATGAATTTTCTATTTCTAATCCAATCAAGATCCAAAATTTTGCTTTTTACACTGACTTGTGAATTTTTCTTGGTCAGGGTTTTTTCCAAAATGTTTTTAGTCGTTTGAATCCACTTTTGTGGTTGTGCAATTTTACTTTGTGTGTTTTCGTTAATTGATGGATGATATAGGATTTGTATCCTATAATCGGGAAAACTCTCTTTTTTCCCCCACTTCAATCAATTTGAGGTGTTAACTTCCCCTTCTGATAAAGCTGAATACTTTGCCCGTAAATTCTTCTCAAACTCTACTATTGATTCATCGGAGTATCTTGGTCTACCTTCCAACATAGAACTGACTGATAGGTATATAACTCCTTTCTTTTCTAGTCTAGAGCCTCACCAAGTATGCAGACCCAATGGCATCCCTGTAATAGTCATTAAGAAGTGTGATCCCAAACTGGCTTCTGTTCTCTCTAAACTGTAAAATAAATGCTTCGCTCCTAACGTCTGCACCTGAATTCCGAAATTTTATTCACTATTTATTACATTTTATTTTTTTTCTACTCCACCAATAAGAGTCGATAGATTCGCATGTTTGGCAAAAAAACTATATGCAGATGACACTAAGTGAAAATCATACATATGTCCCATAATTATGATCAGTAAAACCATGGAAAGTATGGATACCGAGATAGGCAGTTATATCAACAAGATTTAGCAAGGAACGAAAAGAAGAAAAACGTTATTTAAATTTCATTTTGAGCATCCGATTTGATTCTCTACTTTTGAGCTTGTGTTTTTGAGCAGTGGTGAGTGTAGGGTTTGATACATTCACCCCCCCCCCACACACACACATGGTCATTCAGCGTTCACGTGATAACCCTAGTTTTTCCGCGCTATCGGTAAGCCGATATAAGCGGGGAGCGTCACGTGTTACGGCAGTTAGGGTTCTCTCCCGGGCAAGAGCAGACATGTTTATTAGCTAACTCACACATACACACGCGCACTAATTGCGGGTAGCAATTAGTGGCGCAAATTTTTATTTCTCGCCAGCATGCACACACAACGCTAAAAAAACTCCAATTGGAAACAGACATTAACAGTATGTACATTAACTTTATTCAAACTGAACTTTATTCAATTTAATCTTCTATCGAACTTTTACGTTTCTCTCCAGACAAGGGGAAAGAACTTTTCTTTCCTTATTGATTTGCATGCTTTCAACTCTATGTAACCTTTGTTAATATATTATTGTTCTGGTTGCTTTCGCCTATTCGTGTTTCCTTATTTCCTGTGTTATTTCATGATCCAAGTTACACTGAGCCGACTCATAAATATAAATTAGTAATGGACGCTTCGTCCTCTACAGTGAGCTTATTTGTTATTGATAGCAAGAGTGATTAAGGCTTGGAGCTCAGTTATTTTACGACCGATGGAAAGTGTTACACAGAGATCCAAAGGTGAATTGGCATGGCAAAGGACGCGTTCCAGAAGCTGAGTAAAGTACTAACACACAGGAAAATTTCACTAGAAACAACAAAAAGAGTTCTGGATTGCTATGTGATGTCAGTTCTTCATACGGCAGTGAATGTTGGACAATATCATCGAAAATGAGGACAAAACTGGAAGCAGCGGAAATGTGGTTCTACAGAAGGATGCTGCGGATATCGTGGACTGAGCATGCAAGCAACGATGAGGTGCTGGAAAGAAGGGCAACAAAAAGTAAATTAATACTGAGCATCAGGAAGAGACAACTGAAGTTCCTGGGACATGCAATGAGGAAGGAGAGCTTGGAGAACCTGATACTGACTGGCCGGATAGAAGGAAAGAGAGACAGAGAAAGGCAGCAAACTATCGCCCTGTTCACACTCCACCCACGGCTATTGAACAGGTGAAGAGGCTAATCCCTTGTTACTTGTTTAGGATGTGGTTTCCGGCTTTCTCTTTTCCAATCTTTTCATTCTTTTCTTTTTTTTTAATTGGAGTAGATAGACTAAACTATCGCCCTGTTCACACTCCACCCACGTCTATTGAACAGGTGAAGAGGCTCATCTCTTGTTCCTTGTTTAGAATGTGGTTTCCGGCTTTCTTTTTTCCAGTCTTTTCACTCTTACGTAGCCACCTGCGCTTCAGTGGCGTTACCGCCTTGCTCTGTGTGATATGATTAAAAAAAAAAAACATATTTGCAGGGCCTGATCAGGTGGATGACGGAACGGGGGTTGCCAGGGGTAACAGGAGCAAACATACTAAGAGCCACAAGGGATAGGGAGACGTGGAGAAACATGAACGCCTACATTCTGACGGGACTGGGCACATAGAAGAAGAAGTCATAATAATAGATGGGAAAACGAAATATACTCAGAACAGAGAACATTACTTGTTATAACGGTCACATGACCAAGTAGAGCCGCCAAGCAGCTGAGTATATTGGCCACTTCCGTCCAGATTCTCGATAAAATCCAAAGAAGAATCCGTAAGGTTATAGATACTGACTTGACATTTCGACTTCACTCATTTTAACCCGACGTGATGTGGATTCTCTCTGTCTTTTCTAGAAATATTTTCTTCACAACTGCTCTGACGAGCCTTTTCCACTCGTACCCGGACCTCATGAATTTACACTTGCTACCAGATTGCCATCTAAGTCTCACCCTTTTGGCGTTGAAATAGTTAAATTTAACCGCCATTTCTATTCGAACAATTTTTTCCATCATTACAGCCCGTGGAAATCGCTCCCGTTTACTTGTTTTCCTGATAACTACAATCTCCAAAAATATAAGTGCAATGTCAATTGCCATCTTCTATCTTCTTGAATCCTATCCATCTTATATCCTTTTTAATACCCCTGTACCTAGACTTTAAATCTTTAAACGACCCATGGCCCTTGTATCTATATGAATAACTATATATTATTAAATTTCTTAAGAATAAAACTCTCTTCCTTTTTACTTGCTTCCCTGATAGCTAAAATCTCCAAAATTGTAAATGCAACGTCAATTGCCATCTTCTGTTTCCTTGAATCCCATCCATCTTTTATCTTTTCTTCAACCTCCGTACCCTATTTCTCTCACTCCCCCTTCCCCTCTCTCCCTCCTTCTCTCTCTCTCTCGCTATATATATATATGATAAATTATATTTTAGAACACGTACAAAATTTTATATATATATCCACTACAAATCGTACATTTTTTCCGACATTGAAACTACAATGTCACTTCAGGTGGTGTGGACATGAATGGAAAGCTCTATATATTATATATCGAGCACTGTTTTGAATTAATGTTTCGGACGTTGCAAAATTTTTCTTTCTTAGTTCTTTATTCACTCGGATATATATATATATATATATATATATATATATATATATATATTCCTCTTCTCAGACTCATAGAGTTTAGATTATTTCTTTTTTATCTTATGTCTTAATGTCAGTCAGTTAAATGTCATACGTGATACACGCTTAGGCGATCATGTCTCAAAAGAGACATGCCTGACTGGGTAGAAGATTATCCCACAGTAGGTTGCCATTACATTCTGCGGGAGACTGGTTGCCGACCAAGGCTATATAATTCAATCTGTCCTATTGTTTAACCCATAACTGAAGAGAAGAGATGAATTAATACCTTTCCCAAGGATATTTGCACGTAAGTGAATGCAATGAATTCAATTGGAATTCGAACCTGACTCCCCGATTTGTCGTTCCGAGTAGATATCCACTGCACCTCGACGCACATCCTCATATCTTAATGTAAGATACTGAAAAGTCGGTACATCAATATTTTAGACAGCATATTCATGTAAAAATTTTGCCCTCATTTTTGACGGCACGAGCCCACTCGTAATATTAATAATTATACATATGAATTTAATAATGATAATGTGTTTGTGAAGATCGTTACTATAAAGTAGAAAGAAGGCAGAACAAAGGAGAGAGCCTTGGAGGACACTAGAATTGATTTTCTGTGCGTCAGAGGACTGGTCATTTACGATGACCTTTTCAGTGTGTACAAAGCGAAAGTTTATGGCAAAGGTGACTTTATTCCGTTCGTGTATATTTAACTACCGTCCTTTTTAAAAATCTTACAAAGAAAGAATTTTTCTCTTGGATGATCAGGTCAGGGAAAATAAACCACATATGTTTGAAGCGTGCCGGAAATCGATTGAACATTGCCTACACGTTTCACTGAAAGCAAATATTTGATTTCTGGATTTCCGGAAATACAAGCTTTGCCCTAAAAGTTAAGAATGTTGATGTAACCGTCTTTCTCTACTTCCATCACACCCTTTATCATCTGTCTGTTAACATGGGTGAGCATTGCGCTTCACAGCTTCTTTTTTTGTTTAACATCTGTCGGAAATAAGGTATTGCAAGCATTTACACTATATACATTGTTCAGACTGTTGTTATCATCTTTGTTGTTATGTTCACGACGTTTCGGTCTTCGTACACTTTGGCCTTCTTCAGGTGAATGGAATTTCGAGCCGAACCCAATATTTATTCCATCCGGGTAAATTGTTCTTGTTCTATGTGCTATGTTTCTTCCGGATATTTCAGTAGAAGGTATTTGTCTTAAAGATACACATCCCAGTGGATAAAAGCGTGGAAATGATGTAACTTGATCTAAAGAGCCGTGAATACTGCTGCATCCATGTTTGGAACTTGGAGAGTTAGTTTAAAGGGAACTAACTAAAACTGACATATCAAGAAGAGGCATGGCACGTGGAACTAGAACAATCTACTCGGTTGACGAAATAAAAGGCCCGGGTGCTGCACCAAGTCAATACTTATTCGGTCATTTCTGTTGATTATTTAATGCCGAAATCTAACGATTTTGTATCAATTTTTTTTAGATAATAACGATTTTAGTGATAAAAGTCTTACTAAATATTATGGGGAAACACATCTATTCCTCAGAAAACGGACTCTCCTTCCCATATTAATAAGAGTTAACAGGAAGTTAACGGAAGAAGTTCTTGAGAAGTTCTTGGGAAGTTCATAGGAGTTCTTTAGAGTTCGATTGGAGTTCAGTAGAACTACTAGGCAGTTGATATTAGTCGGCAGTTAGCCGAATACTACGGAGTCAGCTTTCAGTTGAAGATTACCAGGTTCCTAACATTTTGGGTACGTTAAGTCGATTAGCAACCGACATAGCACGATTATAACCTTCAGTGCAAAACTACTCCACAACACTAAGTAACCCATAGAGGGAGAGAAAATGTAATTTCATACTTTTCCCAAGTGTATTTGCGTGTTAGTGAATATAACGAACTCAACTAGAATTAGAACTCGGTTCACCGATGAACAAATCCGGGTCATTATCCATTACACCACCTGCACACCGAAGCATGCAGCACCTGGTATTCCTAAGCTGTCATCTATCAAAGTATTGATCAGGATCAACGTTGCTTAACTTCGGTGATCGTAAGAGAAACGGTGTTTCAACTTGTAGTTTTTTTTTTGTTTTTTTTTAATCATTTCACCCCGAGCAAGGCGGAAACTCCACTGATGTGCAGGGGGTTACATAAATGTAAAAAGATTAATTAGAAAAGAGTAAGGAGTACAAACTAGTTAGAAAGGAACAATAGAAAGCAGGTGCGATAACAGATACATAGGTGGAGAGAAAGGGAAGGTTATACAGGGGTGGGGAGAGAGCTAGAGTCCAGTGGTTAGTAGATGAGTATTGACTTTGCATTTAAATTTCTGGAGGTTGTAGCCGTCAGGAAAGCAAGAATACGGGAGCGAGTTCCACAGGCGGGAAGTGCGAGAGAGGAAGCTGCAGGAGTAGAACTGTCGTCTGCATTTGGCTAACCGGATTGTGAATGGGTGGGACCCAGTTGCCAGTCTGGTTGCACGAGTAAACACCTGTTGAGAAGGCATCAGTGACTTAAGTTCGTCTGAGCAGAAGCCATGAAAGTATTTATAGAACAGACAAAGGGAGGCCACATTTCGACGATGGGGAAGTGGCTGCAGTCGAGTCGCCAGATCAGTACCTATCACATTACAGACTCTCATCTGGTGCTTGTCAAGAACACTGAGGAGAACGGCAGGGGCACCTGACCATAAATGGCAGCAGTACTCCATGCACGGACGGATGGTTGACTTGTATATATGCAGGATGGATTCAGGTGAAAAAACATCCTGGATCGACATAGTGACCCAACCTTCGTCGCAGTAGATTTTGCTATGGATTCAATATTGTGGTTCCATTTGAGGTCTGAGGACAGGGTAAGTCCGAGGAGGCGTAGTGTATTACTCTCAGGGAGAATCACTTGGTTCATGCTTATGGGAGGCAGGAGAGGTTGCCTGTAATGCTTGACAGACAACAGCTTGGTCTTAGGTTGACAGACAACAGCTTGGTCTTAGATGAATTGAAGTTGACAAACCACTTCTTGCCCCAGTTAACCACAGAGTGTAGATCACGCTCAAGGTCAGCAGCGAGATTATGTCTGTCCGCCACGAGAGGTTTCTTACTGGAGCGGGAGTACATTGTAGTGTCATCTGCGTAGATGCCTACTTGGGACTGTGCAAAAATATGTAGGTAACTCGTGGTTATTTACTAAGCATAACTTATTTCTGGCATCAGGCTACAAGTATATAGCACCGGAAGCGGATCGAAATCGAGTCTCATTAATAATGATCAGGGTAGTAAGTTAACCATCACCCCACGCCGAGACTCTCCAATGGGTTATTTGTTGATTTGTTCTGATTCTTGTAAGTGTTTTTATTATTCGTGTTTTCTTTTTTTATTATCTTAGTAAAAGATTTTGCACTTCATAGTAACATTAACTCGTCCTTATTTCTCACAGTTTTTAAATAATTTCATTCAAAGTAAGGTACTAAAGCTACTAAGATACAAGTCGGTTATTAAGTGTGAGAGAATATGAGAAAAAGTTGTTAATGAGAGAAAGCAATAAAAGAAAAGAGATTAAGAAAATAGAAGATAACGATTGACATTGCATTTAAATTTTTGAAGATTAAAGATGACAGGAAAGCAAAAAAACAAAACAAAAAAACAAAAACAAAACAAAAAAAAAACAAAAACAAAAACGGAGGAGAGTTACACAAATGAGAAATGCGAGAAAAGAAACTATTAGCATAGAACTTACGGTTACACCAGCCATTTCAGCTATTTGAAGATAGAACATTTCTGCCAGTCTAATTCTATGCTTAGCAGCATATCAATTTATTGCTGAAATTTAGGTTTTTTTGGATACATTAGTTGGTTGATTGTTTAATGCTGAAATTTAGGTTTTTTTGGATACATTAGTTGGTTGATTGTTTTGTTTTATGGCATATCAACTCCAGCGAGTCATTTAATGCCAACAAAATTCTATTTATTGCTGGTAATACCCTTTTCTTTCAATAAATTTATTGCTGGTAATAAGTTTTTAACTGGTAAAGCTTTTTTCTTTCGAGTACCATGGAGAAATAAATTTGTTTTGATTTTTCAGCATGTCAGACATGGTTATTTATTGCTATGGTGTCTATTTTCTATAAATGGATCTAGCATTTTTTAAATTTTAATATATATATATATATATATATATATATATATATATATATATATATATGTGTGTGGATGACTATTATATATATATATAAGGGTTTATATTTTTTAAAAGAGATTGACTTCTTTCAAATATTTCAATGTAAATTTTTAATCTGTTTTTTCGAAAAGTTCTCTTATATTCTTTGAATTATAGTATTTTTGTCGGGTGGAGGCTAAGGCAGGGCAGTCTATTAGAAAATGTTTTACTGTGTATGCCTTTTGACATGTTAAACACTCAGGAGGGTTTTGTCCCTTCAGTAGAAATGAGTGGGTGATGTTTGTGTGGCCAATCTTTGTTCTTGTTATGACCACCTCTTCTTTTCGAGTTAATTTGAAATTGGGGCTCCATTTTCCAAGAATGGCTTTGATTTCTTGCAATTTGTTCCATTGTAGCTGCCATTTGTTTTTAATGTATGAATTTATGATTGGTTTGAAATCAGTATAAGGGACTTAATTTAGAGCTTTTCATGCTTCATCATTTTTGCTGCAGTGTCGGCTTTTGTATTTCCATGGCTGCCAATATGACTGGGAATTCTACATTAAATGATGTGTTTTTTTTTTGCTGATATTGTTTATTCTGTTTAATAAATTAGTTATTAATGGATTGTTCATATTCTTTCTTTTCAGTGATGTTAATATTGATAGAGAGTCAGCGAAAATGAATTTATTTGCTTTGTCGGTCGTTATGATATTTAGGGCCAGTTGTATTGCTGTGGCTTCGACGCTAAAGATTGAAGATTTATCAGGCAGGTTTTTTGAGATAAAAAATATGGAACGCTTCACGAATTTGCGTGTCATCCTTGCGCAGGGGCCATGTTAATCTTCTCTGGGATACATTAGTAATTCATTTTATAAAAATGTATTGCTGGTATT
Organism: Ascarosepion bandense; assembly: GCA_037127315.1. Classification (NCBI taxonomy): domain Eukaryota; kingdom Metazoa; phylum Mollusca; class Cephalopoda; order Sepiida; family Sepiidae; genus Ascarosepion; species Ascarosepion bandense. Next base: position 1,778,053 of record JBBBDQ010001448.1, read on the forward strand.
ATTTGTTTATTTACAAAAATGTATTGCTGATATTTTTACGATAAAAGTGTCATTCTATACTTTTATAGTGTTTTGCCACCAGTTTGGATGTTAACTATTTACCCATAGCTGGGACCCAAACAGAACAATTACCAAGAACATATCTATAGAAAAGGCTCAGGGTAGCTACATTATGTCGGCGGGGAAGTGACTGTAACTGAGATGCCAGGTTAGGACAAATAACTTTACAGGAACCCCTTTGTATTTTCTGTCAATTTTATTCTTAATCACTCCTGATCTTTTTTTTCATTTGTGACGATGTTGTCCAATTTTACTATTGTGTGAATTTCACCCTCTATTCGATCTTTCAATTCCCCAATCTCCGCTGCTGGATCGATAAATTGATCACTTCGATCTTAACCCTGCGTTATCCCACGTTGTGTTTTGTTTGATCATAAGACAGGCAAAATCGGGTAACCTTCAGGAATTGCTGTAAAGGATCGGTCCAGGTTGAGTAAAGACGCAGGAAGAAAAAAAGAAATATCTTCATAGAATTCGAAGCTTTTATATCTTCGTTTTTTGTTACTACAATACTTAGTTATTTCAATAGTCAGAATCTATCTATTTTTATGCAGACAGTTATCGATCCAGTGAGCGTCTTAAGTTGTTTGTTTGTTCCTGTTGAACGGCCTATCAACATCTAAAGGGTCATTTAAGGCCGGAAACGTATTTTTATTTTAAATCAAAGTTGTTGGTAACATTTTTCATTCAAACAAGTTTTGTTGGTAATATTATTCATTCAAACAAGTTTTGTTGGTAACATTTTTTATTCAAAAAATTTTTGTTGGTAACATTTTTCATTCAAAAAGTTTTGTTGGTAACATCTTTCATTCAAAAAAGTTTTGTTGGTAAATACTTTCATAGCATTTTGACCCCGGTTTGGGGGTTAACTATTTACCCATAGCTGGGACCCAAAACAGGTGCTAACACTCTGGATCAGGGTGGACCTGGGAATAACAGCAATGAAGAGGTGGTTCCATGCTCCTCACAACCTCCCAATCAGAGGTCTTGCTGCCGGATGCAGTTTACAGTTATACCCAGGACCACGTCTCAAGTTGAAATGCAACTGATTTGATTATGTCTGGCACGAGGTTCTAGTCGGAGGTTCATCTTAGACAGACAGTCACGTGATATTAAGCAGCGTGGTCTCTCGTCTCAGCTGCGGCTCAAACTGCAACTTTGGCGAAATGCTCTTGGCCATTTCGGGCTCTCGTATATATGGATTTCCATCCAAAAACCGTTGTGGGGAATGATTGGTTTGTGGGAATTGGTGATTTCCCTATTCTTCAACAAGAGTCGCTTTGTTGTCTAGCGCTCGAAAATGAATTACCTTTTTGTTATGGGAAAACACACCTATTCCTCAATTAATGGACCTCTCCCTTCCTATAGTAATAAGAGTTAACAGGAAGTTAACGTGGGAAGTTCTTAGAAGTTCTAGGGAGTTGTTTAGAGTTCTCTTGGAGTTCTGTAGAACTATTAGTTAGTTCCAGTTTGGACAGAGTTGGACTAAAACAATAGTCGGCAGTTAGCCGAATACTAAGGAGTCAGCTTTCAGTGGAAGATTACCAAGTTCTTAACATTTTGGGTGCATTGTCGATTAGCAACCGACATAGCACGATTATAACCTTCAGTGTGAAAAGCTACTCCACAACACTTTTCAATTCGGGGGTTTTCTCTTTCCCATGAGTGGCGGTCACAGGTATCGATATAACATCTTCCTTCTTTTACTGGTATTTCACACGAATACTCTTCAAGGAGCGTGAACAATTTATCTACTTTGGTTGGTATTTCATCTGTGCTCGCCACCTCAGCTCGCCTCCAATTATTCTGATTCGACTGCCTCGAGTTTGCATTTAGTTACGATCATTAATTAAATTTTATCATTCCCAATATTGCTTATTCAGGATTCCTCTCCGGTCCTGGGTTTTGATAACTCGTGCTTTGGAAACAAGGAACCGTTAATTAACTGTCCAAGTATGCCACATGGCTTCTCTCGTTATTGGTTTTGTCCGTGGAAAATTTCTTTATGTTTAAAGATTTCATTTTTTTCTGAAAAAAAAAAATCTTTATTCGTTTTTTCTAGTATGTCTTTCGGTCAATCTATTAAGCCTTCAGCGTTGAAAATTGTTTCAATAGTAGCATGCGATTCCCGTATTGAAATACCAAATGGCTGAACTCGAATTTAATGTCTATAAGGAAGATACAGGTGGAGGATAACAGAATCAAACAAGTACAAGAATTTAAGTACCTAGGAAGTGTTCTAACAGGAGATGGAAAGTGCGACACGGAGATCCGAAGGCGAATTGGCATGGCAAAGGACGCGTTCCAGAAGATGAGCAAAATACTAACACACAGGAAAATCTCAATAGAAACGAAGAAAAGAGTTCTAGACTGCTACGTGATGTCAGTTCTTCAATACGGCTATGAATGCTGGACAATATCATCGAAAATGAGGACAAAACTGGAAGCGGCCGAAATGTGGTTCTACAGAAGGATGCTACGGATATCGTGGACTGAGCATACAAGCAACGACGAGATGTTAGAAAGAATGGTAACAAAAAGGAAATTGATGCTGAGCATCAGAAAGAGACAACTGAAGTTCCTGGGGCATGCAATGATGGAGAGCCTGGAGAACCTGATACTGATTGGACAGATAGAAGGAAGGAGAGACAGAGGAAGGCAGCGGATAACATATTTGCAGGGCCTGATCAGGTGGATGACGGAACGGGGGTTGCCAGGAGCAACAGGAGCAAACATACTAAGAGCCACAAGGGATAGGGAGACGTGGAGAGCCATGATCGCCTACGTCCTGAAGGGACAGGGCACATAGTAGAAGAAGAAGAAGGAAGCTTTGTTATCAGAGAAATTGATCTGTGATGTTCCCCGATATGTATTGGGCTCTCACTAAGAGGTACAAATAGGATTTGATTTTATCCTTTATTTTCTTTTTATGATTGGATTTCTATTTTCTTCTAAAGTCCTCATAAATTCTACGCTTCTAACAACTCCACTTAAACTCTGAAATTTTGTTTTTTTCTGTTTTTTTTCAATAATAATAGATATGTTTGCTTATTGTTCAGTTCACTCTTTCTCCTGGTCCTTTTAAAATGAATAAAGATTTATCCATTGCTTCCTCTTTAGTATTGTGTTTCAGGTTCCATCTTTTTCATTCAGTTTCACTCTCAGTATCACTTGTATCTTAGGGGCATTATCGCCTTTCTTGCGCTGAAAAATAAGAAGAAAGGAAAACAAGGGATGGAGATTAATAAAATATTCTAATTAAATTGTGATCGAATCGGATAAAGTAAGATATAAGAAACGTTTAATCAACTATTGATTGTATTTATCTATATTTTTGAGAGAAGGTAGTATTTACAGTATTTACATTATTCGGACCAGGTTACAGCAGTGGTGAACAAAATAACTTACAGGGTTAAAGGGAGATAACTCATGACTACTAGAAAAGGCACTACTAATTGTATTGTAATAAAGGGTTCGGTTCGAAATTCCTAGCACCTGAACCAGGCCGGAGCGTACAACGGCTGGAATGTCCTACAAATGGCAACAAAGACGAGGACAATAGTCTGAATAATGTAAATACTATAAGGTTGGGTCACTGTGTCGGGCCAGGATGTTTTTTTCGCCTGAATCCATCCTGCATATATACAAATTAACCATTCGTCCGTGCATGGAGTACTGCTGTCATATATGGTCAGGCGCCCCTGCTGTTCATCTCAGTGTTCTTGACAGGCTCCAGAGGAGAATCAGTAACGTGATAGATACCGACTTGGCGGCTAGATTCTATCCACTTCCCCACCGACGGGATGTGGTTTTCCTCTGTCTGTTCTATAAATACTTTTATGGCTTCTGCTCCAACGAACTTAAGTCACTGGTGCCCCTGCAACAGATGTTTACTCGTGCAACCAGATTGGCAACTGGGTCTCACCCATTCACCGTTAGATCAACCAAATGCAGACAACACTTCTACTCCTTCAGCTTCTTTTCTTGCACTTCCCGCCTGTGGAACTCGCTTCCATATTCTTGCTTTCCTGACGGCTACAACCTCCAGAAATTTAAATGCAATGTCAATACTCATCTCTTAACCACTTGACTCTAGTTCTTTCTACACCACCCTGTATATCCTCTCCACCTTTGCAACTGTCATCACACCTGTATTCCCATCCTTCTCTTACTCCTTTCTAACTGGTTCGTCTTCCTCTTGACTCTCTTCCTATCTAATCTTTTTACTCTTATGTATCCCCCTAATCTTTTTACTCTTATGTATCCCTCTAATCTTTTTACTCTTATGTAGCCCCTTGCACACCAGTGGGCGTTTACTGCCTTGCTCGGAGTGATACGATAAAAAAAAAAAAAACTATTGGTTTGGATCGAAAATGTGTCTCCTGCCCGACGTATGTAGCATGCGTCTGCTTTGAGAGATTATTGATTTGCACCCAACAAGTTATGCCTCGGCTGTCAATTTCAGTTTAGCAAGTGTTATGGCTATCGAATGCACGTAAAGACGTTCTCCATGTCGTCGTATTTTTTTCTTTCCTTTGAACACGCTTCACCCCAGCCTTCTGTTTCTTATCTCTTCGCTCCAGCCCTCGGTGTAAATCGCATCTTCAGCGTAAGCGATTGCCTTTTCACCTTACCATGTCGATCACCCACATGTACCTTTTCTAGACATCCTTGAAGCAAAGATGAGGTTGCCCATGTACCTTCTTGCCGCGGCCAGTTCCCCGTAGAGCTTCTTCCATCAGTAGACTGTTGTTTCCCGTGTTTTCCTTCGCTCGGACGCGACGTTTTGGTGTTCTCTCCAGAGCGTAAGGCTGGGAAAATGTTATGTCGCCAAGTATAAATGAATAACTCAACAACAGAATCAGAATATAAGTTGTATTCCGCGGAAAGACGGTTAGTATGTACAGAAGTGATTAGTAATATTTACAATAGAAAAGATACAAGAGTCCAAATCCGTCGTAAGACGTGTGTATACGTGATTACTTCCGGTACGCCACCGGAAGTGTGACTAACTCTTCACTGACTCGCACTGACTCTTCAGTAACTCATTAGAGACTCTCAAGTGACTCTCTACGACATTATTTAGCTGTCCCTCCCAGTAAGTGCAACATATGACACATGGTCAGTTTATATCTGGGCTTTCCGGGCTATATGGCCCGGCCAAAAAATGTCTGTCTATTTTTGCCCAGTCGTGGTTCTACCCTTCGGCGGAACCATGACTGGGTTATTGCTCTCTGCTCGGAAGCAGAGAGCGCCCTCTACCCGAAGGCAGAGTGCTGACAGTGTCGTAGAGTCGTCAGTCAATGACTCTCTACGACTGTATTTACTAGCCTTCCCACGCAAGGCTGGATGTGACACATGGTCATTTTATAGTGGGTATTCCCGGCCATATAGCCGGGCCAAAAAATATCTGTCTATTTTTGTCCAGTCGTGGTTCTACCCATCGGCGGAACCACGACTGGGTTATTGCTCTCTGCTCGGAAGCAGAGAGCGCCCTCTACTCGAAGGCAGAGTGCTGACAGTGTCGTAGAGTCGTCAGTCTAGTGACTCTCTACGACTGTATTTACTAGCCTTCCCACGTAAGGCTGGATGTGACACATGGTCATTTTATAGTGGGTATATAGTAGAGAATCCACTATTGCTATATATAGCAATGGGAACAGTCCATTTGTAGTCAAATAGGAGCGGCGCCCTAACAGAAAATATTTATGAGCAATTGGGGGTTGCCCATGCAAATGAGTTCCTTATTCACGCTACCGATGTTGCCTAAGGCAACGGTAAAGTATAATATAGCTTGGTGTCGGCCTCGTAGCAGAATTTGCCATAACGAAGTTGAACATAGCATACTTCGGGAACCTTTCCCATAAATTGACAGCAATGTTAAGGAAAATTAAATATGAATGAAAAAGTTTTGCTCAAGCTGGAACGGAATTAAAAGAAGGTTAAAAATGGCCGATTACATTCAGAATGGATTGAAGAATGTCAAAAATGTCAATCAATTATTTTATTAAATGAACTGATTAAAATAAAGTCGAATTGCAGAACTTTCTTATGTAATAATATCAGTCAGTTAAGTACCACGCGTAATACACACTTAGGCGATCATGTCTTAAAAGAGACAAAGCTAACTGAGCAGAAACTTTTCCCGCAGTAGTTGCCATTGCTTTTTGCAATAAACTGGTTAGAACCCAAGTCTATAGAACCCTATTTGTCTTGTTATTTAACCTATAGATGGAGGGAAAGCAGATTCATATCTCTCTCAAGGTCATTTGCGTGTAAGTGAATGCAACGAATAGATTATCTTATTAAATGAACTAATATAAAGCCGAATTGCAAAACTTTCTTATGTAATATCAGTCACGTAAGTACTATACGTGATGCACACTTGGGCGATTGTTGTGGATTCCGGATGAGAAACTGCACAAAATAATGAACAACAAAACAGATACGGAAATAGAAATGTAGGTTATATTGAACGTAATATACAAACGTGAAAGCAGGTTAGTAAATCCAGGAATACTATTAGTAAGAAATAAATATATACAAGTCTTGAAGTGAAGTCGTTGGAAATAGTATATCCGTGTATATTATTCAAGCTGAGTGGAGCTCAGAGCTAGTCTGGTCTCTGGGTAACTTTGGTATCTCTCGGAACTCTCTGATAACTGTAACGGATCTCTAGGATTACTCTCCACTGGCAACTGCAACTGCAACTACTGTTCTCTCTATAGCAGGATTATATATATATACTCAATCGAGTCCATAATCATGTACAAAGGGCAGATCCCACAACAGATAGATAGATAGATAGATAGATAGATAGATAGATAGATAGATAGATAGATAGATAGATAGATAGATAGTGTTGTGGATTCCGGATGAGGAACTGTACAAAATAATGAACAACAAAACAGATATGGAAATAGAAATATAGGTTATATTGAACGTAATATACAAACTTGAAAGCAGGTTAATAAATCTAGGAATACTGTCAGTAAGAAAATAAATATATACAAGTCTTGAAATGAAGTCGTTGGAAATAGTATATCCGTGTATATTATTCTAGCTGAGTGGAGCTCAGAGCTAATCTGGTCTCTGGGTAACTTCGGTATCTCTCGGAACTCTTCGATTACTGTAACCGATTACACTCCACTGCCAACTGCAACTCTCTCTATGGCAAGAGTGTATGTACACTCAGTCGAGTCCATTATCATATACGAAAGGGGGAGATCCCACAACAGCAATCATGCCTTAAAAGAGACATAACTAACAGGGCAGAATGTTTTCCCGTAGTAGTTGCTATTACTTTTTGCGATAAACTGGTTAAAAGCCAAGGCTATAGAACCCAATCTGTCTTGTTATTTAACCTATAGATGGAGTGAAAGCGGATTCAAAACTCTCCCAGGGGTATTTGCGCGTAAGTGAATGCATCGAGTTCAATTGGAATTCGAACTCGGCTTTTCGATTTCTCGTTCCGAGCCGCTATTCATTGTACCGTAACGCTCATCCCAATGATACAGACTAAAAGAAACATGAAAAATACGACTACTGGTAACTTTATTTAAAAATAAGTCTACTTGTTAACTTTAATCTAAAATTCCCTTTTTTTAAAAAATAACAACCTATTTCTGAATGACCCCTGACTAGTTATGTGTGGTTGTAATAAATAAACCCTGAATCCCAGGCCTGATACGTAAGACTATAACACTTTTAAAGCCATAACAAACAGTTCCGGCTTACGTCCTATCACGTTGAATACACCGGTTCTCGCTCGATCACCGTTGTTAAACAACGTTGAGCCTGGTCAGTACTTAGATGGGTGACCGCTTGGGAATACCAGGTGCTGTAAGCGTATAGTGACGGAAGTGCGTTGTGGTGCAATGGATATCGGGGAGGAAAGAAAATCGGTGAGCCGAGTTAGAATTTCAGTTGAATACTCTGCATTCACTTAAGCACTGGTATTCTTGGGAAAGGTATTATTCCGTTCCTTCCCCCAGTTATGGATTAAATAACAAGGGTAGGACTTGGGGACCCTGCTCTTAAAAACACATCCCAATGAATCTTGCAAGACAAAAATAATGAAACAAATAAACTAAATAAAACAAATCAAAACGATTTTCAGTATTAAATGACCTAATGAAGGTTGATATGCTGGTTAAATTAACCAACCAACCAACCAACCAACCAACCAACCAACCAACCAACCAAACAGCCAGCCAGCCAACCAACCAACCAACCAACCAACCAACCAACCAGCCAGCCAACCAACCAACCAACCAACCAACCAACTATTTCAAAGTCTTCATAATGGCTCAGGAAAATTACAATCTAATATATTAGGCTTAGTGTGTGAATCTCATTAAGACCCATTTGGACGCTATGCATGGGGGTTTAAGAACCAGATGAATGTATATTCCATAACATACTTGGACAATGAATATCCAGAACATGAAAAATTACAAATTCGAAATGCAAACATCAAACAAGGAAAACAGTTTAATTTTCTGGGAAGTGTTTTATCAGAGAAAAGAAAGTGCGGCACTGAAACCTGAAGAAGCATTGGTATAGCGAAAGATGCTTGCTAAAAGCTAAGCAAAGTATTAAGAAACTGGAAACTTTCGTTAGAAACAAATAAAAGAGAACTGAAATTGTACGTAATATCAGTCCTCTTATAGGACACTGAATGCTGCACAATCTCCTCACAAATGAAAATGAGACAGGAAACAACTAAATTGATGTTTTAAGTATTCCGAGACTTTTCAGGACCCTCCACAGATGCCGTTTCTTTAATATCTATGACACGGTCTCCGGCTGGCTGTGGCTGATCCGGTCACGGAAAACAAGTATGATGAGGTCCGGAACCTGAGTCGGAGTTTATGCTGTCGAAACGGCACCAATCATGATGACACTCTCGGGTCGCTAGGTGTGATGGTCTTGTCACAGTAGCTGGTCTTCGAGTCGTCTCTTACAAGGATGTTCCTCCTTGCCCACGCTGTGAATTTTGATCTCAAGGAAGACACATTTCTCTACTACTTCAAACCAGACCGGACACACGTGCACACTTGTTTTGATAACGGCACCAAAAAAAAGTTGCGGAAAAGTCTTGTACAACCCCCCCCCCCCCCCAAAAAAAAACCAAACAAACAGAAATAAAGTCGTCGAATTTTTATTCTTACAACCTGTTTATTCTCTTCAATTTTCAGCTACTTCTTTTTTCAGATTTTATAAGTTCGTAATACATATTCTGTTTTTTTTTTAGCTAAACTCACATTGCAATTGACAATAATACCACTAGTAATAATATTTTTCGCTTCGTCGTACTAAACTTAGGATTATATTTTTTTACATGAAATATTAAAGTATTATATATTTTTTTTACAAGCAAAGCAATCACGTGTTATATATCTACGTCATAAAGAATTGTTGGAATTGTTAGATAATTAAGATATTTTTTGGAAGGGATATTGGGAAAGCGAAAGAGGCCTTCTAAAAGCTAAGCAAAACATTACAAAATAGAAAAAAATTGGATACAAAGAAAGAAAAGGATACTGAGCAGTAACATAATATCAGTCCTCTTATACGGCAGGGAATGCTTGACATTTTCTCACAGATGAAGAAGAGACTTGAAGCAACAGAAATGCAGTTTTACAGAAGGATGCTGAGGATGCTATAGATAGAACAGGTAAGCAATATTTAAAAAAAAACGAAAAGAAAAAAAATACACTTCTACTTCCTGAAGGTACACGATCTATGTATATAATGCACTCATTCCGTGTCACTATCCATTACCCTACCAACCCCACCCTTTAAATAAGAGGAATTCACCGTTAGCAAGGTGATAATGCCACTAAGGACGTAAGGAGCTACTAGCAGTGAAAAAAAAAACATTTTAGAAGGAACCGGAAACCAAATCCCAAACAAGAAACAAAGGATAAATCTCTTCTACTTTTATGTGTCATGTCCTTTCAGGACGTAGGCGATCATGGATTTCCACATCTCCCTATCCCTGGTGGCTCTTAGCACATCTCCTGTTGCACGATGCAACCCTCGTTCCGTCATCCACCTGATTAGATCCTTCAAATATGTTATCCGCTGCTTTCCCCTGTCTCCTTTTCCCTCTATCTGGCTTGTTAGTAACAGGTTTTCCAAGCCCTCCTTCCTCATTGCATGTCCCAGGAACTTTAGTTGTCTCTTCTTGATGCTCAATATTAATTTCCTTTTCGTTTCCATCCTTTCCAATATCTCATCATTGCTCACATACTTGATCCATGATATCCCCAGCATCCTTCAGTAGAACCTCATTTCATTTGCTTTAAGTTTTCTTCATCTTCGATGATATTGTCCAGCATTCACTGCTATATTGAGGAACTGACATCACATAGCATTCCAGTACTCTCTTCTTTGTTTCTAGCGAAAGTTTCCCTCAATCTGACCTGTTAGTATCAGGTTCACCAAACCCTCCTTCCTCATTGCATGTCCCAGAAACTTTAGTTGTTCTTTCCTGTTGCTCAGTATTAATTTCCTTTTCATTTCCATTCCTTCCAAAGTCTCATCATTGCTCACATGCTCAGTCCATGATATCCTTCTGTAGAAACACATTTCAGTTGCTTCAAGTTTTTCCTTCATCTTCGATGTTATTATCCAACATTCATTGAATAACCGATATCAAATAGCAATCCAGTACTCTTCTCTTTGTTTCTAGCGAAATTGTTCTGCTTCTTAATACTTTATTCAATTTCTGGAATGCTTCTTTCACCATGCTAATTCGCCTTCGGATCTCAGTGTCGCACTTTCCGTCTTCTGTTAGAACACTTCCTAGGTATATAAATTTCTGTACCTGCTTGATTCTAGAGACCCTTACCTGTAATTGGCATTTTGGGCTACCCTTTTTGGTGATGACCATGCATTCGGTGTTTTTGCAGTTTATTTGTAGTCATTTATCTGTCTCTTCCTGATGCTCAATATTCATTTCCTTTTCGTTTCCATCATTTCCAAAACCTCATCATTGCTCACATGCTCGGTCTATGATATCCGCAGCATCCTTTTGTAGAACCACATTTCAGCTGCTTCAAGTTTTTCCTTCATCTTCCGAGATACAGTCTAACATTCACTGCCATATTGAAGAACTGACAACACATAACAATACAGTACTCTCCTCTTTGTTTCTAGTGAAATTGTCCTGTTTCTTAATACTTTACTCAACTTCTGGAATGCTTCTTTTACCATGCCAATTCGCCTTCGGATCTGTGTCGCACTTTCCGTCTTCTGTTAGAACACTTCCTAGTGGTGTGTTAACCGGACGATAGACGAACATATTTACTGCTATAGAACATCTGAGTGTATTCTGTACACATTGATAGTATTCATTTTGTGGTGTTAAATATGGCAATTTAGTACAGTTTAGTATAAACTAGCTTAAAAGCCGTATTCCGGAGAGCTAATTGGACGTCCGGCCGCAAACTAAAGGTGCCCCTGAACTTCATTATGTCTTGTGAGTATCGTATTTTCTAACACTACTTTCCTCATTATGCGAACTAGTGATTCGAACTTTATTTTTGATTTTGAGTATAAGTGTCCTCGGCGATAGCATTTAGTAGCTTAAAACTTTGTGTCCCTTTCAAAACAGAACCCTCTGTATGATTTTTTAAAAATTGCTCAGGTTATTTATTGGATTCTTATCCCATTGTATTCTCATCCTATAGGATGCGCGCTGTAGTGCATTGAATATTGACTCGTAGCGAGAAATCAGAGAGCAGAGTTCGAATTCCAGTTGAATTTCTTGCATTCACTTACGTGCAAATACTCTTGGGTGAGGTATTAATCCATCCCTTCGTCCTCCAGTTATGCGTTAAATGGTAGAACTGATTGGGTTCTATCGCCTTGGTTGGCAACCAGTCTACCGCAAAAAGTAATGTCAACCTACTGCTGGAATATATTCTATCCAGTCAGTCTTGTCTCTTTGAAACAGGATCGCCCAAGCTTGTATCACGTATGGTACTTAACTGTCTGATCATATAGCATTTCTTGTTGTTATAGGACTTCAAATATGCCAATTACAGGTCGGAGTATACTAAAATCAAGCAGATACAGAAATTTAAGTATTTAAGTATCTATCTGTACTAAGACCGAAGGTGGAAAGTGCGACACTGAAATATGAAGACATATTTGGATGGCCAAGGAAAGCTAAACAGTGTATCAAGAGACAAGAAAATGTTGTTGGAAACAAAGATTACTGGACTGTTACGTGATATCTGTCCTCCTATATGGCAGCGAATGCTAGACAATTTCCTCAAAAATAAAGAGAAGACTCGAATCGACAGAAATATGGTTCTACAGTAGGATGTTGAGGATACCATGGACTGAACATGCTAGCAACAACGAAATTTTGGAGAAGATGGAAACGAAAATGACACTTATACTTCACATCAGGAAAAGACAGTTGGCATACATAATGAGAAAGGAGAGCTTGGAGAATCTGGTATGCACAGGATGGATAGCGAAAAAGTGAGACAGGGGTAAACATCGCGTTACATACTTCATGGGCTACAGAGCAGAGGTAACCGGACAACATACACTACCGGTCATAATTAGTAGGCCACCCCAGCTTTTCTTTTAAAGAAATGATGTATTTCATACTATTTTTGCTATTTATTGCCAAATGAAAACAGAATTGTTCTTTTGTTATTATTACTTTTCAAAATTTTAAAAGGCAAAGTAAAGATGAACTCGTCCGCATCACAGTAAATTTTCTTCATTCTTTCATTGATGAAACTGCAATATAGGTAATTATTAAATATTTATAAATTCATTTGATGCACATCTTATTGTGCAATATTAACAAAAGAACCATTCTTTTTCCATTTACAATTATTCACTTGGCAATAAATACTAGAAAAAAGTATGAAATACATAATAGTTTTAACACACTGGAATGGCCTAATAATTATGGCCGCTAGTATATATATATATATATATATATATATATATATATATATCATATTTATTGCCAAGTGGATAACTCTAAATGAAAACAGAATGGTTCATTTGTTATTATTACTTTGCAAAATTTTAAAAGGCAAAGTAAAGATGAACTCGTCCGCATCACCCTAAATTTTCTTCATTCTTTCATTGATGAAACTGCAATATAGGTAATTATTAAATATTTATAAATTCATTTGATGCACATCTTATTGTGCAATATTAACAAAAGAACCATTCTTTTTTCATTTACAATTATTCACTTGGTAATAAACATTAAAAGATAGTTTGAAATACATAATTTATTAAAACATTGGGTAAGCCTGATAATTATGGCCGGTAGTGTATATTAGATGAAGGAAAAACTTGAAGCAACTGAAATGTGGTTCTACAGAAGAATACTGCGAACATCATGGATCGAATATGTGCGAAATGATGAGGTTTTGGAAAGGATAGAAACGAAAAGGAAATTAATACTGAGCATCTGGAAGAGACAGCTGAAGTTACCTGGACATGCAATGAGGAAGGAGGGCTTGGAGAAGCTGATACTAACAGGCCAGATAGAGGGAAAAAGAGACAGAGGAGAGCAGGGGATAGCATATTTGAAGGACCTGATCAGGTGGATGACGGAACGACAGTTGCGTGTAGTAACAGGAGAAAGCGTGCTGAGAGCAACCAGGGATAGGGAGACGTGGAAAGCCATGATTGCCTACGTTCTGAAAGAACAGGGCACATATAAGAAAAAGAAGTGTATATTAGACCATCAAGGAACAGGAAGATATAGAGGGCTATGTGACATACGGCGCAAAACAGAATCCCATCGCATATGACCTGATTTCTTTGATTTGCTTATTTTCCATAGGCGTTTGGTGTTCTTTGAATTTCTTTCTGGAAAGATTTGCATCTTTTCTTTAGCGTAATTAGTCAGACCTAATTTCTTCGCCTTTCTCAATTGCTGATAATGTGTCGAAATTTTTCTTCTTTCTTTTTTTTTAAACGTCGGCACTTGAACCAGTCGTCATGCCTGGAAGCTCTTTCTATTGAGAAATTGTTTACATCCTAATGCCGGCTTTTATTACTGGAAGTTCAAGAAAAGAAATCTTTTGACAGCTGCTCGTTTAGATTTTTGCTTCATATAATTGCAAATGTCTTACCTTCGAGCGGCTAAATGTGACAACTTTCATTGGTTGTCATCAAAGGGGACGCTGATGGCTGCCAGTTAAAGCCGCCATTTTATTTACGTAATATGAAGAACTCCGAGATATATAAATTGTAAAATATGCCATTATTCATCGAATGTTCATTCATATTTTGCCAGAGTTTATTCTGAATGTAGATATTTTCATAATAAAAGCAGTTATTACCAAATTAACTAACCAATATTAGTAAAATGTTCAGACTATATTTATGTGAATAAATTACAGTGTGGATTTTTCAACACTAAAAGAAATTTCTTTTGATTTAACTTGATACTTTAACAAATGACAAATTGAACACTTAAGTTGTTACACAATGTGTATATTGAAAGATAAGAGTCAGTGGAGCATTAATAACACTGTGTAACAAAATGTTAGTTTTGTTTTTGGTCAGTAATTATCGTTTTCTAATTACATTCATTGCTTGCTCCTTTGACCTGGACATCAATGTTTTGAAACTAACGTATTCTTCACTACATTATAGACAGATTTAATGCTGAATTTCTGAAGGAGACAAAAAGGGACTACAAGTAAACTGCAAGAAAACCAAGTGGATGGTGATCAGCAAAAAGAGCAACCCAGAATGCCAAATACGGGTGGGGGATACTAAAATCAAGCAGGTACAAAATTTAAATACCTGGGAAGTGCTAAGAGAAGACGGAAAGTGCGACACTGAGATCTGGAGGCGAAGAACGTGTTACAGAAGCTGAGTAAAATATTAAGAAACAGGAAACTTTCACTAGAAACAGAGTACTAGATTGTTATGTGCTGTCAGTTCTTCAATATGGCAGTGAATACTGGAGAATATCTTCAAAGACGAAGGAAAAACTAGAAGCAACTGAAATTTGGTTCTACAGAAGGATGCTGTGGATATCGCGGACCGAGCATGTGAGCAATGACGAAGTGTTGGAAAGAATGGAAACGAAAAGGAAATTAATATTGAACATCGGGAAGAGACAGCTGAAGTTCCTGGGATATGCAATGAGGAAGGAGGGTTTGGAGAACTTGATACTAACAGGCCAGATATGAGGAAAAAGAGACAGAGGAAAACAGCGGATAACATATTTGAAGGGCCTCAGCAGGTGGATGACAGAACGAGGGTTGCGAGATGTTACAGGAGAAAGCGTGCTAAGAGCCACAAGGGATAGGAAGACGTGGAAAGCCATGATCGCCTACGTCCTGAAAGAACAAGGCACATAGAAGAAGAAGAAGAAGAAGAAGAAGAAGAAGATTTTCTTGAACTCTCTTTGGTTTCCAGAACTTTTAGGAAGTTTCTAAAAGTTTCAGTAATTGCTAGAATGTTCTGGCTACCAAGCATCGTATAGAGAAAATATTTGGAGGCTGATGCTTGAATAATTTGCAGTATAAGCCAATGGTTCCCAACTTTTTTGCTGCGATTACCCCAAAATACAATCTCACTATTATTCATTAACCCAATGAACAAATACCCGTAATATAGGAAAAGTAATTATATATTACATATTATATTTCGATACATCAAAAGCAGATAAAGTTAATGGAAATTATTCAATACAATAGTACCAATCTATAATAATCAGAGGTATAGTAGCCGTAACCTAGCCGTGATTCTTAATGTGAGTGATGAGCTTGTATTGATTGTGCCAGTTTATTTATTCTTGGCTTTGTGACTGAAACGGCTATTCGGGCGTCGTTTGCAACGTTGAGTCTGCTACGTTTCTTGGTCTTCATTCTAAGGACAGTAGAAAACGCTTGTTCACATAGATAAGTGGTTGAAAATCCAATGATAATTTGTTCTACTCTAGAGGCTAGTTTTGGTATATCCTGTAGATGAGAGATCCAAAAAGTGTCTAGACCAGATTTGGTCTCAAAAAAAAAAAAAAAAAAAATGCTTAAAAAAAAACATTTCTATGAACTGGTGTCTAACAAGTGGAGAAATTTCGATTTTTCTTCCCACAAGGCTTGAAAGAAAGATACTTTAAAAGAGATTGGGGGAGGGGGAATTCTTCCTTGAAATGCTGTATCGTTAATAATTTGGCACAGAGTAAAATTTACCTCTTCCCAAACTAACATCCATTACCCGCAAAATATGGGCACATTACCCCACTGGGGTAATTTACCCCGGGATTGGGAATCATGGGAAGCGTTAATCGCTAAAAACTACTGACTTTTAACTTTTTGTGGTTCCCCTTATGGATTCCTATAAATAAATAAATGCTAAATTTGTGTAAATCTCGTTTTCTTTTTATTTAACTTGATGCCTTAACAAACGACAAACTGAACACTTAAATTGTTACACAATGTGTATATTGAAAAGATAATAGTCAGTGGAGCATTCATAAAAAGTGTGTAACATTGTCAGTCAGTTAAGTGCCATACTTGATACACGCTTGGGCGATCATGTCTCGCAAGAGACATGACTGACTGGGCAGAAGGTTATCCCGCAGTAGGTTGCCATTGCTTTACTGCGGTAGACTGGTTGCCGACCAAGGCTAGAGAACCCAATCTGTCCTGCTATTTAACACATAACTAGAAGGAAGAGACGGATTAATACCTTTCCCAAGGGTATTTGCGCGTAAGTGAATACAATGGATTCAACTGGAATTCGAACTCGGCTCCTCGGTTTCTCGTTCCGAGCCGATATCCCCTGTACCACAACAATGTAGTGGAGCATTAATAACACTGTGTAACAAAATGTTAATGTTTACTTCGCATTAACAGGAATATTCCCATTCGCCTAGTTTTCGCAATAAAAATTGGTCAATTTCAGAAAAATAATTATTCTGGTCACAAAGTTTGAAAGAAATATTAACCGTTTTTGAAACCTTCTTGGTGTAAGCAAATAGGAAATAACAGTTGCTACCTAAGGGCAAAAATCGTGTCACACAGTGTAATTTAAATCATATCCGTGCGCAACAGTAGTTTGGGGTATGGCTCAAAAATAAATAAATAAATAAATAAAATAAAAATTAAAAAAATAAATAAGATAAATAAAAAGACGATTTTAAAAGAAAGTTAATAATGTTTATCCTGATAAGTTTGGGATTTGTTTGAAATAATTCTATCTTAGTGTGCAAATAAAAAGTATACACTTTAATAGGTGCTACCATAGCGCAAAGTCTACTTCAATATTGCGTGAAGTCTACCTCACGTTTTGACTATATCGTCAGGTCTACCTTCTGTTGCGACTATAGCGTTAGGTCTACCTCAATATAGTGTGAGATCTACCTCCCATTTCGACTACAGCGTGAGGTCTACCTCCCGTTTGACTAAAACGCGATATCTACCTCAATATAGTGGGAGATCTACCTCCCGTTTCTACTACAGCGTGAGGTCTACCTCCCGTTTGACTAAAGCGCGATATCTACCTCAATATAGTGTGAGATCTACCTCCCATTTCGACTACAGCGTGAGGTCTACCTCCCGTTTGATTAAAGCGCGATATCTACCTCAATATAGTGTGAGATCTACCTCCCGTTTCTACTACAGCGTGAGGTCTACCTCCCGTTTGACTAAAGCGCGATATCTACCTCAATATAGTGGGAGATCTACCTCCCATTTCTACTACAGCGTGAGGTCTACCTCGCGTTTGACTAAAGCGCGATATCTACCTCAATATAGTGTGAGATCTACCTCCCATTTCGACTACAGCGTGAGGTCTACCTCCCGTTTGACTAAAGCGCGATATCTACCTCAATATAGTGGGAGATCTACCTCCCGTTTCTACTACAGCGTGAGGTCTACCTCGCGTTTGACTAAAGCGCGATATCTACCTCAATATAGTGGGAGATCTACCTCCCGTTTCGACTACAGTGTGAGGTCTATCTCCCGTTTCGACTACAGCGTGAGGTCTATCTCCCGTTTCGGCTACAGTGGGAGGTCTACCTCCCGTTTCGACTACAGTGTGAGGTCTACCTCCCGTTTCGACTACAGTGGGAGGTCTACCACCCGTTTCGACTACAGTGGGAGGTCTACCACCCGTTTCTACTACAGCGTGAGGTCTACCTCCCGTTTCGACTACAGCGTGAGGTCTACCTTTCGTTTTTACTAAAGCGCGATATCTACCTCAATACAGTGTGAGGTCTGCCTCCCTTTTCGACTATAATGCGAGGATTACCTCTCGTTTCGATTACAACGTGATGTTTACATCAGTATCGAAATATAAATAAATATTGTATGTGTATACATATCTATTTAAAGCTTATGTTAATGTCTACATATCTATATACTATATAAACTTAAAGTTTAATATTAAACGTAGAGGGGTAAAAATAAACAGGCTACCAAATACAAGACATTTATTTATTTTACCGACATCTTAAATCTTTTAGGAATGGTACAAAGAGATCATTAGAATTTTTCTCATCATCTTCCTGCAAAAATGATCAAGACGTGACTGGAGCATTTGACTACCAATAATTCGAATTTTCTTGAGAATCATCGCTTTAGCCTCCAACCCCGATCGATCCATTGCCTGAGTGTGTGCTCCTGTCGCTGGATCCACATTATGGTCACGTGAGGGGACGGGCAGCGGATGTGCGTTGTGGTGCATTGGATATCGGCTCGGGACGAGAAATCGGGGAGCCGAGTTCGAATTCCAGCCGAATTCATTGTATTCACTTACGCGCAAATACCCTTGGGAAAGGTATTAATCCGTCTCTTCCTTCCAGTTATGGGTTAAATAACAGGACAGATTGGGTTCGGCAACCAGTCTACCGCAGTAAAGCAATGGCAACCTACTGCGGTATAATCTTCTGCCCAGTCAGTCATGTCTCTTTCGAGACATGATCGCCCAAGCGTGTATCACGTATGGCACTTAACTGACTGACTGGGGGACGGGCATGGTAGACCTCCGCTCTGCACCTGGATACACGATATATTGAGGTAGACCTCACGCTATAGTAGCACCGTTTAATCCTCTTATAATTCGGCGACATCCATGTCCGGTACTTTTTATTAATTAACTAAATCCTATATACTTTGGGCAATGTGGATATAGGCGGCAATTTTTTTTTTTTTACCAAAGCTCATATTGCAATCTTTGAAGCTAATGATTTTCTTTGGGTGTTGGTTACTTCCGGTGACTTGACCCAAAGGGTTGTGAGTTCAGTAACTGGCTACAGCAGTGGTGAACAAATAACTTAGAGAGTGGAGTTAAAGGGAGATAACCACAAGAAGTGGTATCGCACATAGAAATAGAATGATATACCCCAGTGATCGAAATAAAGGGTTAGGTTTGGAATTCCTAGTATCTTAAGAAGGCCGGAGAGTACAACGTCTGAAACATCGTAATAAAGATGGGGACAACAGTCCGAACAGTGTCAGTCAGTCAGTTAAGTGCCATACGTGATACACGCTTTGGGCGATCTTGTCCCTTTCGAGACATGACTGACTGGGCAGATTATCCCACAGTAGGTCGCCATTGCTATCTGCGGTATACTGGTTGCTATCCAAGGCTATAGAACTTAATCTGTTCTATTATTTAACCCATAACTCGACGGAAGAGACAGATTAATACCTTTCCGAAGGTTATTTGTGCGTAAGTGAAAGCAATGAATACAGCTGGAATTCGAACTCGGGTACCCGATTTCTCGTTCCGAGGCGATATCCACTGCGCCCCAACGCACATCCTTCAGAAGTATTGACAAATACGAAAAATACTGTTGAGAATTTATTCTTTGTACTTCGTGTGCTTCATCCGACTTGAACGTTTCTTTTGCGATGTTGACTTACAGACGGTAATTGTGTGGCTTTCATTCATCAGTGAATGGTTTTAATATATTTCCCCATTTCTTACGGTTCACTTATGCAGCCGAATGTCAGTTTTCATCGTCCTCCCAACTTCTTATACTTTCTAGATGTTACTAAGGTTTTATCTTTTCACCTTGCCTCCAACTCTCTGTTCTGCCAACATGACCTTGTCAAGTACGTTGTTCAATCATTTCGTCTGTCTTTCTAACGTACAGTATCTGGTGTGTCTTCTTTCTCAATGGTCCTGGGTAAGACAATAAACTACATCCGGCAGCAAGGCCTCTGATTGGGAGGTTGTGAGGAGAATGAAACCACCTATTAAGTGCTGTTGTTCCCAGGTCCACCCTGACCCAGGGTGGTAGCACCTGTTAGGGTCCCAACTGTGGGTAAATAGTTTATCCCTAAACTGGGGTCAAAAGTATAAAAATAGACTTTTATAGAAATATATACATACGAATAGACTTTTATAGAAAAAATATACACTTTTGAAGGAAAAACATTACCAACAATACATTTTTATAAGGAAAAGAATTATTATCAGCAACACATTTTTGAATACAAAACTGGAAGATGTCTTCTTCTTCTATGTGCTCTGTCCTTTCAAGACGTAGGCGATCATAGCTTTCCACGTCTCCCTATCCCTGATGGCTCTGAACACACCTTCTTCTGTTACACCATGCAATCCTCGTTCTGTCCTACACCTGAATAGATCCTTCAAATATGTTATCCATTGCTTACCCCTGTCTCTTTTTCCCTCTATCCGGCCTGATAGTATCAGGTTCTCCAGGCCCTCCTTCCTCATTGCGTGTCCCAGGAACTTCAGCTGTCTCTTCCTGATGGTCATTATTAATTTCCTTTTTGTTTCCATCATTTCCAAAACCTCATCATTGCTCACATGCTCTATCCATGAAATTGGCTGCATCCTTCTGTAGAACCACATTTCAGTTGCTTCAAATTATTCCTTCATCTTTGATGGTTTTGTCCAGCATTTACTGTCATATTGAAGGACGGACATCACATAGCAATCCAGTACTCTCTTCCTAGTTTCTAGCGAAATTGTCCTATGTCTTCAGTTTTTCTAAACTAAACTAAAATAATAATAATAATAATAATAATAATAATAATAATAATAATAATAATTCAAGGTGATTCTTTATCTCCCTTACTATTCTGCATATCATTAATAGCACTAACCAGTCAACTTAATAAGACAGAATGTGGTTATAAAATAGGCCAAAAGAAAATAAGCCATCTATTTTACATGGATGACTTAAAGTTATATGCTAAGAATGATAATGAGCTGGAAGGTCTTCTGCAAACTGTAAAATGCTTCAGCGAAGACATTGGAATGAAATTTAATTTGAATAAATGTGCTAAAGCTACAGTTTTACGTGGATCAATACAAGAAACATCCTCAATTAGCTTAGACCCTGCTGTAACAATAAAAGAATTGAAACCAGAAGAAGCTTATAAATACCTAGGTGTAAATGAGAGCGAAAACATTCACCATAAAAAAATGAAAGAAATAGTGCGTAAAGAGTACTATAGAAGGCTACGAATGATATTAAAAACTGAATTAAATTCACAGAATAGAGTTATGGCCATTAATAGCCTTGCAATCCCAGTTGTCCAATATAGCTTCAACATCTTAAACTGGACTCTAAACGACATCAGGCGAATGGATGCTAAAACAAGAAAGCTTCTTTCTAAGCATAGGATGCATCACCCAAAGGCTGATGTAGACCGTCTATACATACCCCGTAAAGAAGGTGGAAGGGGTCTTATTCAGCTGGAATTGTCATACAAGACAACAACTATTGGCTTACTAACATACATAGAAACAACAAAGGATTGGATGATACAATTAGTAAGGCAACATGAAGAAAGAAAGAAAAAATATTCAATAATAAAAGAAGGCAGTAAATACAAACAAGAATTACAGTTAGTAGATTCTGTAGAAAAGCAAAACAGTAGCCAAGAACCAACTATTGCGGCAAAAAATATGAAAATGAAAGCCAAAGATAAAGCTCTTGAAAAGATGAAACAGCGCTGGCAAGACAAACCTCTGCATGGCCAATATCCAGTACGTGCCAATAAATCCAATGTTGACAAAGTTAATACTCATCGATGGTTACGTGCATCTGGATTAAAGTCTGAAACTGAAGGATTTATACTTGCAGCACAAGACCAAAGTCTTTTCACGAGAAACTTTCAGGCAAATATTATGCATAATAATATGGATCCAAAATGCAGGTTTTGTGATAAACACCAAGAAACAATAGACCACCTAATCTCAGGCTGTTCTGTGCTTGCCCCAAACGAATATAAAAATCGCCACGATAGAGTTGGGCAATATTTACATTGGGCAATGTGCAAACATTATGGAAAAGCTGTAAACAAACACTGGTATGAACATCATCCAGCACCGGTTACAGAAATAGAAGATGTAACCATTCTATGGGATTACACCATCTACACAGACAGAAAAATTGAAGCAAACAGGCCAGACATTATTGTTAAAAACCAGAAGGAGAAAACTTGTCTATTAATTGATATGGCTTGTCCAGCGGATTGTAACATAGCAATCAAGGAATTTGAAAAACTGTCAAAATATAAAGACCTGGAAATTGAAATAGAAAAAATGTGGAAATTGAAAACAAGAGTTGTGCCAGTGATAGTAGGTGCACTTGGAATGATAAAAAATGGAACAAAACAACACATTGAAAGAATCCCTGGAAACCCCAGCTTAAGAGATATACAAAAAATTGTATTATTAAGTACAGCCCACACACTAAGGAAAACGTTATCTATGTAATGCTGGGGATGATAGGGAGGATAGAAAAACATGAAATGGAGTCATAACAACACGCCACTACCTGCCTTAGGTCTCCCCGCAGACTTGGTTGGTAGTGAGACCAATGCAGAAATCTAAATATGATGAAAAATGACATAATAATAATAATAATACTAATAATAATAATTGTTTTCATCAAAATCTGACTAAATCAACCTACACACTATAACTGATCATAAAAAATACCTTAAACACCTACATTTTTGGCATTAAATAATCCACAGAGATTCATATGCCGTTAAACAAAATTCACTCACTCTTCTTTCTCAATATGAGTCCTGAAAATTTCAAATCTCTTTTTCTGATTATAAATATCCTCCTTCTTTATGTGCCTTGTCCTTTCCGGACTTGAACCTATCCCTTGTTCCTCTTAATATCTTTTCTCTTGGTATATTTCACAAATATAAACTTCCTTTTCTTATTTTTATCTTGCAAAAAAAACCAAAAAAAACAAACAAAAAACCAAACAAACAAACAAAAAACAAAACAAAAAACTCAGTTTGTGGAATATAAATATATAAAAATCCAGTTTTTTTTTAATAATAATAATAATAATAATAATAATAATAATGATAATAATAATAAAAACATTAATTAAAACAATGAATATTTTTCAACATATTCACCTCAACTATTGGACATTATACAATGAAAAGTTCATACAAAACTACGCGGGAGACTGGTTTAAGTCAGCCAGTCAGTTAAATCCCATACGTGATACTCGCTTGTGCGATCATGTCTCGAAAGAGACATGACTGACTGGGCAGAAGATTTTCCCGCAGAAGAATACCATTACTTTTTACAGTAGACTGGTTACCAACCAAGGCTATAGAACCCAATCTGTGTTGCTATTTAACCCATAGCTGGAGGGAGAAGCGACAGATTTATACCTTTCTTTGAATTTGAACTCGGCTGTCGGAGTTCTCGTTCCGAGCCGATATCCACTGCACCACAATACACATCTTGGGTTTAAGCACAGCTTTCAATTATTAATTTAATTTTTTTTAAATTTTGGTGTTTTCCAGGAGGGTGTGAGTAATGAATAACGCCTAGGGATGAGAACTCGTAGAGATGGGTTCGTTACATTCTATTACGCGCAAATACTCTTGGGAAATATATTAATCTATTTCTTCTCTCCCCAGCTATGAGTTGAATAGCAAGAGGATTTTTTTTTCTTTGGTTGGCAACTAGCAACTATTTTTTACGGAAAAAAATATCTGCGCATTCAGTCATTAATCGAAAGAGACATGATCGTCCAAGTGTGTATCGCGTTTTAACTTTCTAGTCAAAAATCTTTTTTTATGTGCTGTGTCCCTTCAGGATGTAGACAATCATGGCTATCCACATCTTCCTGTTCTTCGTAGCGCTAAATAAATTTTGACTTATTTCTCCCAATACCCTGCTCTGCAATCATTTTGCTTAAGCCCATCAAGTATGTCACATGTTTTTTCCCTTGTCCTTTTTCCTCTAACCACCCTGTGAGTATCATATTCCCCAAGCCCTCCTTCCTCATTATGTATCCCAGAAATTTCAACTGTCTCTTCCTGATGTTAAGCATAAGTTTTCTTTTTTGTTTTGATTCTCTCTAAAACTTCGTTGTTGCTCGCTTGTCTCGGCTCATGGTATCCTCCAAAGTATCCTTCTGTAGAACCATATTACTGTCGCTTAGAATCTCTCCTTCATCTTTGATGATACTTTTTAGTATTGACAGCCATTTAGAAGAAGAGTTCAACACTCTTTTCCTTGTTTCCAACGAAATTTTCCTGTCTCTCAATTCTCTACTCAGTTTTTAGAATACGTCTTTAACCGGAGAACCGAGTTCGAATTCCAGTTGAATTCCTTGCATTCACTTACGCGCAAATACCCTTGGGAAAGGTATTAATCCGTCTATTCCCTCCAGTTATGGGTTAAATAATAGGACAGATTGGGTTCTATAGCCTTGGTCGGCAACCAGTCTACCGCAGAAAGCAATGGCAACCTACTGCGGGATAATCTTCTGCCCAGTCAGTCATGTCTCTTTCGAGACATGATCGACCAAACGTGTATCGCGCATGGCACTTAACTGACTGACTTTAACCATTCCAATACGCCTTCGGATCTCAGAGTTGCACTTTCCGTCTTCTGCTAGAAGAATTCCCAGGTATTTAAATTTCTATATCTGCTTGATTTTAGTATCCATTTAGTATGGATACTAAATGGCCTGAAGACCATATATTAAGTTTTCTTTAGTTTATGCTTAGTCCTTTCTTCTCGCTTTTCTTCGCTACCGTCAGTAGAAAGTCTTGTAGTTTCCTTTACGTATCTGCTATCAGCACTGTGTCATCTAAATGTCTTATATTGTAGAAATTGTGGATGGAATGATTAATTCTGGCAGGATTTCTAGCTATCTCAGAGTTGCCTCGGTGTATGAGTTAAATAAATCCGGTGAGAAATACACCCTTGTCTTACAACTCTCCTTTTTCTATTCTTTTCTTAATATTTTGAATTCGGTGACACGGTATTTATTTATTTTTTTTTTTATTCGTATCACCCCGAGCAAGGCGGTAACACCACTGATGTACAGGGGGCTACGTAATAGTGAAAAGATTGGAAAAGAGAAAGCCGGAAACCACATCCTAAACAGGAAACAAGGGATGAGCCTCTTAACCTGTTCAATAGACGTGGGTGGAGTGTGAACCGGGCGATTTTCTTCATATATTTACGCTCTCACACCCTGAATTGAGCACTCTGGAAAAATAGTAGACTTTGATAAACAGTAGCTACTCTGGCGTGTACGCATCGCTCATTCAGTGAAATGAATTAGAGCGTTCAAGCTATTGGGCACGTATAATGATATGCGCTAAAAAGTCTGCCTACTTCCCCCGAATGCCCATAGCGCAGGGGTAGAGTCGCCGACTGACGCCATTTCGGTCGGGTTTCAATCCTGGGTAAAAAAGCAATCGGAGTCTAAACCGTACTGATGAGCTGTGATACAGCGAAACAGATCTGTCTGCGGATGACAATATATATTATAAACTTTACTTTAGAACATGTACAAACTACAATTGTCTGCTCTAAGGTATCATTTATAATAAATATACATTGCCCTATTTTAATATCGAGCACTGTTTTAAATTAATGTTTTGAACGTTGCAAATATTTTCTTCGTTCCTTATTCATTTGTATATATATATATATATATATATATATATATATATATATATATATATTTAAAAAAATGAAAGAACACGTAGATTGAAACTCACTGTTCAAGCATTTACTTTTATAAAGAGTGCTCAATACAAGGTAGAGCTTAATACAATATGTATATATTGTGTGTATTAAGCAGCATGTTTTCATTGATGCATGTTTCATTAAATAATATAGACAAGTTTTGTCGATTTATTTTATGTAAATTTTGTTCAAATCGTCTGATAAGCTTAATAGCGTTATTGTTGGAAGAGGAAAGAAAATCACAAATTTGATACATGTTTTTACTTAATCCTTTCTGAGCTTTCGGCTTACATCAGCCATTTTGAAAGATGAAAATAGTGTTGGTTGTAACGGGCAATTCGCGGACGTACGATAGTAGTAGTCGTCTATTTTGTTTGTGTGGAGAATTGGCGAACACGTGCATGCATGCTGGAAGCGAAAATCGCACTACAGCTTGTGGCGTCTCACATGACCACACGAGAGTGGGGGCGTCTCACATGACCACACGAGAGTGGGGGCGAGAAGTATTAAGTATGGAAAGCCATTATGATAAACAATCTATAATAGGCATTTGAGAATGTGTGTGGAGATTTCGTAGTTAATTTTGTTCAGGTTGGGTTTCAACTGTTTTATGTATATGGTTTCTTGTATTTTTAGTTTTTGTTTATTGTTTTCGTGTTTAAGTATGGTTGTGTTTACGACGAGGATTCCACTGACTTGTGTATGTGGCATAGTATGTTTATATATATATATATATATATATATATATATATATATATATATAATTATGAATTAAATGTACGTTGCAACACGGAAATTTCTATGTTTCGAGATAGAATTTTGTCATCAGGCAATCAACATCCAACATTGCCTGATGACGAGATTCTATCTCGAAATATAGAAATTTCCGTGTCGCAATGTACATTTAATTCATAATTATA